>CAXKWD010000006.1:17468128-18068128 GCA_964059195.1 Ectobius pallidus
TAAAAAGAGGAAATGAAATATAGGCTATATCTTCACAAGAAGTAGGCTAAGAGGAAGAATCCCCTTATCGTGCAGTGACAGTATTGCTCTTGTATTGGAAGCACGTAGTGAAAAGTTGTAAAAGTTTCCCAGTCGCAAAAAGTATTGTAACTGAAACGTCAGATGTTTCTGAATTTAACAATTACACTTTCTGTTAAGTAATACGTCCAATCCAGGGACTTTCACTTTTTAATATCTGACAACCTGTCACAGTCTTGCTTGTTAACTTCGGGCTAAATAATACTGTACAACATGAGAAACGTCCTCTAGATGAAAATATGTGTTTCTTGTATATTTTTGGCTCAAAATAACGACTCTGTAATAATTTTTTGATTAGCACGCACTATTTTCGCAAAAAATCCACATTTTTGTTTTTTACATAAGCAGTGACCTCCAAAAAATCGGTTCCTGGCACCAAAACATATCACATAAACCATTTGTGAATCAAAAATGTGTCTTTCTTCCACCATTGAACATTAAGGGGAACATACAGCTTTCGGTGAAATTCATAGGTGTGAAATAGGTGAATTTCATTATTTCTCAGCAAAGTATTGCTCTAGACGTCCGCCGGCGTGGTCTTGTGGTTAGCGTAGCTGACTACAGATCCGTCGGCCCGGGTTCGCCTCCTCGGATTTTTCTGAGGTAGGGAGGTCTGGTAGGGGTGCACTCAGCCTCGTGATTCCAAATTGAGGAGCTACTTGATAGAGAAGTAGCGGATCCGGTCATGAAAACCACCAATAACGGCCGTGGGTGTCGGCATGCTGACCACATGCCCCCCAATCCTGCCATCTGCCTACGGGAGATGACGCAGCGGTCGGGTGGTAGGCCAAGTCCCTCCAGGGATGTAGCGCCACGGAGTTTAGTTTTATTGCTCTAGACTCTTTTAATCTGACATACTCTTTATTGACTACTTCTACAATTGCATACTATTTCCAAAATGAATCAAACTGTTACAGTTTTGGGTAATTGTCATAGGTAATCCCACGAGAGTTGACGAGTTTATCGATACATTCGCGAATGCGCAGCAGGAGCGAATTTATCTGATGGAACTCGTCAACTCGAGTTGGATTTATTAAGACTATTCCATGAATAAAAACGTAACGGATTATGCAAAATATAATAATTTCTGTCGTGCTCTGTTGTATAAAAACTAAACTAACAGCTGTGAGGTCACGGCATTGTATGAATCAAACATCCATGAATGGATTCGAGTTACCTTGTACTAACAGTGCTACCAATGGTGGATATAAGACATAGTTAACTTCATTGAGGTAAGCTAACAGCAGAACACAATAAAAGCACACGAAATGTCTTGCACCGAATCGAAGTTGTGTTTTAATCAATGTACATTTCTATTATTTCAATTTCCAAACAAGCTATATCGTATACACAAATCTCATCTCGTGCCGCTTAGTGGCAGCAGTGACTATTAATCACTGCACACTGATACTTGCGTGTCCAGTAACGAGCAGCAGGATTTATCGCGATAAAACGCCATCCTCTGGATTCCTACAAGAATATTGTAAAATAAACGGCCGTTATTGGTCTATATCCGAGGAATTGCTAAACGTTATTGGTCAATATCAAATATCAAACACGCGGTGTATGAGAGGGATAGTCGGTACAAAATGACAGCCACGTTTCGTGTACTAAAATGCAAATTCCGTAATAATTTCCATAAATGGCAATAAGTACTCAGCCATGGGATGACTTCGTTGAGAACAGACCTCTTTGTGGTCACGCATGTCGATATGTTGTTCAATTATCTCCGCTTGTGAAGTGTTTGAACGTTATGATTTCACTGTGTGTTGCGCTGTTGGGCATTATACATGGCTCCCCCACTCAGCCTTTGCACCAAAGAAGAACAGCGTGCAGTGATCTTTTTTTTTTCTTTCTGAAAGTGTACCAGGAGTCGAAATCAATCGAAGACTTTTCGCACAATATAGGGGCAAAGTATTACAACGGCGAAGCGTGTACGAATACAATGAAAGTTCATAAATGTTCGGACAAGTGTGAAGGACGCTCATTCACATTCACTAGTGACGCCAACATTGAACAAGTGCGTATCATGATTCAGACAAACCGAAGAGTGGCAAACCATATGCAAAGTAGCCGTGGTTCTGGATATGATATTATTCATAACAGGCTTGGCTTTCATGAGGTCTGTGCAATGTGGGTCCCAAAACAGCTCACTGAACAGCACAAGTACAATCGTGTGTCCACCTGCCAACGCTTACTGGACCACCATGCTAACTGGAGATGAAACGTGGATCCATCTCTTTGAGCCTGAAAGCAAACGCCAAAGCATGGAATGGGGACACCCCGCATCTCCAGTCAGAAAGAATTGGGACTCCGTTCTCTATAACTATAGCTCTAAAGCTCCATAGCAGACTCGGGAAGTAATGCACTGGATGTGCGAAATGATCTACCCCTCATTCGCCCCCTTCCTTATTCTTTCTATCTGCCACGCGACTAGTCCCAGAAAGAACCGGTTTTGTTAGCTCTACCTGTGACTGAAAGACAGTAGTAGGGACGAGAGGGAGGGTAACTTCACACTTCCAGTGCTTTCCTTGCCATCGAGTTATTGTACCTTATCTGATTATTATCACACTAGTGGATAAATGTTCAAACTTACCTTTTCATAACTGTCCAGTATTTTAATGTAAGAACAGATGTTGTTCTTTCACTGTAAAATATACACAAGAGAAAGTATTACTCCCTGAACACATGGTAAATTATACAGTCCATCCTTTAGTTGAGAAATATGAGATACATTGATATAAAACCGGCATGTGCCATATCTGACCCGGTAAACTGCAAGGGAAACATTGGATTATTTTTTATTTATAATATCAGGCCGTTTATAAGTAATTGTGTTGCTATAATTTGTACCAGCACCAACCTGAAGTACTAAATATTGTAAGCAACAATACATTTTAAAGTAATGTGACGTTAGTTTTAATTATTTTGCTGTTAAACATATTATTTTAAAAATCAAGCTGGCGCAGCCGCGGGCACCTACCAGTATATTATACCTCATTTTTCAACATAGCCCCCTTGCTTCTCAATGCACTTGCTCCATCGTTGTACAAGCTTCCTGATGCCCTAGGAAAAAAAAAAGTTTTAGCTGAGTAGCAAGCCACGTATGCACCGCTTCCTTAAGTTCTTCCTCCGTGGTGAATCGACGGCCGCCTAAGGCATCTTTGAGTGGGAATCAGACGGGGCGAGATTGGGACCGTATGCAGTTTCGCAATAGTTTAAGTTGTCGTGCTCCAAAACAACTCCTTTCGGCAATGGATCTCCACGTTTGGTTCCAATTCCTCAACATCTTACTATAACGTGCACCCTTCTCCAAGTAATGTTGCATTAATTTCACAATAAATTGTAAGGACATTGCCGAAAACTGGGATGTCTATAGCTCTAAAAATCACCTTTTCTATAATTTTCTCGTTCATGAACCGTGCATTCTTTTCCTGCCTCCCTAGTGTCTAATGTGCAGTAATTGATGTTAATTTTGCCGCGCCACTGTCTGTAATTAGCTGGGGGCGTTTCCTGCGAGGATGCGTTCAACTGTTGCATGTGATTCCGAGGGTCGAAGGCCGATGTCGTCGTGGGGTTACTGGCAGCCAGTAATGTGACTTAAATAGTCGGCTGGTCCCAAGAATACCGGTACTACAGGTGAGCCATATCACGTGTTGTTTTGCTTAAATCCTGTGTTTGGATTCTAAATTTTTGGTCTGGTTTCGTGTTTAGTATATCCTATTGTTTTCGGGGGTTTAGAAATCGAGTCTCGGTCTTGAAATTTCTGTCCGCTGCTCGCGAGTTTTCTTCTTCTTCTTCTTCTTCTTAGTATTATTATTATTATTATTATTATACGTAGTTCGGGGTGAGCCGGTATATGCCACATCTCACCGACCGGATTCAATAGGGAATTTACGCTAATGTAACGTTTTCGCCTAGCTTCAAATATTTTTCTGCACATTAGGTCAAGTTCAAGCAACATATAAAACCGATGCCTGGTCTTTTAAACTAGTATGAAAATAAAATAAGGTTGTATGAAGATTGTTTATGATTTTATATTTCTTTGTTTCTTTGTAGATTACGAGTATTTTACAGCTACCATTATGTTGCGTTAGACATGTAACTGTCATCCGGACTGTACTTATGGCTTACACTGTCGTATGTACAGTCGGTCAAATAAAAAACTTAGGGCGGTATTTGATAAAGTATCACGAACAAGCATATGTGCATGTACAGGAAGACTTAAGGTTAGGTTCACACATGCCTCTTGTCGATCCATGTATTTTCTTGATTATTTAGTCAGTTTTGTTCTAAAACGAACATACATAGAAGGCTGTGGCTATGTGCCTCATATCCGCCATATTCTTGCGTCCAAGTTCTTATAATATGAATAATGAATAAATTCGCAAGGAATATGTTTATTCAAGGAGCATTTTTAAAGATTTTATTTTTTAAAGATTTATTTTTTATAATACCGGTACTTGTAGTGCAAAATCAATAAGTTTTGCTTAATCGTATTTTCAAGGTGGATATTACAATCTCATCAGAATTATGTAGGCCAGCGTTTCTCAACCTTTTTGAACCCGAGGACCTCTAAAATGGCTAAAAAATGTTACGGACCTCTAATTTTACATCCCGTTTTTAAAAGAAGGCCTTTATTCTTAATATTTGGGGTATTAATTGCAGACCATTATAACGAAATAAGTGAAAATTTTACTCCTTTACTTTCCACTTGCTTTATATTTTTTAATCAAGTCTGCGGACCATCTGCACCATCTTCGCGGACCACCAGTGGTCCGCGGACCAGAGGTTGAGAAACGCTGATGTAGGCTATTCTCATCTGTTCGCAATTGCGTAATGGTAAACAAATCGGAATTGAACGTGTGTGGTCAGGGTTCTATCCTTAGTGGGTTATTGTATATTTTTTATTTTCATTTATGTTTATTTTTTCAAACACAGCAATGACTGGAATAACATAATAATTACTTCTAATGAATTATCAATGTTGGTGTCGAATTTGGGACATACACAAAAGAAAGCAAGATAGAAAGTATGAATTTACAACAAATGCGTATCTGTGGCATAAATTAATAAGAAACGTACCCGGTTCCTAATGGTTTGAAGATGGCCAAGGAATTGAGCAGTAGCTTTCATGGATGCTGCAGTATGAAACGGATTACGTTCAACTTCTGCGACCAATCTAGCATCTTGCTCCAGCGTCGAAATACGCGGCCGGCCGGATCCACGTTTGGTATGAAAACTTCCGGTCTCATTATAGTGAAGTACCCACTTCTGAGCTGCTCTTTCATAAATATGGACTCTTCTCGCTGCTTCAGGGGCCGAAAAATGCAGGTCAATTACAGCCCTAACTACACTTTCTCTCAAGCTAGCATTTGTATGTGGCCCCATGACACAAAGCAAAATGAATTATGACAATATCACCGCCGTCTCGAGGATTACATGAGTAATACAGTCTAGAAGGCAGTGGACAATATATAAAGTTGAATATCGTGTGTTGCGCTTTCCGCGTTGTTCATTTTTCCCTTGTTGTTCATTTTTTCCCTCCTGTCGCATGGCCGCATATGTTCTGAGGATGACTTGTTTTTTATGTCTTTTATAGGAAGCTTGTGAACTAATGCCTTAAAACTCTAATTTTAACTGCATACGAGACCCGACGTTTTTTATTTGACCGACTGTACATTTACATGAATGGAACAGAATGCCATACCCTTAACAGTTATTTCTCCACCCAGGCCTAAGTGTTTTTATTAATATTATTGCTTGACCTCCAAGTTGTTGGCTTTGCGTTTAGCTTGCTATCAATAGTATCTGACTTGGTCATTCAATTATTCAAGAAGGTACGAACTACCTTCTTCAGTAGCAAGGCAGGAAGAGGAAAGCCCAGATTGGAAGCCAATCTCAGCTAAATTTGGCATCCTTTGTGTGTGAATAATTGAAAGTTTTTGGACATCGTAACTGTCCCATTCATTCTACTTTCAAAACATGATTTATTAATTACTCAGGCCAGGCATTGAATGCAGACATGTAAATAGCGACACTACAGTGAACTTTCCATTTGTTTCTGCAGTAGTTTGTAAATGCATTCACCAAAATTAGTTTTTAATAATACGGCTAGCATAAAGGTTCCGGCGTCACTCGGGTTTTGTATTTCGTAATTAGAAATTAACTTATGAAGGACTTTCGATTTTCAAAATCTAGGTATCTAAATAGGTATTTAAAATTTGAAATGAGGAAGAACGACTTATCACACTGAAACTATTCCCTCAGCAAACACTTGATATGGCTTTGTATGACACATGGAGGACCTAGAATTTTGAACCCCATTTCTTCTACACACCATGCTTTGTAGGGGTTCAAATAAGAAGAAACAATTTCTGGTAACATAAAATTGTATTGTCTTTATGGAATATTTTATTTCTCAACCTCATGTTACCATACAACCGTTTCTGGGCAGAAAAAAATTCAATACCAGCTTAATACATTTCTCCCCACACATGGGACATGGGACATAATAATATTGTAACAAGGGCTCGTCGGGGCTTCGAAATCAGAACACTTTTTCTCTGATTCAAGAAGTAAGGTTCCTTTATTTCGTATAGCAACACACAAGCATTGTGACATTGCTCCCTCCTTAAGGTCCTTCGTCCCGAAGTGCCCCGTGGTATGCCGCCAGACAGTCTAGGTGGACTACCAACATCTGGATGCTGGATGCGGTAGACAACGCCATTAATTCGCTTGATGACACGGTAGGGGCCATCCCAGGACTGCTGCAGCTTCGACGACTTCCCGTTAGACCTGATAGGGCGGTACAACCACACTTGGTCTCCCTCGTGGAACCCACCCGAGTTGGTCAGCCTATCGTAACTCGCTTTCATCCGATCGCTAGCCAACTGAAGATTCTCTCAGGTGAGTTGGTGGGTTTCCCTCAGCCTTTCGATCAGGTACCACAGATAGTCGGTAGCTGTCTGTTTCTCATCAGATGGGGTGCCAAAAAGTAGGTCGCACGGTAGACGGAGCTCTCTCCCGAAGACCATGTTCGCTGGTGTTATTCCAGTGGTGTCATGGATCGATGATCTATATGCCAGGAAGAAGGGGGACACCCAGACGTCCAGGTTTCGTTAATGGATTGAGACTACCTTCCGTAGGTGTTCTTCCAGGGTTTTGATGTAGCGCTCCACCATTCCATCTGATTGCGGGTGAAGGGGGTAGTACGGGTCTCGTGTACCCCCAGCCGTTGGAGCAGCTCTTTCATGATGTTCGACTCGAAGTGTCTCCCCTGGTCGTTGTGTAACTCCAAAGCATTCCATACTGGCAGATCAAGTTCTCCACCAGTACCCTTGCCACTGTTGCAGCTTCCTGGTTCGGGATGGCGTAGACTTCTGGCCACTTGGTGAAATAATCCATGGCTAGCAACAAGTATTTATTTCCATCGTCAGTAACAGGGAATGGGCCTGCCACGTCGATGGCATTCTTTCAAATGGAGCTCCCACGTTGTACTGCTTCATGGCCCAACGAGTTATAGGCCCTCTACTGACAGCGCAGGTGTCGCATTGTTGACCATCTCACAACGTTATTGCGTTGGTACAACCAGGAGAACCATTTTCGTAGTTTGTCGACAACCTGTCGCTCCTGAGTGGACTTCTTCCAGGACCTCCTTGACTCTGGGTCTTCGAAGGACTAGTTGGTCCACAGACGTCTTCCCATCCGCAGACTCCCAGATTCTCTTCAGGACCCCACCCCAATCCTGACCACTAGGGAGTCCCACTGGGCCCAATAGCTTTTGTAGATGGCGCTGTGACTGGCCACCTCGTCCCACGTTGGTCTCGTGCCTGACTTGACGTCCCGCAGTATCTGTCCTACGTCCATGTCGTCCTGCTGTTATGCACTTAGGGAATGATCTTCCCATTCGGGAGCTGTTGTACGGTGATGGCCCTGACCGCTTCCTGCATTTACGTTTTCTTTCACCTTGGTTCAATGGCTGCAGCTCACTGGGCGGGACGCCGTGAAAGGGAGTCGGCGTTGGAGTGGTTCCTTCCCTGTCGGTGAGCCGAAGTCAAGTTGTATTCCTGCAGGCTCTGGACACACCGGGCGGTCTGGCCTTCCAGGTTCTGAAAACTCAGGAGCCAAGCCAGGGCTGAGTTGTCGGTCCTCAGATGGATCTCTTGGCCATACATGTACTTGTGGAAGTGTCTCAGGGCTTTCACGACGGCTAGCAGTTCTCGACGTGTCACACAGTAGTTCCGTTGGGGCTTCGATAAAGTCCTGCTGAAGTACGATATCACTTTCTCCTGCCCATCTTGCTCATGCGAAGGACTGCCCCAATCTCCACGTTGCTCGCGTCCGTGTCCACGATGAACTTTGCCCCAGGAATGGGGTACCCGAGGATGGGAGCCGCGCACAAGGTGTCCTTCACCCTTCTGAATGCCACTTCCGTCTCTTCGGACCACTCGAAGTTTCTCTTTTCTTCGGAAAGCTGGGTTAGTAGCTTAGCAATATTGGCGTAGCCGGCCAGGAACCTCCAATAGTACGTGCAATCTTCTCAGTTAGTGATGAGCGAGACCAGTCTTGGTCTTGCAGTCTTGGTCTTGGTCTTGCAGAAAATGCAAGACCAAGACCGCATCAGCGTTAGCAAGACCAAGACCAAGACCGACCATGCAAGACCGAGACCAAGACCAAGACCAACCCTGCAAGATTCTGGCAAGAACAAGACCTAACTGCAAGACTCTTGCAGTCTTGCTATTTGAAAAAGTTTTATAAAGCCCCGTTGTGTATGCAGCGAGCCAGCGACCGCTACTCAAACGAGCCGCAGAGTCGCTAGCCGGGGTAGTCCCAAGGCTGGTAGGCCTATAATGTTGAGGTAACCAATGAGAGCAGACCCGGTGCGTGACGCTGTCCGTATCCAAAAACGAGCGCACCATTCAAATAATACATTTGAAATCCGTATACAACCTCTCTCACCACTACGTTAAAACAAATTACTGCAATGAAAACTTACAATTAAACTGACGGATTTCCCTGAATGGCATTCCATACAGCTAGTTCCTTCAATTGGTGGGAGTTAAATTCACGATCAACACTCCATATTCAATTTCAAAATGTTTAATTGCAATAGTTCTCTAGTATTATGGTACGAAAGACAAACAGATGTAACAACGGCCCTAAGCCATATAATTATGAAATTTCATTTTGCGTACAATATCAATAAATTCTGTCATACAGTTATGTAATAACTAGTTTCTCTAACCTCTCACTGGGTTAAAAGAAAGCTACGACTGAGGATTTATAATAATTCTTTATTACAACCAAATGGTCATACTATGATGAATGGAGCAACGATGGAATGATATATGGCACGGGAAACCGGAGCACCCCGAGAAAGCCTACCCCGACCCCACTTTGTCCACCACAAATTGCACATGGATCCATCGTGATCCGATCCCGGGTCCCAGCGGTGGAGGGCGAGCGGTCTAACCACTCAGCCATGGCTGAGGATCTGAAACTTTAAACAGTAGCTCCCGTAACTTAAAAAGCCTATTAACACGCTCAATACCCTATTTCATTAACGAAGAAATCCTTTTTACACCTATCATTAATATTCGTAGCCTACTCTCACATATATAATTTTTTCTGTCTACTTGAACAAAATATAACATAGCTATTCAGCTCATTCCATTCTCCTTGCAGAACATTTCAAAATAAAGTGAAGTCTGAAAAATCAGGTTATACGCCCTGTATTCTTCATAATTATTCAATAAAACACAATTAAACCGTAGATTAATTAAAACAGGAACTTATTTTATGGGTATTTGCTAGTTATTATTTTACAGTTACGTATCTGATTGTACTTTAGCTATACAGGCCTATATTTTGTTGATGACAGGTAGGACATCCACTGAAAATCTTTTTTTTTACAAGTACAATTTTGTTATTGACACACAACGTGACGGTGTTGCTGCAGTTCATATTAAGGATGCATATCGAATGGGAAAAGATACTAAAAGTAGAAAATGCTTGATCCAGAAATATTTTCTTGCATGAAGAATAGTTATGATTATTTATGACCCAATTAGTTGAAGGCCCGAAACTAGAAAGCAAGTAGAAAGTATTTTATGGGGGGTAGCGGAAATCTTTAAAGTGCAGAACTTTACAATGTGTTATAAATTAGAACTAGGGTATATGGAAAGATAAATATTAATTATTGCAGCCTATGGGTTTGGTTTCGAATGGACATTGTGTGATTTGCTATAGACTGCACAATTTCTAAAGCATCTGCTTCAATGCCGTTATGTTTTGTTGCTATATTGTACAGCTTTAAACAGGTCAGATAGAACCTCTCTCCCATACGGAAATCTTTTAAATATTTCATACACATCTTGTTAATATTACTTCTTGTCTCCACAGCCGTTCAATTTGAAACTTTACAATATAATATTCATAATTTTACACTCTCAAATAGTGTACAGCAACTCGTGGATTTTGGGTTTAAAGTTTTTCAATAGGATAACAGAGAATATTTAAATTTACACTCAAAGTTTACTGTTCTAACTTATATCTCCATGGACGTTTCGGCAAACAGCGTGACATAACATTACTGTTTACATGGTCAAATCAACTAAAATCAATTAGCTTTCGTTAATTTCGCAAGCAATAACTCACACATAATCGGTGTAACTTTAAATCATGTAAACGCCATAGATCACAGTAAGAAAACTGCAAGACTCTTGCAACAAGACCAAGACCGAGTATGCAATACCGAGACCAAGACCAAGACCACTGATGCAAGACCGAGACCAAGACCAAGACCAGGGTTACCTATGCAAGACCAAGACCAAGACTGAGAGTGCAATACCAAGACCAAGACCAAGACCGCCTTGGTCTTGGTCTTGGTCTTGGTCTTGGACTTGCATTTGCTCATCACTATTCTCAGTTCATGTTTGTCTCTAGGCCGAGGCCGTTCTCTGACAGCGTGGACCTTCTCGGGTCGGTAGCAAGGCCGTCAGTACTCACGATGTGCCCCAAGTAGCGAACCTCCTTTTTAGGGTTGAGTTTAAATCGTGCTTGTCGTAGTCGGGTGAACACCTTCAGGTTTTCTAGGTCTTTCTCGAATGTCTTCCCGATGACTATGTTATCGTCGAGGTAGATAAGGCAGGCGTCATAAGTCTGGACCCTCATTAATGCTTCCATAAAACGCTGGAACGTGACCGGCGCGTTGCATAGCCCACAGAGCATAAATGTGAACTGCCACAGCCCTTGGCCAGCCGAAAATGCAGTCCTCTCCTTATCTTCGGGGAGTAGGGCCACTTGCCAGTAACCTGACTTCAGGTCCAGAGTTGAGAACCACTGGTTGCCTGTCAAGGTAGTCGGTAGTTCACGCAAAACCGGAGATCTCCTTTCTTCTTCTTCACCAGCGCTACCAATGATGACCAGGGGCCCTCGGATTCCTCGATAATACCCCGTGCCTTCATCTCCTCCAATCGGTTGTTAATCTCTGTCTCCTTGGCAAGAGGGACCCGTCGGGGGTGCTGTCGAATAGATCGAGCGTCTCCGGTGTCGATGCGGCCGTAGTCATCCTCGGATAGTTTGAATACGTCTTGGTACTTGCAAACTAAGCTGCGGACCCTTCATCGCTAACGGCCGCTTAGATGTTCTCTAGCTTCCTTCACAAAGTCCTGGAGCGTCTTGTCCAAGGCTCCGATGGTGGTGCCGCTTCCCTGGCCACAAATTCCGCTGGTAGGCCTACCAGGGCTTGATTGTCAAGTTGCTCTATCGCCAAGGCGAACTCCTGGAGGGTATCTTTTCGTCCCTGTACCCTCGTCCTCAGTTGTGCCCTGTAGGCCCCAAGCAGCTGATGGTCCCCGTAGCGGCTTTCCAAGGCGTCAAAGATGTCGTGCGCCGTCGCTTCCGTCGGGACGCTCCGCATAATTGCCGCGGCCTGTCCCCTTAGCGCCGCAGTCAACTGCGTGGACCTCTCCCTCGGCGTCCATCTGTTGTGGTCGGCCGTAGCTTCAATCTGGCTACTGAAGACAACCTAGGATGTCGTCCCGTCGAATTTGAGAGCCTTCACCGAAGACTTCTGCATCCCGTTATCGGTTTGGGGCTCGTCTTCTTGCCCCACTCTTCCTCCAAGTGCCTGCTGTACTTCTAGTTCGATTAGGGAGTGGCATTCCTTGGTCTGCCTCTCTAGTTCACTTTTCACTGCCACTAGTTCGCCGTCTAGTTCATTTAACCTTTCCTTAACCGGTGTCAATTCCTGCTCGAGTTCTTTCTTAAGGCTTAACTGCAGGTCCTTCATTTCACTTTCTATTTCTCGCTTAGGTCCTATCTCGTTTCGGTGTTTTGTTTATTTAACTCGTTCAGTCGGTCATTCTGCTGTTTCGACTACGTGTTCTGCTGGTCCATTTCCTCGTTTAGTTGGTCATTTTGCTATTTCAAATCGTTCACGGCATAAAGTAACGATTTTAACAGGTCCAACAATTTTCTTTTTTTAATTATATCCCACTAAAAACCTAACACGACGTAAAAAATTAAATTTCCAAAAACCCTAACTCGACCTAAAACAACTTCTTCTAAAAACCTAACTCTACGTAAAAAAATTAACTGTTAAAGAAATCTAACGCGTCCAAAAAAAAAACTTTTTAAAAACATAAATTGACCTAAAAATTTACTTTTTAAACTCCTAACTCGATTTGAAAACTTCCTTTTAATAACCTAAGTCGAACTAAAAAATATATTTTAAAAACATAATTCGACCTAAAAATAACTTTTTTAGTAAAAACTAACTCCTCATAAAAATATTTTTTTTTAAACCTAACACGACACAAGAAAATTAATTTTTAAAAAACTAACTAGAGCTAAAAAATTAATTTAAATATATTAACTTTCAAAAAATTAACATTAATTTTATTAAAATATTTTAGGTCGAGTTAGCTTTAAATTTTGTTGTCGAGTCCGGTCTTTTAAGAAGTTAATTTTAGGTAAAGTTAGATTTCTTTAAAAAAATGAATTATTTAGGTAGAGTTAGGATTTAAGGAGAAAGGTAATTTTTTTAGATTGAGTTAGGTTTTAAAGAAGGTAATTCTATGAGAGATAGGTTTTTTAAAATATTTATTTAAGTCAAGTTAGGTATTTTTAAGTTTTTAGGTCAAGTTAGTTTAAAAAAGTAATTTTTTCTAGGTATAGTTAGGTTTTTAAAAAATTAGGTCGTTGGTGCTTTTAAAAAATATATTTTTAGGTCGGTATTTGGTTTTTAAAAAGTTATTTTAGGTCGAGTTAGGGGTTTTAGAAAAGTAATTTTTCATGTCAAAGTAGATTTTGGTTTTTAAAGTTAATTTACTTAGGTCGAGTTAGGTTTTCTTTACAACATTATTTCTGTTCAAGCTAGGTTTTTCAACAAAAAAATTTTGTTTTTACGTCAGTTTAGGCTATTTAAATATAATACTTTTTTATTTCGATTTAGGATTTAAAAAGACTGAAATTTCTTTTAGGTGGAGTCAGTTTTTTTACATAAAGAATTGTCAATTATTTACGTCGAGTTACAATTTTTAAAAAAGTTATTTTTCAGGTCGAATTAG
Organism: Ectobius pallidus; assembly: GCA_964059195.1. Classification (NCBI taxonomy): domain Eukaryota; kingdom Metazoa; phylum Arthropoda; class Insecta; order Blattodea; family Ectobiidae; genus Ectobius; species Ectobius pallidus. The sequence goes on from CAXKWD010000006.1 coordinate 17,481,781, forward strand.
GTGATAAAAATAATTTTTTGTCGAGTTAGGTTTAAAAAAATTAAATTTTTAAGTCTAGTTGTTTTAAAAAAATTATTAGGTCGTTACTTTTTTAAAAGTTATTTTTAGGTGGAATTAAGTTTTTTAAAAGGTTGTTTTTTCAGGACCGAATTAGTTTTTTAATTAAACATTTTTAGGTCCTGAAAGGTTTTTTTATAAAAGTGATTTTTGGTATAGTTATGTTGTTTTTAATTAACTTTTTAAGTCGTTAGGTTTTCTAAAAAAAATTTCAGGTGGTTAGTGTTTTAAAGAAAATTGTTAGGTCCAATTAAGTTTTATAAGTGATTTTTAGGTTTCTAAGTTTCTTATAAAGTAAGTTTTTATAGGTTTAGTTCGATTTTGATAAGTTTTTTAGGTCTAGTCAGGTTTTTAAAAAGTTCATTTTTAGGACGAGTTAGTTTTTTTAAATTATTTTTATGTAGGGTTAGGTTTTTTAAAAGTTAATTTTTTTAGTTCGAGATGTTTTAAAAAAGATAATTTTAATAAATGACGAGTTAGGTTTTTAAAAGGTATTTATTGTAGGTACAGTTAAATTTTTAAAAAGTTAATTTTTTTTAAGTCCAGTTAGGTTTTTCTTTTAGAAAAGTTAATTTTTTAGGCCGAGTTAAGTTTTATAACGAAAAGTTATTTTTTAGTTGGAGTTGTTTTTTAGGTCGAGTTATACCGTATTATTTAAAGTAATTTTTTATGTAAAGTTTCTTAATTAAATATTTAGGTCGAGATAGGTTTTTTACAAAATTAATTTTTTATGTCGAGTTAGGTTTTTGAAATATTTTTTTATGTGGAGTCAGCTTTCTAAATAATATTTATGTCAAGTTTTTAAATTAATTGTTTATATCGTGTTAGGTTTTCTAAAATAATTATATTTTTTGTTCATTAGGTAATTTAAAAATGTTTCATCTTGTATGTTGAGTTAGGTTTTTAATTTTAATTTTGGATGAGTTAAGTTTGTTAAATTAATTTTTATATGTTGTTTTTTCTAAAGAAAGTTACTTTTTTTGGTCGAGTTAGGCCACAATCTTTCAGCATCATTAAAAGATGATAGGAATGGGCATGTGGTAAAACCACAGACATAAAAGTAATGACATGAAAAAGTAGTACCTTTTATTCACACAATACTTAGGCCTATGCACAGACAAACAGATTCTCATACATTAATCTAGTTAACAGACAATTTATCTCCCTCATTTTTAGGTGATATCATTAAGCCATAATGACAACTGCAACTGCAGGGACTAGGGATTGGATGGTGTCCAGGCGATGGACAAGCCACTAGAACGGAGTGGGGCTGGATGGTGTTCAGGCGATTGACAAGCCACTAGCACGGAGTGGGACTGGTGGTGTTCAGGTGATTGACAAGTCACTAGCACGAAGTGTAACTGGATGGTGTTCAGGCGATTGACATGCCACTAGCACAGAGTGGGACTGGATGGTGTTCAGGTGATTGACAAGTCATTACAATACACTGTAGGGAGATAGTAAGTATACCTGACTTAACATTTCAACCCTTTATAAAATAACGGAAACAACAGAATCAATATTAAAAAGAAAATTGTTAAATTACACAGTGGAAGGGTAAAGCTGTGCAGATTGAGAAGGATAGTAGTTCACATTACAATTAATATAAAACCTACTTTACCTGTTGGGATTATGTTTATGATCTTTCAACAATCAGTTTTAAAGCTTTCACAGAATTTCAACAGCTCACAGCCAGATAGCATGTATCTGTCAAGCGTATAAAAACAAAGCGTGAGACACTTTATCTCCAGTATATGGTCCATGTAATAATATCTGCATTTTATTTGCACAAAAACTGCTAACTTCATTAGGAATATACAAAGAAAATATGTATTCTCCCTTTCCTCTGCTATGTAAAGAACAATAAATTGTGGCATCCAGTGAGTTGACTATGTATGCCAGAAATAACGAAATCGAGATATTTTGAGATTTGTTTTGGCTTCCTAATGAGAAATAATTTCATCATAACACTTGATTTATTTCTTCTTATCTTAATTTACACATTTCAAAGTGTTTACAAAAATTAACTACAGATCACAGTGCCAACCCTGTATTACCTTCTTAGGCCCTTTCATATCTGTGAAGAAACAGAACATAACGTTACACTGTATTTAACTGTTATAAGCCCGGCGTATATGCTATAGTGTCAATTTATTTTCTAATGCTGTTTTATGGTACTACTAGAAAAATAAATTAAACTCCATTGCGCTACATCCCTTGAGGGACTGCCATCCTAAAACTCCATCATTTACCATAGGTAGATGGTAGAATTGGGGCATGTGGTCATTATACCGACACCCACGGTTTTATCGATGGCTTACTAAACCGGACCATTACTTCTTTATCAGTAGCTCCTCAGTTTGAATCATGTGGCTGAGTGCACCCCGTTCCAGACCTCCCTACCTCAGAAAAATCCAAGGAGGTACCGGCCTGCAAGCCTGCATATCCGTAGCCAGCGTATTACAATCATGCTGTCTGTTAGTATGTATGTGTCCATCCGTTCATCTATAAGTCATATTTTCAGCCTCTTTTATCTCACTATATACCTCAATAATTTTCCTAAATGGCTGTTATTAGGCAGGTGGTTGCAAAGAGACTTTCAACGTTTCATTAATTCTGAAATCTTGCCCTCCAGTTCAAAATCTGATTCATTCCCCTTGGACACAGTTCTACTTGTCTTCCTATCTCCCCTGGCTGTAGTAAGAATTTTTTTGGATATTCCAAATACATTGCAAAATGCCTTACTACATATCCTAATTTGCTGTCCACGGGAATTATTTAAATTGCATGTAAATAAAACTTATCTCCTACTTGAAACTGCATTCGCCCTTTTCTTTATGTAAATGTCACTACATTCTTGCCTATTTAACAGTCCAAAGAAAAAAGCATTTTGGGCATTATAATCACCAATCTTATAAAATTCACTGAAATTGTCTTCTTTCTCAGTGTCCTATAACAAGTGGTAACTACACCACTTCACAATAGCTGCCACAACTCTCTCAGTGCAGTTAAACCCGACATCTTACTGCTTTGCCGCAATCACATTATTTGATGTAATCCTAAATTCCTACACACTATAGTTTTTTGTTTTCCACTTTCATTCATTTTTCAATTTTTCACAGCTGTTAACAAGTTCTCCTTCACCACCCACCATGATAGCATCAACTTACAAGTGTCTACAATCAGACATGGCTATCTGCCTTACCGCGCAGATCATAACATCTGCATAGCCCACACTCTCACTGGAGAAAAGTGATTCCCTTAATTTATGAAAATAATTTTTCAAGAATAGATAAGGAAGGAACCCACACAAACCTTTAATATTAGGTTTACAATTACACAACTATACTACACAGAGATGACAATTACTCAAATTTGAAAATTTTTGGCATAGATTACTCTCTCACTGGATGCCACAATTAAAGTTTCGAGATAGGATTTCTTCTGAGGAAACTACTTAGGACAAAAATTGTATTTGATCTTTGTTTGTTTACAAGAAGGAATGAGCTTTTACACCCCTTTCTCTCTGAATACAGTATGTTGCACTGTGGAGGATTTAATATTTCCTGGAAAAAAATTGTGTAAATGGTGTATTTCTTTTTGGATTCTGTTTCAGTCAGTACTTACCTGGGTAACATATATGTTGCCCTAAACTCATGGGACCAAATATATTTTTTCCTCGATTCTCATTATAACCACAGTTTTGCAGGCTATACACTGAGCCACAGTGGCCAAAAGCTTGACTCGGCCTCTAGCGATTTATTAAAAACATTTCCAAATAATCAAGGCTTTTGAATAGTGTCCATTTAGGGCAGGTTTGCTTCTTTCATTTAACTAAGCTATGTATACAATGAATGAAACAGCCACTCCATGCAGTATCATAATCAAGCAGGGCTGACTCATCACATAGCATCGCATAACCACATACGAGCTAGAGTTCACACAAACTTGCATGTCTAGTCGTGTGCTTTGAATGACTCATGTTATAGCATTGGTTGACACAACATTAATCCATCCAAAGACTCCGAGATCCCATCAATGTGTGGGGTTTTCTTACCGAGATGCTGTGTGATACAGATTTGGAAGATCTGCAAGTTATATTTTATTTCACTGAAAAAGTGAGTAAAATTCTTAAGCAAATTACTGATAGCATAAAATGTCGTGCCCAATATGGATTTTCTCTTTCATGACATGAGGAAGTGAGTATCTCGCATATTACAGTCAACTCAATCGTTTTTAGTGTGACATACTTTCTTAATGTTTGATTTCAGCTCACTGAGATTTGTCCTTGTCTGTGTACTGAAAAGTAGTTTTGCTGTACTTCTATACTGTACTTTGCCAGGTTATGTGGTGTATGTTGAGTCACAATATTAAAGCAGGCATGGAGAGGAAAATGAAAATACTGATTCACATGATGACACCCCTCTCATTCCAGAAAAGCAGTTATCTCATTCATGAGTTCTAAAATATACAGATAACTTGTCTGATTTTCTGGACAAACAAAACGTTTTACTTTTAAAAGTCTACTGAGAGATGCAAAGGCTGCATACAAATTCTATGTATTTACACTGTCTAGTGATGCAAGGTACAATCAGAGCCAGTTGTGTTGCTGACAGGTTAAATAAACCCGATTTATACTTATCTCACTTACCCCTGATTGAGCCCCTCTGTTACTTATAGTGACACGCATCTTGTCAATACACTGATCCTGCTGAGCTTAGCTGAGCGAGATTTGTTGCACAGGCTTCATTCTGGAGTAACTATGAAATGTGGCAATGAATAAAATATGGGGATTAAACTTGATTAAACTGCCTCTAAATTTGATGATAGAATATTGAAAAAATTCAAGTTATTCAACAGTGAATTTTGTGATTAAGGTTCATAATCGCATGTCGTGTAGGCCAGCATAGTAGGCAAGAATATCAAGATAGAGTCAGTACATTAAAATTTTTTACAAGCTCATTTCTGTACATTCCTCTATGAAACTTCTGGGAAATGCTTGATAAATACTAACACTATTCCTTTAAGAATTTCAGACTAACAAAGAAAGATATTTTGTTATTACTATTATTTTAAATATAATTTTACATTTGATATAGTCTATTTCCTCATTGAAACATAATTGTTCATATAAACTTTGTACAGAAGAAATGAAAAGTAGTTGTTTTCTTTTAATTTATATATTGAACTGTTGGAAAGTGATAAAAAAAAATAGATTCAAGCAAACAGCCAAACACTCTGAACCCAGTATCATGAAAACTGTTACTCATGAGGCTCCCACAATTTGCTGTAATAATAAAAACTATTAGAATGAAAATGTATTGTGACCAATAAGGGTTTGACCTACTGTTTTGCATTTCTTTGTTTTATCTGCGCTTGTCTTCCTCTCCGCGACTATGGATAATCAGCATACACTGTGCAATACCAAGTCATCTCACTGAGAACAAGTGGCCTGTTAGTATGGAACTTCATCTTCCTTCATTTTCAGTACAAATCTCAGGTAACAAAGAAACATTGTAAATCATTTATCATCTTGCAACTGCTCATTTCCACACATAGAAGGCATTCTAGCCTAACCTGATTATTTGTATGGATCCTTGACAATGTTACAAAAGTAATACAGCAGTAGCAGTTGCATATTTATGTTTGATTTCTGCTTCCACTCTTAAACACAGTCTTTAGAAAGTCATCTTCCTAGAGACGTGTTATCAAGAAGTGCGTAGAGATGACATGAAGACATAGACAACTTTGAAGACAAGGAAGCTGTAATGAACACTGTGTTGTATTGAAGTTGCACTGGACGCAAGAGCACTGGCAGCGCTTTCTAGACAACTGCGGAATTCTGTGTAATCAAGTCTTGTAATGGCACAGTAGTGTGTGTGTGCACAGCTGCTTTCACAGCCTGATGTGCTCTGATGTACTCTCACGGAATTTGCTCGATAGTACCTACAACATACAATATATTTATATAAATGTGTCATAAATGTTTACTGATTTATATGTTAATCATACAAGGGTACCACAAGCTCAGAGCAATTATTCTTTGTACAGAAATGCAGGTAAAAAAATGTTAACATGTACAACTGGAAGATCATGATGTAGAGATTTGTATCAGGGCAGAGAAAAATACAAAATAAGAAACAACAATCCTTCATTACAAATAATATATGTTTATTCCTGTAAATTACGTACAATACACATGCGTTTGTGGGGGACAAGTCAAGACATTGCCACGGAAATAAAACATGGCATCAGAAGATTCTCTCATGGTGTTTGGCAGTGTGTAGAGACTGCTAGGAACTGTAGATGCCTGCACTTATGTTGTAAGCACAGAAATTATTTTTGTGACATGCCCCGAGAATGCACAGTCTGAAAGCTTACTGGCACACATTCTTGTCACAACAGCTGGTGCACTCTAGCAGCGCATCGCGAAACTAATATCTCTGTAGTTTGCAGTATGGCTCTCATGAGAGAGCTGAAGTGAATGATAATGTTATTATTGCCCCTGTTTGTGGAAAGTTGATAACTGCATTTAATTTAACAGTAGGCCTACAAGCAAAGAAACCAATCAACTGAAGCAATACAGTTGTGAAATGAGGACAAGTGTACATTCATATTTCTTAATGGTGGATGGCATTCTTTTCTGCATATTATATATTATTCTGATGTACCGTTTGTTAACATCTCGAAATAAGTTTACACCACTGATAGGCCTACATTACCAATGTGATCAGTGTATTATAAGTCTTGAATATACGAGGGCTATCCAGAAAGTAAGGAACGTTTTGGAATTAAAAAAAACCGAGTACAAAAAAAACATTTTATTATATACATGTGAAAGAGGGACTAAAATACTACTTCTCAACATAATCGCCATTATCATAGCGGTGGACAAGCTTTGAAATTCCTGTGTCATAGAATTCTGCCGCCTGTGATCTCAGCCACTCAGTGACGCGTACTTGGAGCTCCTCATCGTCGTCAAAACGCTGTGTTGCTAGCCAGGTCTTCATTTTCGGGAACAAGTGAAAATCACTTGGAGCAAGATCAGGACTGTAGGGGAGATGAGGAAAAACTTCCCAGTTGAACGAGTTCAAGAGTTCTAGCGTACGGTTTGCTGTGTGAGGTCGGGCATTGTCATGCAAAAGCAAAATTTGGGATGACAATTTTCCTCGGCGCTTGTTTTGGACAGCTCTCCTAAGGTTTTGCAATGTTTGGCAGTACCGCTCAGAGTTTATTGTTGCACCACGCTCGAGAAAATCAATAAGAAGAACACCTTGCCTGTCCCAGAACACTGTTGCCATGATCTTCCTTGCCGAAAAAGTTTGCAGAAATTTCTTTGGTTTTTTAGGGGAACTTGTGTGCCCCCACTCCATGGACTGTAATTTTGTCTCACAATTCACATGTTTCACCCAGGGTTCGTCTCCTGTTACGATTCGATCCAGTAGTGCATCACCATGACGGTAGGCCTCCAAAAACGTCAAAGCTGCCCCCATTCGTTCTTCTTTATGGTGATCTGTAAGCATTTTTGGCACCCATCTTGCACAAAATTTGTGGTAGCCTAGCTTCTGTGAAACAATTTCAGACAATAAAGATCGTGAAACTTGTGGGAAACATAGAGAAAGCTCAGTTATTTTGAAACGGCGGTTTTCACGAATCTTTTCATCAACTTTGGCGACCAGATCGTCAGTTACAATGCTCGGACGTCCACTCTTCTCTTCATCATGAACGTTTGTTCGCCCATTTTTAAACTGAATGCACCACTTCCTGACAGGACTTTCACTCATTACGTTGTTCCCGTACACTTCACACAGTTCCCGATGAATTTCTATTGGTTTTAAGTTTTTTGCCAACAAAAGCGAATCACAGACCGCACCTCACAACTGGCAGGATTTTGGATTGCTGCACACATTTCAAATTTGAATATTAAAAAAAGGGGCAGCGTGGAGATGTTCCCGTTGTCACGGCTGGAGACTGACTGAGGTGCCGAGCACGAGCACAACAATGTATACGCTATTGGCGCGCGCCTGGCGGCATCAGGTGGAAACGTTCCTTACTTTCTGGATAGCCCTCGTAATGTTCATCAAGAGTAATATTGAATCATTACCGTAGAGAGGCGATATGTTAGTGGAAAAACACGTATAAGGGACAAGGACAATAAGTATGTTGGAATGGTATACAGGCACAAGACTAGAAGAAAGATGGATAAAGTTTTTCGAAAACACGATATAAGAGTGGCCTACAGGACAGAAAGAACAATAGAAAACATCTTTTCTTACTATAAACGAATAGGAAAACAGAAGAACAAGATGATGATGCCTGGGGTGTATTCTATATTGTGTAACGATTGCGGGAAGACATATGTGGGGGAAACGGGAAGATCTTTTCAAGTTAGAAAAATTGAACATGAAAGAAACGTAAGAACCAAGAAACCATCTATGGGTTTGAGCCAACACTTGATAGAAACGGGTCATAGTATGGGTGAAATGAACATAATCAAAATACAACGGGATAAGGTAAGGAGGAAAATTCATGAAGCTCATAAAATTATAGAACTAAAAGAAAATAGTCTTAATAGATATGAAGGGGATTTGGGGGACGAATGGCTACAGTTAATTAGGAATGTTATAAGCTATAATACATCTATAAAATTTCCCCCCACCACGAGATTGGCAGACCTGGTCAGTGACTTCAATATCCCGGAGACATGGATAGTAAAGTATGGACGAATGGTGGATTTTGGTGAGGAACTTCTGAACAACCCAAGTGGCAGTGACTGATAGATATTTATACATGAGAGCTTTGAGCTGTATTTTAGTGTTTTTATTGTACCTGAGGAAGACCCACAGGAAGGGTTGAAACGTCTTACTTTAAATGTTTTAAAGATCCATTGTATATGTGTATTTGTGTATTTTTTAATGATTCAAGTTAACTATAAGACAATGGAAAAAGGACTATATGTGAATAAGAGTAATATTGATTATGAGTGCTGTGCCGTATCTTACTCGTGCTACATATTGTGCCATCTTGCTTAGTAGCATCCATAATTCTCAGGAAGGTAACTTTACACAATAATAAAGTGATAATTAATATTAATTAATATTGTTGTAAGTACATTACATTTTACTGTTTCTAAACTAAATTATTTTCCTTGAGAATTCCTGATGTTTCTCTCTTGTTAAATAGGATTGGACCTCACACTGCTTAGTACTTTCATCATTTTGGAGTCCTACACTTGGTCTTCCGAACATAATTTCCTATCAATCTTCTCATGTACAGTATTGCCTCTGTGCTGGATTTAGGACCTAACATTTTCTCCATGGCCTTGCCAGACACTTTGGTATCTCTGGTCCTGATGCATCTTGGACCTAACATGTTTGGTCATTCACTGGCCTAAGCCCAAATACCTACATTAAGATATCACAGTCTGACAGAAAAATCTGATAAAATGTATTTGACTTCTATAGCAAGATTGAGATTGGAAATATACACACTAACTTCACTAAAAGGTATATTTATCCAGTATGATCATTTCAATGGGTCTTCCCATCATCATCAGCTGATTCTGGCTGAGTAGATTTCCATCTAATATTAATATTGACTTATTTGAGTTATTGCACGTATAGACACACGGACAGACAGACATATTTCCCGTCCACCATACAATCGCATAAAGTGCCATAGTGGTACTTAATAACTTATTTTCTAAATATCATAATTATTGCAATTATCACTGCAATGAAAGCATTCTTGCACTTTGATACATCATTTTACCTAATTTTATTAAGTGCCAGAATGATACATCTCAGATTGTGTGGTAGTTGGGGAAATATCTGTCTGTCTGTCCGTCCCTCCAAGTGTCTGTACGCACTATAACTCAAATTCAATTTATCAGATTTCATGAAACTTGGTATATACATCTGTAAGGTTCATGGAAAGAAGCTTATTTATTTTGGACCAAATTGGTACCGGAGCAATGCCCAATTTTCCCCCTATTTTGTGGTAGTAATTAGATTGAATGTATCAAATGCAAATCAGTTCTCAGGTTTTGGAGTGTTCATGTACGGCTTTGGAAGTTACATTACAGGTAGATTTGAGAAATAACGCTACCCACATATTCCTTCACACATGTTTATCAAACTTTAGATTTTTTTTCTTCTGTTATCACTGCTTAATGAATCGATCTGGAGCTTAACTCTGAAATCAATAACAAAAAAAGTTTTTATTTATTTTTAACTTCAGCTGTGTTTATATTGCTTTTAGCTATGAGACCATACCAGGAGTTCGGGATCATAATTCAATGGATATGTTACAAGATGAAAGGATGAGGATGATTCATAGTATGTAAATATCCAATTCGGCATTTGCCTTTTCAACTGGGGAAATCATGAAAAAAAACCATTTAAAGTTGGCTGGCCAAAGGATTTGAACCTGGGACCTCCCGAATGAGAGTCCAACATATTACTATCTTGGCCACCTCACTCAATAATCACTTTTTCTCTGTATTTCATAACTGCAATTATCACTGATTAAACAAAAGCATTCTGGCACTTTGCTACATCAGTTTACCTGATTTTATTTTTACTGCAGCAGTTATGGATTACTTTCCTTGGCCTCCTGGGTCGTGTTTAAGGCAGAAACAATATTTATGAGATGTCTTCATCATTCTGCAGTTTGCCACGTTTGAAAATGGAAATTATTTGCAGACAGAGATTTGATGTCACAAAGTATATAAAACTGCATCACTGCACTTGAGCGGATCTCGCTACAGAAAAAGAAATCACTGATAAAGAAGGTAATCATATAACCAACTCACAAGCCACCAATAAATGATATCTCGCTGGGCGAGTCAATCTCAAAATCTACATACAGTGAAATACAGAAATGCATACGAAAATAAAAACATACGAGGACAGAAAACAAGCTGCAGCACATTAAGAGAAATCGCCAGGTGGACAAACTGTTTTTATTAAAGACTTTGTGGAACTTTATACAGTGAAGCAACTATAATAAATTAAAACTCTATGTAAAATGTATATCACAACACTATTTATTTAGTGGTTAAAAAAAAAATAAAAATGGTTAAAAACCTTACACTGTACGATGTTTCAGCCTGTCTCTTCATGGCAATCAGTCTACTTGAAAAACTCCTGGAGGAGACAGGCTGAAACGTCGTACAGTGTAAGGTTTTTAACCATTTTTATTAATGTTTTAACCACTAAATAAATAGTGTTGTGATATACATTTTACATAGAGTTTTAATTGAGTTTTAGTGGAAAGTTTGGACCAAGCATTTTATATCTTATAATAAATTAATTTTTTTAAACTGTTTTTACTTGAAAAATAGTCATGAGTAATCTTAGAAACATAAGCATGCTAGTACCTGGAAAACAAATTTGTTCCATCTGATGATCCAAAGTTGTCAACAAGTTTATTTAGTTCCTGTGCCGTTATTTCTTTGAGCCCATAGTAGGCACTGAGATTGTATTCTGCTTGCCATTCTGCCACTCCTCGCTGATTTGCTGCTGACAAGTCTAGGTAATACTGCTGATAGTCCAGCACCTGTACATAGGAATGTGTTATCAATAAACTGGTTATATTTGGATTTTAAAATTTTCCATGCATCATTTCATCGATTAAGAAGAGAGACCTTGTATCTAAAGAAGTACCCAGTTTCAGGCAATACAGTTCTATGTTTTGTAGAAGCCTCATTTGCAAACAGAATAATCTGTTGTACTTGAACTATTTACATCCTCACAGTGGTGGTACTAAAACGTTTAATGTGTCCTGAAAAGTTACTATTTTTTTAAAATACTAGATCTTTTATCTGAATCAATGCATTTTCAGCATTTGTTCATAGTTTGTAGCATCCTGTTTTCATAGATAATTATGTAAGATATGTAAAATTAAAACCAAATTCTATCATCTCCATAATATGGCACATACAATATTACTTTTCCTTAAATACCAATAGTTCTTGTCCAATGTGGTTTTGGCCTACACATGTAGCATTATTCCTTTCTTTTATCTTACTTAACTAAGTTCCACATTAGTTTAATGTAATCTTGTATTGAACCAATAAACTTCTTTAACATACATTAATACTGAATTGAACTGGAATCCACAATCGGCTCGATTAATCGATTAAAAATTTAATCGTCGATCAATTACATTTTCCAATTAATCGGTTTAGTCGAATTCTGAAAAACGTTTTTCGAGGAATGGTTTCAGATGACCAAACTCCTTTCTCTCGCTTCTCCAGCCTTGACACATCATCGTCTCTTGAACATTAAAATGTCAACAAACTCGTGTGTCTCAAGTCTTGAAAAAGTAACCGGAAATGTAAGTTTTGTATATATTTTTTCACTAGTTAACCAATAATGGTATTCAATAATTCAGGATTTCTTCTGATTATCTGTAGTGTAGTAGTTATTAAACGTGTAAAAAAATATTAAATGTACACTTTGGTTTCGTCTAAAATACCGACCTGTTTGTCGATTAATCGATTAAAGTCAAGCGTTAACTCAATTAGAAATTTTAATCGATTTTTAGTCCTTTTAAGAAAGAACGCACGGATAGCCTGTTCCTTCATGAAACTGTCTGAAAGTAGCCTATAACTTTACAAAGGCTCAATGCTGTAAGTTTGAGCGTAGGAAAGTTTGTCGTTAGATATATATATATATATTAAATTTAAATCGCTGTCTCGGTATTGTTAGGCAAGCAGGAACTACCCGTTCCGTTCTGAGTCACCACTAAACAGCGGGAATTTCAAAGAGTTCACAACTTGCGTCTTTAGTTACAATGATGATCTGCGTCATCACTGGGAGAAGTTAGAGAAAACGTTCACATACAAAATGAACCAATCAAATGCATATATGAAGAACTAGCAACAATACCAGCAACAAGCTGTGGTGTGAGAGGAGCTCTTCTTGCTTCAAAACGGTGAAAGCATATTTACAAATCACCTTGATTTACAGCATTAACCAAAACGTTTATTGAATGTAATCTCCTAAATCAACTGGTAAAACAGGAATTCTGGTATGATGTAATTAGATGTTATGCTGGGATGTGAGATGGGTGCAGCAATTTAGTTTTAAAGTGAATTAAGCTAAACAGAACATGCCACACTTTCAGGTTAATTTATTCTGTAATCTCTAGTTTGCCTACCCTGGATATTTGGTCACGAGCCGCCACTGCCCCACAGTCTCCTGGGATATGTTTGCTACCCATAGTGGCATGGTGGAAAATAATCGCCAATTGATGAAACAAATGTTGCTATGGTGAAGGTGACATTAATGACAAGAAAACTGATGCCCTAAACGTTAAGTTGAGAGAACGAGGCATAAGAGGCTATTCCTACAAGGCCCCATTAAGAAACATATGATCGACAATAAGGTATTTAATTTAGTGGTTAATATTCCTTTAACTAACTATTTTTAATTTTTATAGCTTCATTTGAATACAAAAACACAGATCATTCAATACGGTCATGGAATTGTCAAACAACTATTGTTAGGTATTGGTTAAATTCGTCCAGCACATTCAATGATGCATTTGTGATTTTATTTTGAAGGTTGAATGCTATAAAACACGACAAATAAACAGACAATAGTAAATGCCAATGGGTTTAACTTAACACATTGGATCGGCAACCCACTGCTCTTCCCAGGTAACAATGGACAGTTATAATTGCTGGTGATACAAAGTTTTGGCTCTTCTAACTCTAAGCATTGCATTTAAGCAACAGACCTTGAAATGATCAGTCTTCATTGAGAACAGAAATTGAATAGCAGCGGGTCATTGGAATAAGTAAATGACAGTGTTGAAACACATTTCACTCAAAATATCTCAATGCTTATTCCTCAACAGAGGTAAGTGTGGAATTCACTTTGCTCCTGACGCACATCAATCACTGCCAACAGAGTCTCCGCCAGGATTAGAATATAAATAAAAGTGGTCGTGCCTTTGTCGCTTTTGTAGGTGGTGATGAAGGAAATTCGATAAAAATGGACTAAATCAGGTCTGTGACTAGTTCTTCTATGTTACAGGTCCATGTCTGTGAGCTATACAGTCATTACAAATGGCAAGACTGGAACACCCTTCACATGGTCATTTCCACAAATGTCAATATTTCTGTGCAATTTTACCATCTGTTTGTTAATATCAAATGAACATCGTCTGTAAGCTTTGGGATATCTACAGTATATGCCTACGTATTTCTTTAAATAACTAAATCCATTAAAAGAACATTTATATGTTCCTTATAATGAAAATCTTTAAAAAACTATTAATGATAAATTAATTAAATAAATTAAATTAAATTAAATAATTATAGGTGAAGTTGTTCATATTATACTAACAGAATCAAACAAAAAAGTTGATATTTGTTTAAAAGTTTATAAAAAGGGATTTCAGTGAACAGAACATGACTGCTACTTTGAAACAACATTTTCTCATATTATAATAGTTTAATCTTCCTAGGAGTTGAGGCGGAATATGCCTTTAGCCATATTCCATAACGTTTTACAGTAATTAATTAAAACATTTCATTTTATTAATATTATACAGGAATTAATTAAACATTGGGAAAGATAAGTATAAACCATAATTATTAAGAGTTTGAGAACTAGAAGCAAATTTGTTGCAAGAAATGGGAAAATTAATACTTTAGAATAAAGCAAGTACAAGTAACTGTAATAATAACACAGTCTGAGTAGACAAAGGCAGGCTGTCAATCACTCGAGCAAATTCTGTGTATTGGTATTGTGCTCAAAATTTAACTTATACAAAAGAATATCAGATAACAGCCGATTTTATTGTGTGAAGGGGAGAAACCAGCTCCACTTCGACACTAGATGAACAATAGGGTGTTTAAGGTTCCAGGAACTGGAAACCATCAGTAAGCCGTGTTGGCGTGGTTCTAATAACCAATATTCTTCCGCACTAGCGGAATGATACTAACAGGTAATAACCAATGAGAATAAGGGACTAATTTTGTATCTGACGTCAGTACGAGGCTTCTTGGTAGGTGATGATTTTTGATACAAAGAGAAGAGCCGAGAGCTCCATAGGATTCGGTCGCGAAGTTTTTGGAGGCCAGGAGGCCATATCCCGGTAGTAGTCTCGGGAATTTTTATAAGTCCAGTCGAGGGTCGCTGGGTACTTAGCTAAAGTTAAAGTCCGGGGAGAGTAATTATTTTAATATATCAGTAGAGTCTGGGTATATTAGCAATCACCAAGAAGCCGCGCATTGATTTAATCCATCGCTTTAAGAGAATAAATTAATATTTCTGGACATTGTAACAGTACTGTAATTGGGCGTGGAAATTTTCAATTGTTAATAAATATCGCTTCTACCCAATTGTAAAGACTTTCAATCGACTGCTCTCCTTTTAACGTGCTGTCCCTGAGATAAAGAGTATATTAAGCCGGGCAATAATAATAAACAGGTAACGATCCAAGGACTGGAACATCACGGCATCTCACCACGACAACATAGCAACAGCATCCCGTGGGTCCAGACTGCAAGTAAGCAATATTATTCCAGAGTCTACCATTAGGGTCAATACGACCCTATTAATTTTTTCTTTGGATGTAAAATTGTGTAAAAATCCTTATGTTCACAGTTATCCTATTTTCAAGACAACAATGTGTGTAAAGCCAGTTTACAAATAAAAGGAGAATACTTCCGAGATATCCCATGTAAATTAATTGGGGTGTTTATCACCCCAGTCTTACTCAGTGGTAGAAAGCTTAATTCATTATGGAAACAGCAACAATAGTGAGTATAGATCATTTCAGATTACAATTCATTCCTAAGAAAAGAATTGTGTATGTGAATGTGTAACAGTTACCTGTCCACTGTTGGCATCAAACTTATACAGGCGGAGTCCTGGGTTGTTTGTGCCACTTACAGTTCCTTTTGGTGAAACTGCTGGGGAAATGAAGATCCACGACACAGGAACACCTGAAAAATCCATCAATATTAAATCAGTACATATTTCTGTAGGAAATATGCCTTGTACAATTGAACTTAAATGATATAGTATTGTATTGTTGTGAATGTGACTTCCTTACAATTCCACAATGAATAAAATTATCTGAAAGTTACTTCCATCAGCTCCAGTAACATCAATCTCTCCCCTGATATTACATCAAGCTGTAAGGAAGACCTGGACTTTTCAACCACCTGGTAGGACAAGAGGCACTTTTAGATGTTTCCTCGTAAGTGAAAGCGAACCATTGGAAATAATATTTTATTACATAGTAATAATTGTACTGTAAACAAGAACAAATATGACGTGAGCACATATTGTAGAATCCTGGTTAATATTTCAGGTATACTGACTGCTAATTCGATTTAGTTGTAAATCTAATAGCGAATTGTCAAAATTTCTTTCAGCAAAAAATGATATTTTCTTGTATTTTCTTGTATACTTAATGAACCAGCAGGAAATCATTGCTCAAACCAAGTGGAACTGCAATTATCTCTATTTCAAAGAACAAGTGTTAACTACTTTTGTTCATTGCACTGTCAGTTCCGAACATAGTGTTTTGCTATTCAACTGGTGACGTTCTGAATAGCCAATGCTCTGAAATGAATACCTTTGCAGTCTATGCCACTAATAAGTGAGGGCCGGAAATAACATCAAACCTAATAGTACTAATATTAGCAAATACAGAGCACTAATGATAATGATAATAGTTTTCTAACAGTATGAATGTAAAAGTTGTATGAAACAGGGCTCTCATGACTTCCTCATCCCATTACATTATAAAGGGTAAATCTTCATATAAAACATGAAAATAAATAATAGTTTATGAGCAAACTAATGTGATTTCAAAAGTGCACTTAACGAATATCTATGCAATTTTTCAATAGAAGATGAAATTGATTCACAATATTAGCAGTAATTTATCGGTTAATAACCCAATTACTTTTAACTATTCAATTTAATCTCAGTAGATTTTTAAATAATTCCATATAATAGACTATTTATTAATGTGTTATAAATAATTTGACTTGTTCTATATTCAAATTTTCTGTTAATGCATTTTGAACCAACGAAATTAAATAAAAATTGTTTTACTTATTTTTTTTTATTCTAATTCTTAAATATCATTGCTCCATTCCATTATGTGATCATTCAATTTCTCAGCCCCACCAGAAGCCGTATTCACAGACTTCTACTTAAGGCAATTTAACTGTAGAGTCAACTTTGAACGCTCAGGTATTACAGTAAATGTTGGGTCTGTTAAAATGTATACATCATTGGGATGTGTAAATCCCTTAATTCCTATTTAAAAGTGATTGAGGTCCTTGATAAATTAATCCGTAATGAAAAATTAATATAATAGTTGCAGGTGATGTTAATGTAAAGAGAATGTTAATATCCTGAATCAGTTTGATCTGAGATATACTGCAGTAGAAGATATTGGAATCAACATTGGAAATGGACCAGCAAGGGAGAATATTGTATCTGCACTTCTCCCAAGTAAGTACAAAAAAAAAAAAAAAAAAAAAAATCTGATCATTGTGCTGACTCATTGAGTTCATCACATTTTTGGTACAGCTTACTGGGACATTTTGTTATGAGGTATAAAATGTGGTATAATATTTTGGTTGGTACGAGTGGTACCACTGATTAATTCCGGTTATCTGTTTGAAACTGCTTTGTCTCCCCTCCACGAAAGGGAAGGGGGCGAATTCTAGTTAACTTGGTCACATGTTGAGTATCACCAATTCTATTCTTCTTCCTTCATTTCTCTGGTATGGATGGTTGCCCGCGGGGACCGCACTCTGAGTAACTGGCAAGGTATGTAAAGACGTGTGTATTATGTTTAGGACTGTGGATCGGCCGTAAGTATGTGAACTTAATGGATATTATATACTATATGCATATAAATTCCAGTTACCGTGTTTGCTGTCGATCACAGACTTGTGCCCTTATGGCATATTTCAACATTATACACACGGGGTTACATACCCGGAGTGTATGAGTGTGAAAATGTATCTTTCTATCTTCTCTTCTAAATGGAATCAATCCACAAGTATTACGTTAAAGGCACTATAATTTGCATCATTTCATATGGCACAGAATAAAATTAAACAAAGGAAATAATTAATTTAATGTTACTGAGTTATCCAATCACAAATGTGTATTAAACTTTTTGTTATAATTAAAATTGTTATCTATTAATCGAAATTATGGTATTAATTATTATTTGATGATTATCCTTCTATCGGGCTTGAACCTTCAGCACCATTCCACGAGCAATTACTCTATATGCTTAAATGTCTCGCGTAAGTTTATTTACCAGCGGCTACGAATGAAAGTGCATAGGAAGTCTCCTATACACGATCATACGTTGCTGGGTGGTAAACTTATACGACACATTTAGCATCCTACGTAATGTTGAATTACCTTGGATTTCTACTGTGAAGTACAAAACAGGGGAATATGGTAAAAAAAAACATTACAAAATGGTAGCAGAGACGCTCATGGCCTGTTACTACATCGTAGCAGAAACGATGCTGGAATGTTCTATCCTCATAGCAGCATATTGAGAATTAATACCAATCTTTTTCGATTTTTCATATGCCATTCCCTCTTATATTATTTCACGAATGTGCCTTGCTTCTTTACGCCGTTTATAAGTTCCAATAGGGACTCTT
Source organism: Ectobius pallidus (assembly GCA_964059195.1). NCBI lineage: Eukaryota > Metazoa > Arthropoda > Insecta > Blattodea > Ectobiidae > Ectobius > Ectobius pallidus. The sequence continues at coordinate 17,500,511 of CAXKWD010000006.1, forward strand.
TGCATTCATCTTTGCTTGTTTCAACTTTCCCTAATCTAACTTTGACGTATTATGCCGCATACTTCTTACGCGATTTCTGATCGTGTTTCGGAGCCTTTTAGCCGGCGACATTGACCTTGCTCTCTTCCGACTTGCATTCGGCATGCATTCTAAATCTAACTTCTTGTTACTTGTGTCTGCCTAGTTCTATACTTCGCATACCGTACTTGCTTTGTCGGGGGAGGTATTCTGGTATCTTTTTATGAAGGAATAACTCATATGAAATAAATATTTTATACGAAAGAAATATTTAATTATTTGCTTCTTATACATAAATTACATTCATACAAAATAAATGTGCTGCATTCTTATGGCGGCGAGTATTAACCATAACTTCACTTTAAAGAAGGTGCATTGTGGTATTCTACTTTGGACATTAATATATTTTTGCTTATATCTGAAATTTCATTTTTCATGTACAATGAGTCGAGAGAAGTGCTCGTTTGATTTGCTGAAACGAGACGAGCTCTTGTATGAGGCCACTATAAGGGGCATTCAAGGCACTCATCAGTTACCAGTGGATGCGTTATTAACGAAACTTCGGGAAGCTACCGCACCTGATACATCTGCCTCAGCTGTCCCGGTATACCAAATACCGGCCATTGATATTTCAACATTTCAACCATTGATATCTGCAGTGGTATCCCAACTTGAGGAGTCTATTCAGCATTTGCAGCAGGAATTCAACGAAAAAAGGTACAGGAGAAATCAAACTAAACTTAATCATTACTTAAATCGCTGCACAGATATTATTGATAATTTTGAGAACCAAGAGTTAATTAATTTAGCTAAAGAACATTTTTGTAAATTAAATCAACTTAAAGCTGATTTAACAGAGACAAAAACTAGAATGGCTACTGTAACTGATAGCACTCAATTCAAAGCAGTTCAGGATATTCAGCGAACTAGTATGCAAGAGAATATAGTTCCTCCAATTATTTCTCAGATTCATAAACCATTAGATATGCCTGAAAATAAATTAATTAGAGCCACAGAAATTGATTCTCTAGTCACTGGCGTGCAATCACAGATGGACCTACCTACAGCCCATAATTTAACTTGGACACCTATTAATTCTAATGTTAGAACTGCTGTGAGTACACCTAACTTATTAACGTTTGCCAAGTTACCTAACCCAATTCTCACCTTATTACAAGGTCGAATTAATTTAAATGTGAATACCCCAGAAAATGTTATTGAATTTTTAAAATTTTTACACCAGATTCAGACTAATAATTCACTTTTAAATATGCCAGACCCAAGTCTATTCCAGGCGTTATTACCATATACTACGGGAGTTTTATCTCAGATTATTTCTCAAGCAGTTGAACAAAAATTCAATGTTGACAAACTTCATGAAGTGGTATTAAAAACTTGCATCCCACAGAGACTATTAGGAGTTCTTGAACATAGATATTTTTATAGACCACAACGTAAAGAGGAATCATTAATGGAATTTATTCATGATATTCGTCTTCATGCCCATTTGTTGAGATTACCGCACTCGGAGGAATATATGGTTAGGACTATTGGACTGAGTTCTCATCAAACCGAGGTTAGGTCTGTATTCCTGGGTATATATCCTCCGGTGACTTTCCAACAATTGGAACAGGTTAGTGTTAGACTGAATGAGGTGATCAATGCTCATTCGGTAGGCCCTTCTAATTCTCAACAAAATTTAAACTCCACTCTATTACCTATTGAATCTAAGTCAGTATACTGTTCTAGGCCTATTACTAAATGTACTTTTTGCCGAAAATTAGGTCATGTGGGGAGTAATTGTTATTCAAAAGCTAAAGCTAACCTAGATAAACAAGTGATTGATTCTCGTACATCTACTAATACCAGACAGCATAGTTCTAAAAAACCAATTTGTGACTATTGTGGTAGAGTAGGCCATAGGGAACATCAATGCTATGCGAAAGCTAAATTCCAGAAAACTAATTTTACTCCTAGACAGCCACGATTAGAACCTACTAAACCTGATATTTCTCCAATGTTGTGTGCTGTATCAAATTTTGAACTGCCATTTGTTGAAATTATTATTGAAAAGATTCATACTTACGCACTATTGGACTCTGGTAGCGCTATTTCTATAATTAATGAAGATATTTTCACAAAGTTAACTTGTGATTTGTTACCTACGACTGTACAGTTAAAATCAGTTGATAATCATAGTTTGACTGTTGTGGGGCAAACCAAACTTAGAACCAAGATTGCAGATTTTTCATGGATGGTAAATTTCTCAGTAGTACAGAATTTAGCTGCGCCAGTTATTCTTGGTGCGGATTTTTTGTCCAAAACTAGAGTTTTGATTGACATGCAAGCTGCTAACATGTATTTTAAATTCAACCCAGATATCAAGTTACCTTTGCAATCAAAAAAGATTATTCTTCCTGCATATGTAAATATGTGTTCATTATCAGAAGGAGTACAAAGTACCCCGTCTTCTAAGGACGAACTTGATTTAAACCATCTTACACCTAATCAGCAAAATGATATTCAAAAATTATTTGGCCATTTCTCAGATGTATTAACTGAGCGTTTAGGATTGACTGACTTGCTCACATACCAGATAGAGTTAAAGGACACCACTCCTGTTAAACTCCCTCCTTATCGCCTGGCACCTCCTAGATTGTCTATTTTACGGGAACACATTGCCGCGTTACTTGAACAAGGTATTATACAGCATTCTACCTCCAACTACTCTAGCCCAATCTTTCTAGTGCCGAAGGGCGACAATCAGTTCCGCCCAGTGGTAGATTATAGGGTCTTGAATAGCAAACTTCATGTGGAATCCGTGCCTCTTCCTGATATCCACTCTTGTTTTCACTGGTTTTCGAATGCTCAGTACTTCACTACTCTGGACCTCAACAGCGCATATCATCAGATACCGTTATCTCCTGATTCGTACAAGTATACTGCATTCGCGACCGATTTCAATCTGTTCGAATATAAAAGAATTCCATTCGGTATTTCTATCGGTGCACAGGTTTTGACAAGGTTGCTAGACAAAGTATTTTCAGATATTAAGTTCAAATTTGTTTTCAATTTCCTAGATGATTTAGTTATTTACTCGAATTCTTATCAGGAACATCTGTGCCACATTAGAGAAGTTCTGTCACGCCTTAGGAAGGCCGGTTTAACGGTTAAACCCAGTAAGGTTAGAGTGGCCACCAGGCAACTGAAGTTTTTGGGACATATCTTGTCTCCACAAGGATTGCGTATTGACCCTGATAGAACTGCCACTATTCGTGAATTTCCCCCGCCTCGTGATGCTAAAGGCGTATCACGATTTTTGGGTATGGTCAATTATTTTTCCAAGTTCATCCCACACTTTGCCCAGATTTCTTACCCACTGAATAAGTTGAGGAGAAAGAATGAGAAATTTGTATGGAATCTCGAGCAACAACAAGCTTTTGATAAACTCAAATCCATCATTTCTAACCCACCAGTCTTGGTAGCTGCGGACTTTAATAACAAGTTCATATTGCAGACTGATGCCTGTAGCTCAGCTGTAGCAGCAGTTTTGCTACAAGAATTTCCTGAGGGACGTAAACCCATAGCATATGCGTCCAGAACACTGTCTTCTCAAGAATGTAAATATTCCGCCTATGAACTAGAGGCACTTGCAGTGTTATTTGGTGTGGAAAAATTTAGACTTTATCTCGAGCATGTTCCCTTCCATCTGGAAACGGACAACCAGGCGTTGTCGTGGGTATTGGCTCGACCGCGTAAAACTGGTCGAATTGCCCGTTGGGCACTCCGTATTTCAGCATTTCAATTTACTGTTTCGCATATAAGAGGATCTGCAAATGTCATTTCAGATACGATATCTCGTATGTATGATGGTGATACTGTTCCCTCTCAGCCTGTAGAATCACCTATTGAAGACAGGGATAGTGTAGTGAAATTAACCAGTGGTATTTTAGCTGATTTGCCGTGGGCACACGAAGGGCTAGCTGCAGCTCAAGATTCTGATCTTACATTGTCTGCAATTAAGCAGAGGATCAACCAAGGAGAGGCAGTCTACCCATATTTGTTGAAAAATCAACTCTTGTGTTGTCAGCCAAGAAGGGCAAAAATTGCTAAAATTGTCTTACCTGCACAGTTAATTGACTCTGTTTTCCATTACTTCCACAATTCGCCTATTGGGGGGCATTTGGGTCTTTACAAGACTATTGGTCGTATAAGGGAAAAATTTATCTGGAATGGGATGTTTGCCGATATCAAGGCACGCATCAAAGCATGTAGGGTTTGCGCTCTAAGTAAACCAGCTGCTATTAAGACCTGGGGAGAACTGTCATCGAGTATTGCCTCAAGACCCATGGAAAAAGTTTTCATAGATTTTGTAGGTAAATTGCCTCGCACCCCTTCTGGAAATAATTACATTCTGGTCATCACAGACGCTTTCTCTAAATTTGTCTGGTTACAACCCGTCCGAGAAGCAAATTCGCAGAATGTTATTCGTGTTCTACGTAATATCTTTGCATCTTTCACTTATCCTAAATTTCTAGTCTCGGATAACGCCACGCAATTCACTTCCAAATTGTTCAAGAACTTTTGTTTCAGTACTGGTATCCAACACCTCTATACAGTTCCATACTATCCTAACCCAAATTTATGTGAGAGAGTAAATCGCAACCTCAAGGCAGCCTTGATTGCTTTTCACTCATCTAGCCATTCTAATTGGGACACGCAGCTAGACTGGCTTCAGCTTGCCTTTAATCTTTCCCGGCATACCTCTCATTCAGTTACACCTTTCAGTCTACTCATGGGTTACACTCCGTCCTGTCCTCTTTCTAACCTATGGGCGTTAGAAGATCTGTTACCTGATTCTGTATCTCCTATTGATATCAAAGAGAGATGGCGTAGAGCTAGAAACAATTTGTTTAGGACCCACCGTAGGGATAAGTTAAAATATGATGCTACTCATAGACCACCCGATTTCAAGGTAGGCCAGAAGGTATTTCTATTGAACCACCCTCAGAGTAGAGCAGTGGATAAAATTACGGCTAAATTGGCTCATCGATATGTCGGACCATTCATTATCACTAAAATGTGCTCTCCAGTAACCTATTTACTTAAAGATTTACAGGATCCTAGTTCCGTTAAGCGAGCACATGCATCACAGCTCAAACATTATGTCGATAATTAAATGGGTAAGATATTATACCAGTTTACCCCTCCTCATCTATAGTAAGAGGAATTGGAAGGTTAAACTTTGCTTATATTCTCAAAAAAAAAAAAATTTAGTTTGTATTCTTTTTGCTAATTAGGAAGGTTCTTACAGTAAACTGTAAGAAGTACTATAGGAAAATTAGAGAAAGATTTAAAACAAAGCTGTAGCACAAACTGTAGTACAAAACTGAAAAAAAAAACTGTAGAAAAAAAGGTAAAATAAAAACAAAATTAGTATAAAAGAAAATTAATACTGACTGCAGTCAAAACAAGTATTCCTACTATTTGTAATCATGGCTAAGTAAAATACCCTAATTCTAGGGAGTCATGGTCTAAATTATAGGAATTCTCAGAGAAAAATTAAATTTACATGAATTTTTCCAAGAGAAAGAAATGTGAGGAACGTTCCAGGAAAAGACAGAAAATTTGAAAATTGAATGATATAAATTTTCGAAAATTGAGTCAAATTAAAAATAAAATGGAATGTTATTCAGAAAGTCATTTCAGGACTTGTAGATTAGATTCCCTGGCCAGGAATTTTCTCTCGTTGACTATTCTGAAAATTGGATCGTAGAGGTACCCTACTTTCCTGTATTACATACTTTTCTAGACCTTATTCACTGCATTCCATGATTTATAATACATACATATGGATTAAGGTGAAATTAAGAATTTAATTAATGATTTATGAATGCATATTTGCAATTTAAATGCATTGTTTCCTTCAGAAACTAACCATTTCTTGTGACAAATTGGAAGCCTCATATCTTGCTTATCTTAATATTGTAAGACTTCCACATTGTCATGTTTTGTGTAAAAAAAAAAGAAAAAAAAAATTTAGAAAAAACTTAGAAGCTTAATAGTTTTGTATTCAAATATAGAAAGGTATATTATATTTACAAAAAAATTCAAATGTTCAAAGTATTATTTGAAATTGTATGGTAATTAATGCTTTGTTTAACAGAATTGTTGATTATTATTATTTGAAAGGAGTGAAGTATAGAAGACTCCAATTAAAATGTATAAAGTTGAAATAGCATTGATGAATTAATGAAGTAAGGTATAAATAAAATGTATGTGTGACTAGATTCCTAACTTCAGAATTATTTTAAGAAATGTGCCAATATTATGAAATGTGCCAATAAAAAAGGTAAGTTTAATTTAAATGTGCCATCATTAATATTTCAGTAAAATAAATAACTATACCTATTCTGTTTATGTATAAAAACTAAAGAGAATTAATTTAATTAAATGAAGAAACTATTAATTGACATTAATAATTAAAATATTTTAAAAAGAATTAATTTGTAAAGAAAATTTGTTTTCTAAGAACGAATTTATTCAAGTTCAAACAGATAACTCTATCAAATTACATTTTGTATCTTTCTTGAAAACAATTTGCTTTTTGAGTTTTTCAACATTTCAGTAACTGTACCTCATCAAATGATGAAGAGGACCCGCTACTCATCTAGTACCCTGGAAAGCCACACGAAGATTTCAAGATTCAAGATATGAAGCATATTGGAACGCTGCTCTGCATGGGGAAGTCGACGCCCCATTTTCTTCTTGACCTCAACTTGGTCCGGCATTGTGGTCTCCTATCCTGCTTCGCCAGTATCTAACTAGTGATATAGGTATCCTAGTAAAGGCCAGAAATTATGAGTGGACTGCTATTGAGACTGTTCAATCAGCTATTCATGTTGGTAGCCACTACATCAATTCATGAATACTTATCACTATAAAGAATGTCATATTAACACTACATCAAGTGCCATGTATTTGTTATGTGTGGACTTTCATTCTGGGGACGTGGCGCAAGTTTCGTGGGCAGAGTCTGTGCTGACTCATTGAGTTCATCACATTTTTGGTACAGCTTACTGGGACATTTTGTTATGAGGTATAAAATGTGGTATAATATTTTGGTTGGTACGAGTGGTACCACTGATTAATTCCGGTTATCTGTTTGAAACTGCTTTGTCTCCCCTCCACGAAAGGGAAGGGGGCGAATTCTAGTTAACTTGGTCACATGTTGAGTATCACCAATTCTATTCTTCTTCCTTCATTTCTCTGGTATGGATGGTTGCCCGCGGGGACCGCACTCTGAGTAACTGGCAAGGTATGTAAAGACGTGTGTATTATGTTTAGGACTGTGGATCGGCCGTAAGTATGTGAACTTAATGGATATTATATACTATATGCATATAAATTCCAGTTACCGTGTTTGCTGTCGATCACAGACTTGTGCCCTTATGGCATATTTCAACATTATACACACGGGGTTACATACCCGGAGTGTATGAGTGTGAAAATGTATCTTTCTATCTTCTCTTCTAAATGGAATCAATCCACAAGTATTACGTTAAAGGCACTATAATTTGCATCATTTCATATGGCACAGAATAAAATTAAACAAAGGAAATAATTAATTTAATGTTACTGAGTTATCCAATCACAAATGTGTATTAAACTTTTTGTTATAATTAAAATTGTTATCTATTAATCGAAATTATGGTATTAATTATTATTTGATGATTATCCTTCTATCGGGCTTGAACCTTCAGCACCATTCCACGAGCAATTACTCTATATGCTTAAATGTCTCGCGTAAGTTTATTTACCAGCGGCTACGAATGAAAGTGCATAGGAAGTCTCCTATACACGATCATACGTTGCTGGGTGGTAAACTTATACGACACATTTAGCATCCTACGTAATGTTGAATTACCTTGGATTTCTACTGTGAAGTACAAAACAGGGGAATATGGTAAAAAAAAACATTACTTGCTAACCTATTCAATGAAGAAAACATAGATAATTTAGATAATGTCATGTGTCACGAAAAGTGGACTGGAGTCAATGCTGAAATGGATGCTAAGCTTTACTTTGATACTACATTGACGTCTCTTACACCAAGGTAATTATAAGGTGCAGTGCGACCTTTTGTCATGCAATACATCTAACCTACTTTCAGTATGGCCCGGGATATGGCGACACAAACAAGAGTTTGCTAGGAGTGTAGGAGTATGGAATTTCCCCAAAAAGGGGGTTCCAGTAATCCTTGCCAGAATTTTTTAAACAATTGAATGTAAATTCATGAGTCAAATATTGAACTGTTTCAAGATTGATTTAAAAATTTTACTCTTTATGATGAATGATTGGGTGTAACACATCATTGAATCTCGGCCAAAAGGAAGTGAAGAATAAGTGGAAGGCTTTCACCCATCTTGCTCCGGTATGATATTGCATAATATTGAGAATCAATAATAATTTTAAGGTATTGAATTATTTTTAATCATTGGCTATCAGATGTGAAATTCATTTTGGACCAGTTGATAGAGCCAGCTCAATTTCTTCTGGTTACTGGGAAGGCATTCGTAGTGACGGAAGGCTGCTATTTGCTCTGTAGTATGCTGGATATCCAACCAATATCCAATAAAAGCAATTTGAACTTCCTGTACCTCACCTTCATTTTATAAATATAAACGTCCAACCCTCGTGTATGTACGAAACACAATATGTACGAATTAATGTAGCCTCAAGGACCTTTTAATTAGCTTGAAACATACAAACTGGGAAACTATTACAGAAGCTCCCAAATGAGGGCCAGGAGCAAACATGGGGGTCAAGGGGCCCGATTCATGTGCTGAATGTTTAAAAGTCTGTGGGCCTCAACCTGCTGTAGCCCTAAGTACCTTCATGTCCTTTATGTGGACAACTTTACCAAGGTGACCTGCTGCATCTGAGCCTTACCATTTTCATCATAGATGATGCGGAAGGAATCTGAGTGGAGATGACCAAAGAACTGGCCAACTATGACGTGTGCATATTTCCTGACAAGTCTTATGTATCTCTGGTTGAACCTGCCCTGGAAGACGTCTTGCTGCTGATAAATGACACTGGCGCTTAGTCTCTCGTCCACACCCGGGGGCATGTGACCCACCAAGTAGACCTGCAACACAAGGTACTAAGGTAGAGAACTCCGCCATTTGAAGTTGAGTTTTTAACATAAATACTCATTTTCAGGTCCCCTAAATCCAAAAATACTATCTTCAAAAACAAATCTATGCATGTGTGTGTGTGTGTGTGTGTGTGTGTGTGAACAGAGTGGATTATATTATGAAAAAAAAAAAAAAAGGATTTTGTTTAGATTTTCTGGGAATATGACACGAAGATTGGCGAGAACTTTCTCTTCTTTTCAAGGCGACTTTATATAAAAAGAAATTCCGTTTGTCACAATTTTCTCGAAAACGGCTCTAACGATTTTGTTTAAATTTTTTACACGAAGGGCCTATACTAAGGGCTAATATTTTTATATGAAATATTTTTTACTAATTAAATTAAGAGTAGTTATAAGTCACCCACTGTTTGTAGAAAGTGAGCCTTGCCTGGTGAACAATAAAGTTTTGCATCAGGATGAAAGAACTGAATACGCACTCTTCTTCTATATCAGAATGTGAATACTTTAGTTCATTTTGCTGCGGTCAGCTTTGGACTATAAATCAATTACTTTTCCTGAATGTAGAGTTATTATAACCATTATTATTCCGTGGTAAGATAATTTAGGTAATAGAAGGCTGGCAACTTCTGATAAGATTAGAAATTCAGTTTACCCCATACAAGTAGTTTTGTGTTCAGTAAGCACTTTATAAACTTTAAAGTGATTTTACTGCAAATCATTTTTTTCACCTTAACTTACTGGTAATCAGGGGGTAGACCTACAGTCATGAAACTTTGCACCCAAACTTACAACATTCTCATAGGCTTCCATGGCTAAATGAACAACAGTAATAATCTTGACTGTCCGGGTGGTGTCATGTCATCATGTCTAAAACCGACGTTTCGGTTTTAGACATGATGACACGGTGCCACCCGGACAGTCAAGATTATTATTGTTACAACTGATGTGTTCATGTAACGTCGCATTCATTTAAATATGTCTTTGCTTGTAAAAGGACATGTGATTTTTTATAGAGAGTTATAAGTTTAAAAAAAAATACAAAATATAAAGCTTCTTAGTAGTAAGGGGCAAGCTATAATCCAAAATGGCCGCCACCCGACCCCGCCCCCGGCGTCGCGACGTCGCCCCCCTTGAAACATGTCACGACATGCACCAACGCGAGGTTCTTTGCTCCATGACGTCATAGGAATTTTTCAAACAAAAGGATAAGCTCTTATGCGTTATTGTATTCCCTGGTTCATACCTACAGTGCAATGCAGGTAACGTAGGAATGAAACGATATGTAATGTTTACACATAGTTATAATAATAAGCTATTGCATCTTTCCGTATTCTGTTAACAAGTGACTCGCACACAAATACGTCTGTCTGGGAATATGATTGTATAAACAGATTTTCTCATGTATCCTAATGGCTAAAACATGTCGTTATAAGGGTCGCATTCCAAACATATCTTATCTCTCTTTTTTTCTTAGGGGAGAGAGAATTTTAAAGGTGTGACGTCTAAACACTATACATAACATCATGACTAAGAGGAAAAGAATTCCTTTCAACAGCTTATCTTTTTTGCGAAACAACAGGAACACGGAAGTGTAGCTTTGGAATGTATCCCTTGGCTTGTTTAGAGATAAAAATATGTGATACAATCTTTTCTCTTGGGGGAGAGAGAATTTTAAAGGTGTGACGTCATTAATGTAAGTGTTTCAGTTTTCTGTATAAATACAGGTTTCAGTACATTCCTAAGGTAAGTTGACTAGATAGTACAACATGGCGCAAGGACGCATGAATACCATATTATTTCCCACCTCTCCCTAGGTATGAAAAGATAAAATAGGTTTATACTTACATAACCAATTCTTCTTCTTCCTTTCAGCATCCTTTCTTCTTCCAGATGAACACTGTTACTATTACTATCGACTAAGTGAAATGACTTTTGTAAGGAATAGGAATGGGTTAAGGTTATAGTTTCATTTCAGAACGTCACAACCTTATTATTATTATTATTATTATTATTGTCAATAAGGTTGTCACGCTCCTACGAAATAAAGTGTATAAACAAATGGTTTCAGAGTAATAGAGCTGGATGATTTATTTCATCGGTAACCATGTCTAATAAAGACAGAATTTCACAACTTGCAGGAACACTTTGTTTGTTGTTTATATAGTTAAACACTTCGCTTTGCGTTAGTACAAACTTATTCATAATGTCATTTATTATGATAGAATTCATAACGAGGTAAGTAATGTCATCATTACGTAAAACAATACGAGCACTATCGTATTGCATCACACATTCTTTCAAGTCTTTACGTGTCTGTAATTTGAAAGAGTCTTCTTTAAACAGATAATGTTTAGAATAACACATATTTTCACACATTTTAGGTAAATGTAACAAGAACGAAGAGAGGAGGTAGGGCGACAAAATAACACAAGCACCTTTAGAAGTTCCAATCTCCGCACATCCAGTGTAATTCACAATGGAGTAGAATCCGAAACTGATGTATCGGTCCTTTCTGTTGTTGAGGAAATAGGTTCTGCGGGCTAGCACTGTAGGAGCAACTCTTGGGAGTGTTGCCGACACAGCTTCCTTCACAACCTTGTCGATCATCATCTTCTTCTGTTTCTTTACAGATCCTGATGACGAAACCTGAAACACATAAAACAATACCCGTAAGAAATCTAATTTTATACAGAGCCTGATGATGAAAACTGAAAACAAAACAATCAAATAAACAAACAAACAATACAATACAAGCATATGAGTAATGAATATACATACCTTTTTACATTTGCTGGTTTTGCTCTTGCTAGTAGTAGTAGTCTCTGATGATGAAGACATCACGATAGAACTAGGAGGACCTCTCGTTCCAGACACTGCAACGAAACTGAGCTAGTCCGATGAAATCGAGCTGCTTTATATCTTTTCGTTCTGAAATCAGAAAGTAAGAGTTTTAACTTGAGCGCAACCTACTTTTCCAAGCTAACAATAAATCCCTGTAGATAGATACTTACAATGCACATGTCCTGGAAAACATCTCTGACCTCCAACTTTCCTCGTTCCACAGAGAGTTCCAAGGAATTTGTGGAAGATGCGGACGACCTCTATGTCTGGAGACGTAGTAAACATGTTTACATACTCCTGCATCGTCCAGCCATTATTCATGAAGTATGTGAACAAACAGGCATAATGTCCACATACTGCCGTTGTCGGTCCCTGGAGTCTTTGAGTGTTGTACAGCCATTGTATAGAGTTTTGTTTTATAAATTTTGTTATCCCAGGAATGATGGGTGGTAGGCCAAAAGAATCAAAGTAATAGGCAAAATTCTGATTTTTGAAAAGCACGGCAACCCAATGAGAACCAGGTGAAGAATGAGGATCAAAGTTAATGACATAAATCTTAGGTTTATGCGTTACAACAGATGGTAACATATCGCTAGGGTAAACCCCACCGAATGTTTCTACGTGACGTAAAGCATAGTTTATTTGGTTACTATTCATTATTCTAAAAATCTGTAATCACTCTTCTATCTTTAGTGATCTCGATAGAGTTGTCGTATTCGGAGTAGAGGATACAAGTGATGGCTTGTTCTAAAGCCTTATCGAACTTTGCTTCTATTCTAATGTTTCCACTACAGGGCAAACTTCTATGACCATGCGATGCCGAAACATCAGGCGTAAGATCATACATCAGTGTGAAATACCCATTTATATACATGTCGTGAGTGATTAACATCCCGCTATTGCTATGATGGATCCCCGAACCTTTAAAAAGTGTATCGTAAGCTAGAGTAGTAGTCTTCTCATGATCTGTGGAAATGTGTAATCCTTCTGATGGAATCTGTTGTCCATTAACGTACAAAGCAAAAGAACTCAAAGCAAAATGTCGAAACTCGTAGGGATTGGACTCCACTGTGCCGGAGAAAGAAGAATTTTTCACCATGGAGAAGAGAAGACGCTTAGGTAGAGTACCAATGTATGCATTATCTATAGAAATGGAGCTTGCTCCTGAACTAAACGTAAATGTTTTCAAATCCACTCTTGTGATAGGATAGTGAGCATTATGGCCTTTCTCTAGAGTTTTGATGTGTGCTAGTAGAATGCTGGGCGAAGCTTTAATTTTCCTCACGTACAGACCTGCATCGAGAAACTTAAAGAAGACTTTTGAATTGTCGTTTTCACCCAAGAGATAAAACTCTCTCTTTGCTTTCGTAAGTCTTATATGCATGTTTACTCCAGGCAGTAAAAGTTTAGACAGATTGAAAATATCACCGTGTAGTTTACCTATCATGACTAATACTTTAGAATTCTTAGACTTGTTGTACCTTTCGGTCCAACCGTCGTTTTTAACATTAGGTCCCAACGTTCCGTTTAATGCCACCAATTCTTTAGGTTGTGTCAAACCTTCGATAGCTTTATCGGCATACCAGAAACCGTTTGTCAGATGAGTTTTAGAAGCATCCTCACCGTATGCAAACAATGTTTCAAGGTAAGACCTGTAATTGTACAAGTCCTCCGAAGGGGTGATTGATGTCCCGTTCAAGGAAACGCTGAGATGACTGAAAAGTGAATGAAGCAAGTTGTTTACTCCTGTAACCTTATCGCCTTCACCTATATCTGCCCCGTCGCTTTTAACGAATTTTCCCTCCACCATGAGTTGTACATTTAAATCTGTATAATGTTCGCTGTCTGCAGCAACCACGAATTCGAGAACGCTCTGTTCCACCGGAGTAATGGCTTTGCATAATGTAGTAACATTTCCCACCACCGATGTTTGAATAGGGCTCCTCTCGAAAAGGTCGAACTCTGACTTTGTCACGGCAAACATCTCTACACGACTGACTACTTTCTCCTCTTTACATCGCTAAATATATCTCGCATCTTAGGAGACGCCCTTTTTCTCTTTCTACCCCTACCCTTCATTTTATTCACGAGTTTCTGAGTTGATTCGTTTACTCTATTAGCAATAATATCTTTTACCTTATCACCTTCCTTTCTACTAGCTATATCGGTTAAAATATTTGCTCCTGCCGAAAGAGTTTCACGACCTACCGCTTTAGCACCCGAAAAGAGAATTGGTTTTATCATTCTAAATAATCCTCCCAAGAAACTACCTATTCCACCACCGTGTTGAACATAGGGGCTGCCGCTGTAGAAAGGACCAACATTGCCTAGACGCCCTCCCGACTGATTCACGTAGTATGCTGTAAGGTGGTCCATCGCAAACTAACTCATAACACCATCTGCCTTCTCTTTTTAAAATGTAAAACGAGCATCGTAGGTTTAGTGCTATCCGTTATGTTAGCTAGTTCTCCTAATTTTGTTGTCATTTCTATACCTATCACCTGAAATTCGGAAGATTCGACAGGAACATAATAAACTTCAGGAAAGACATGAGTTGCTGTATTTAAAGGAAACTGAATAATTCTAAGACATTTAACGTACGCATCTCCTACAAGTTGCGGTTTTATTATATTACAGTATATAAAAACAAGTTCTTTCCTATTTAGATTTGTTTTCACAGATTTCGATTCCGATGTTTCATTTGGTGTCGAAGCTTTCGTTTCCGATACATTCCCTTGAGAGTAACTAATTTCGCACAAGCCCACATCCCAATGATTCCTCTCCAGCTTTATGCTCTGTGCCAACTGCACCTGGAAACTAGCAAGGGTGTTAATAGGAAATGATTTGTACGATGCATCGCTCAGGAGAGTAACGTAAAATTCTTCTTCTCCCATTACGCTAAATCCTTAGCTTTAACCCAGGAATCAAACTCGGGACCGTAACCTCTCCAGCGAACGAGATGTTCGGTACTACCCCTTACTTTACGACTGCGTAGAATTTTATCTATCTTGTAAACAGTGTCTTTCCCAATAGTTACTGGTGTGAGCTCATAACTGTAAAACTGTCCGAAAATAGGACTGGCCTTGAGATCTTCTAGTTCATATACAGGTTGAGGAGAATGTTTAATGACCTTGACGATTCTGAATATTTCTGTAGAATAGTTTTGCTCGAAACCTTTAGCGAATTTCATTTTCTCTCTACCTATTCTTACCGTTTGCCCTACCGAAAACTTTACAGGTCTCGGTTTCACACGACTCTGTTTCTTTGCCATACGTCGCCATATTTTCAAAACATCTTTATCGCTAACCATATTAGGGGCCATTCCTGTTGTATTGTGTACGCTATCGTTATATCCCTTCACAAACTTATCCAACACGTCGAGATACTTGTAACTGTTCTTGAAAGTAAAATATTTGTACATTTTAGTTTTTAGAGTCCTATTAAACCTTTCCACGACGGAACATTTAACATCGGGATTCCTACACACTTGAAACTCGATTTCCTCCTTCTTTAACAAGTCTTGAAAAGATTTGTTTAGAAATTCTTTACCCCTATCGGTTCTTACAGCGACAGGATTCCTAGCGGACTTCTCCAACACCTGTTTAAATCCCTCTGTCACATCCTTACCTCTTTTAGATTTTAAAGGTACAACCCATACGTATTTGGAAAACACATCGATAACAACAAGTAAATATCTTGCGTTGTCATTATGTTGTGCAATGCTTTGTACGTCGGCTAGATCAAGTTCAAACACGTCGTAAAGGTTATTTACAGAATACGGATTCCTAGGAAACTTTCTCCTTATTGGTTTATGTAAGGAGTAAACATCCTGCTCAACTAACCATTCCTCGATATTTTTATCTGTAATGCTAGAAGCTTGTGAAAGTTTAGCAAGAGTGGAAAAACCCGTAGATGCCTCAGGGTCGTAATACAACTTGTGTAATGTTTCATTCATCATCTCCGTTGTTTATAGGTACTCCACCTAATCTCTCTCGTTGGAAACAATTTTGCAATGACTTGTTTGTATTTAACTGTTTTAGCGGTTTTAATATCGCTCTTATGTCCTTCGGTCCTAGTTAAAATGTCTTTGTACGTGTCGAGGTCTTCCTGCGTAACAAGATTCATATCCACCTTCTTCCTAGTAAGCAACTCCCATAAACCTGCACTCGCATCGTATTTTATACCGTTAATGATCAAACTATTGTTTAACAATTGAATTTTAAAATTACCTATCATGTACTCTCCCGTCTCTTTCTTTTTATAGATTCCATACTGTGTGTCTACAATCTTTGGCGATGTTACATAAGCCGATAAATATTTACCTGCTACATCACCTATAACGTTACGTTTAGCTTCGTCCTCGGAGATGGGTTTTTTCTCGGGTGATAAATCTCTAACTCTTTTCCTCGATTCAGCTACTTCCTGTTCGAGTATTCTGTTCTGTTTTCTCTTGAATATAGGATCCTCACTCTCGCGTATTTTAACCAACTCTTTGTACGGATCCGTAACATCAACTGCAGGGTTTGAACCTTCGACACAACGTTTTAAACGCTTGTACTCGTTAGCACTAACCAGAAACATTTTCTGTAACATTATGTTAAAGATCCCAAGACGGATAACACGGAGGACAAGAGAGGAATTAAAAATCCTCCTTTCTGTACAAAAATTTTCTTTTTCTCAGACAAGGATACGTTCCTATCTAGAAGATGTCTTAAGGAATGTTTATGTTTAAACAGCTTACGTTTAGAACACGAAGATAATTTACACTGACCGTTCAAAACATTAAGAACACAGTCTATAATAGCAAGTATCAGGTTTTTGTTTGCACTTTTTAGAATAACCTTTCGTACCTCGGGAGTTGCCTTTTTAAGAACTTGTAACATATGGTAATTGGATTTTATCCTTTTCATCCTTTACAGGGACGTAAACCTTTGTAACCTCCGAGGGAAATATTTTAGTTCTAAATCTAAGTAAATCGTTTGTCCTTGACAAAAGTATATTAGTAAATAACCGTGAGGTTTTCTTGTTGCGTCTTGGAAAGCTCTGTAGAAAGACCTCCAATCTTCAGGATACACTTGTCTTGCTAGAAAAGTAATTTGATTTTTATCTCTCAGGTTTCTAAACAAGACCATATACTTTGTGTTCAAAGAGATGTCTCTGCTGTGAGCAGACTGGTGAAACAGGTTTTGTGTTATGAGAATAACCGAAATGTTTCTATGATGACAACCTTTTGTAAATATAGAACTCACTTCTGTCGAATAAGCTTTGTCCAGTAAGTCGTCTAGAATAACGAGTCTGGGTTTAGTACAATGTTCTTGTTTAAAGTCAGGAAGACCTTCGTGGTATGTCACGGTAGTATTGAATTTTGTCTGGGGAGGGACAGCGTTACTTTCACTAAAGCACCACAGAATACTTTCGTATTTGCTCACGTTACACAAATGGTGTAAATTATTAATAAGTTTTACACAGAAAGTCGTCTTCCCTGAGAATGACGGACCTGATACAATCAAAGAAAATGGATGGTCAAATTTTATTACAACCATAACAATGTTTAATCATAGGTGGGGGTCCATCAAAGCAATCGTAAGGAGAATCAGGGTAATGTTTAAAGCATCTAAGACACTTTTTTACAAGATCGTTACGTTGCACACTTTCAGGTAATTTATGATACACTAAATATATGCTCTCGGCTCCGCATGTCGTTAAAAGTTCAGGGGACAACACCTCCAACTCTTCACCTGTGTGATGAATAAGCGTTCTAAAATCCAATAATTTTCTAATTGACGCACACTCCAGAGACGACGACGAGTCCATACTGAGATGGTGCTCTCGTCTCGTTTCTATTTATACCCGAACGGGAGGGAATCGAACCCTCCGCTAACTCTGCGTCTTTTTCGAAAACAGAGTCGGTATATCTTATTCTCGCCTTCAGACACGATCTGTGGGCCAGGCTTCCTCTTAATTTTCCTCTCTGTCCTCACAGAGATAGTTGCTGCAGGATCACCATTTAAAACCATGTTTTTAATGGCGTCGAAGTTGACATCCTGCAACGTCTTATAATTAAGAGTAATACCTCTGACTTTACACACAGAGGTATCGACGGTGCTGTTGGAAGGAACGGTAACCCTAAAACCATAGTTCTTAGGGCCCCCGCTTGCAAACTCCGAAATGTACGCGTCCTCCCCGTAGTCTGTAAGTTCACTGGTCATGTCGCCTAAATAGTCGCCTAAAGGCACAGTGTATCTTTTAGCGTCGTCAGGCGTCTGTGTATAAATCACACTGTCCGTGTCACAGTATATGGCTCGACGATCTAGCTTGTCCAGGTAGCCGTAGAGGTTCATTCTACATCCCGATGTCACATAAGCACCGTGAACGACACTAGTATGAGGAAGAGAGTCCTGTTCCTCCTCTATAGGGATCCAATTAATCCACACGACTTCGTCATTTGCAAAAAGTAGTCTCTGAATTTCAATTCCGGGTGTCGTGAGGAACCTATACAGCTCTTTAGGCTCTGTAATAAGCTTTGTTTTACCCATGTTAGACCTTTGCACGAGCTTTCCCCAGAAGGAATTTAAACAAAGCTTACTAATGGTCCTTTTTCCAGCGTTCTTCACGATTTGTTTGGGGTCTAACTTAACACCTTCGTGTTCGTAAAACAAATCGATATATTCCTGTTTCTGGGCCTCTGTTTTCACCCAACCAGGGTATCCGCTGGATTCTGTCTTAATCTGGAGGAAAAGGTTGATGTAATCCACGAATAACCCTCCCTCACGAGTTTCACGCGAGTATTGCGTGACATCGTATTCGAGAAATTCGTGGATTGCCATCACCCTATAGCCCTTATTTACAGCTAGTCTCACTTCATCAACTACCCATGTACCAGTGAGCACTCTCTCTTCCTCTTTCGCATGTTTGCAGCTACCTTGTTCGACAGTCATAACACAGGTGCGGCAAAGGGGAAACAAGAGCCTACCATTCCACCTGAAAGGTAAAACGGGATGGTAGAGCCCTTGCGGTGGTAGGACAGTGCATTTAATGAGGCCTTCTTTCTTCATCATTGAATCTATATCTGTACACTGGTCGCTAACGTGAACAGTGGGGTGACCGATAGGAAACTTGTTGTATTTACAGACGGATGGATATAGGGACATTATATCGCTGTATAGGATTTTCTCTTCTTTCGTCTCATCCGCCTTACGATAGAGCCGCATGGCTTCTGTACGTCCTCCGTAGACAGAGTTCCTAAGGACCAACGGGACATCACAGACCAAGGGGTCGTCTCTCAGTGCGGGGAACTGTTCGAGAATAACATCGAACTTGCATTCCCACATCACGTGGACGGTATAACCCTTTGATCGGATCATGTCAAGTCGGCCTATGGTGTTTTCATACCTCTCGGCAAAGGATTCTGAAGAATCCATCAAGGGTACATCTCTGTTCGGTTGGCAGAGACAGCCATGATAATAACAGCCGAGAAATTCAAAAACCTCTCTTGTTTCATCACAGAAACCGTCCACCTTCCATTGGGGAAGTTCGGGAAGCCGTACCTCGCGTCCGTTACCCGCATGACGTATAAATACATTCCTCTCCTTGGCTTCGTGGATAAGCCACATCAACGATTTTTTAGAATGCCTGTCTGCTTTTCTATAGCCACAGGAGGGAGCAATGCCAATGGTCTGAGGTTTAAGGAATAGCTGTCTAAATATTCTGTTACAGGCCGATGCAATAGTGATAGACTCTAGGAAAATATCTATATTGGCAATTTGTTTGAACAGATTTTTAAAGAGAGTGCAGGCTTCTCTCAGTACAGTAACATCGGCCTGGCAATACCTTTCCAGTTCTACACGGGTATTGAACGGTAGATTTTTAACGGTCTCGAACCAAGTCTTGAAAGCTTCTCTATCTTTCACAGACATGGTGTCCGGTCCGTAAAGATCTTGGTTCGGGTGATGTGGGAGAATACTGTTGAGGTTCTGTGCCGTATTCCACAAATGTGGAAAGTAGCCCTTAACAGCGTCTTTAAGGTCGAAGGTCTGAGGGAAACTACGCAGAGGCAGCGGAATGAAGTTCAGACTGTCTAGAAAAGTTAGATGGTGCATCTTCATGCAAAGGATCTTGCATCCAGACATAATCAAGTCGGGAGTCCACTGTTGCCTAATAGCGTAGTCGAGAATGAATTGGAGATCGAACGCTCGAGCATTGTGAGCAATAACAATGATCCTATCGAACGCTCTATCCATTCTCAGATACTCCATGAATCCACGGACGGGATCTTCCCAGAAAGAATGACTGCGTTGCCCGCATCTGGCGCACTCTTCGTCTTGCGATGTCTCGCAAAGAGAACAAAACTGCTGTGCACAAATCAGATTGGGGACGTGAAGAAAGGTATTGTCTTTGATACGGGTATTCTGTGTTGTTTCTATATCGAATATCACATACAATACCTTGTTTGAACGTTTAGTCTCTTTCAGCGGTGCCATGTAACATTCATGTCCTGTCTCTGCTTGATTACTTTTACATACGGTACAATAAATTTTGAAGCATTCATGTTTCCGCTGAAATGTCGTAAACTTACCACAGTTTAGACAGTTCTGCATAGCCATGCATACAGTGCGCCCTTGAACCTTGGTACGCTTATGATTCTCGAAACATCCCGGTCCGCGAAATTCTCTACGACAATCGGCACACTTCACCACCTTCTTGTTAGAATCGCAAGGAGGCACCGTTCGGCAACAGAAGCAGACGTAATGACAGGAATGTTGCGCTCCCCTCTTGAAACCTTTAAAACACCCTGGACAAACGAATTGTTTAGCCATTGCAGAGGTCAAGTTTGTTATGGTATGGTAATGTAAGGTGTCTGGGTCGTATAGTAAATACAGTATTTGTTTACCTACATTACCACCGTCGTACAGTACAGAATCGAGATTAAAGCCGCTGTAAACTACAAGTCTATATCTATCCTTAATATAGGCCTGAATTTTCTCCAGCTCAGGGATACCTCCACCTCGCGAGAGATCGACACCTGAGTTTCTGAGCAGATCGTCCACTTCTGCCTTGAGTTTTTTACTTGTCATGTGTTTAATGTAGGATGAATACTTTTTCGATCGCTTACTCTAGCAATAGCGATGATTATAGCGAATGCTAAACAGTTCACGACTGCCTGTACGAAGACTACACTTCTCTTCAAATGGGCAAGTACACCAGTCGTACGCCCCTTCATGGGTATACCCCTATCTCGCCCGTTTCCGTTGGGCATACGGACAATGTCCACAACCAAACGCAAACGGTCGGTGGCATTGAATCGAGCGTTCGACTGGCATACTTTGCTCACGACGCCTGAAATCACATCTACACTGATCTGATCTTTACGCCTAAAGGAGATACCAATCGGCTTATCGACCTCGTTTTCCTCATTGAAAATCGAGATCCCTACCATGTCATGGTCTCTCGTATCGATTAGGGCATGGTCTATAACGGCTTTAAGAGCCGTCTCAAAGGGGTAGGGTCCTGCATTTTCAGCTGGTTCTTTGAGTCGGACCACTAGCTGCAAGCCGGCAGAGTTGAACTTTTTGTACTCTTTACGAGTACTCTCGACAACTGTAAACAATGGGGAGGGTCGATTCTCTGAATTCGAAGAAGTACCCTCCCCTTCATTGCCAGACATCATATCCAACTCTTCCTCGCTTGAAACTAGCTCATCATCAGATTCATTTGCGTCGTCGGAATCTGATAACGTCACAGTTTCCATTGCGTTATCTGATTCTGAACTAGAAATTGTATAAACCTCTGGTTCGGAATCATCTAACGTAATAGTATCGAACTCGTTTTCAGAATCCGATGAAATATTATAAACAGGGGTGGACATTATTATTATTAGTAGTAATATATAATGATATTCAACACAATACAAAAGACTGAATCTGTAACAATTAGAGAAATGCATGTAACAGTATAAAGAACATAACACATGAATGTAACGGAAATAATTAGCACTTGACTGTATGCGTTTTTAATGCATTATCACTCACCTCTCTGTAACAACAAAGCTGTAAAACTGTTTCTCCTGTGATAAATCTCTAACTCTTTTCCTTGATTCAGCTACTACTTGTTCTAGTAATCTGTTCTGTTTCACCTTATATGTAGAAAGCTTTGTAGTACACTGAGAAGACAAAGTAAGATGCGTCTATTTATACTAGCTGTCGAAATGTTATTTTTAGAAAGTATGAATCTTTGGAATTTTCCTGTGTTGTATCGTATTTGCTATGTTTGCGTTATCTCTTTCTCTACTTACTTAAAGATATCTCAAGGTAGCTGTTACTACGTCATCGAAAAGTTATTTAGAAAGCATAACCATGTCATAGTGTTGGTCTGAGAGTTTTGTATAAAAGACATGTATTTACAAGATCTTATCCTAACTTAGGAATGTACGGAAACATGTATCTATACACGTCATCGAAAAGTTATTTAGAAAACATGACTACATCCTAGTGTTGCTCGGAGAGTTTTGTATAAAAGACATGTATTTACAAGATCTTATCCTAACTTAGGAATGTACGGAAACATGTATCTATACACGTCATCGAAAAGTTATTTAGAAAGCATGACTACATCCTAGTGTTGCTCGGAGAGTAGCGTCACGTTGGTGCATGTTGTGACATGTTTCAATTCTAACCCCATGACGTCATAGAGCAAAGAACCTGAGTATGCGTGGTGGGATTTTTGCAAAAAAGGGCACAACTAGGGCGTCGGAACACCATAGAACGAAAGGGCACATCGCACGCTTTCATATGACACCCATGACATCTTTTTGCCAAAAGGGCACAACTAGGGCGTCTGGGGCGGCGTCGGAATACCATAGGACGAAAGGGCACAGCGCGGGCTTTCATATGATACCCATGACGTCATTTTGCCAAAAGGGCACAACTAGGGCGTCGGGGCGGCGTCGGAACACCATAGGACGAAAGGGCACATTGCGCGCTTTCATATGATACCCATGACGTCTTTTTGCCAAAAGGGCACAACTAGGGCGTCGGGGGCGGCGTCGGAACACCACAGGACGAAAGGGCACATCTCACGCTTTCATATGACACCCATGACGTATTTTTGCCAAAAGGGCACAACTAGAGCGTCGGGGCGGCGTCGGAACACCATAGGACGAAAGGGCACATCGCACGCTTTCATATGACACCCATGACGTATTTTTGCCAAAAGGGCACAACTAGAGCGTCGGGGAGGCGTCGGAACACCATAGGACGAAAGGGCACAACGCGGGCTTTCATATGACACCCATGACGTATTTTTGCCAAAAGGGCACAACTAGAGCGTCGGGGAGGCGTCGGAACACCATAGGACGAAAGGGCACAACGCGGGCTTTCATATGACACCCATGACGTATTTTTGCCAAAAGGGCACAACTAGAGCGTCGGGGAGGCGTCGGAACACCATAGGACGAAAGGGCACAACGCGGGCTTTCATATGACACCCATGACGTATTTTTGCCAAAAGGGCACAACTAGAGCGTCGGGGAGGCGTCGGAACACCATAGGACGAAAGGGCACAACGCGGGCTTTCATATTTGTTTTGTTGTGACACCGATACTTCTTTAATTCAAACTATCTATATAATTAGGTGGAAACGCACACAATGAACATATATTAGCTTTTATTTTTACTTACAATTTTCATAGCTCTGAACCACAAACATTTTGTACTAAAACTGTTATTATAAAATCCTTGAGTCAATTAATAAAGAGGGGCTTCACTATAAAAGCCCAGCGCAATCATTAAAAAAAAAAAACAATAAACTGTCACTTAATTATTAGTAAATAAAAGAAAATATGATTACTTACCAGAGGATCAGATGGATGACTTCGCAAACACACTATGAGGTCACTCTTAACTTAGAACTGTACAGAAACCTGTATTTATACAGAAAACTGAAACACTTACATTAATGACGTCACACCTTTAAAATTCTCTCTCCCCCAAGAGAAAAGATTGTATCATATATTTTTATCTCTAAACAAGCCAAAGGATACATTCCAGGGCTACACTTCCGTGTTCCTGTTGTTTCGCAAAAAAAGATAAGCTGTTGAAAGGAATTCTTTTCCTCTTAGTCATGATGTTATGTATAGTGTTTAGACGTCACACCTTTAAAATTCTCTCTCCCCTAAGAAAAAAAGAGAGATAAGATATGTTTGGAATGCGACCCTTATAACGACATGTTTTAGCCATTAGGATACATGAGAAAATCTGTTTATACAATCATATTCCCAGACAGACGTATTTGTGTGCGAGTCACTTGTTAACAGAATAGGGAAAGATGCAATAGCTTATTATTATAACTATGTGTAAACATTACATATCGTTTCATTCCTACGTTACCTGCATTGCACTGTAGGTATGAACCAGGGAATACAATAACGCATAAGAGCTTATCCTTTTGTTTGAAAAATTCCTATGACGTCATGGAGCAAAGAACCTCGCGTTGGTGCATGTCGTGACATGTTTCAAGGGGGGCGACGTCGCGACGCCGGGGGCGGGGTCGGGTGGCGGCCATTTTGGATTATAGCTTGCCCCTTACTACTCTTCTTTCTTATCAATGAACTATTTCATAATGTAAAGTTTTAGCTTTATGTTAAACTTTTAACATATTGATTATCTTTATGCATGACAAAGACAAACGAATACTAACATTTTAAAAATAAGAAAGAATAGAAAGTATTATTGTTACATTTTTTAAATATTGAATTTTAAAAACATTTGTGAACACATGTTTTCGTAGTATCTAGGCCTACCTCATATAAAAATTTAACGAGAATACATTGAAAACTCAGTAGCGTGTTTCCATAAGTGGTCGCTGGATTTCCTGAAACTGACACAGGTCAAGGTGTAGCTGGAGATTGCGGTATATTTTGATAAATATTTCCTAGTGAGAAGACATCTAAATTACACCCTATTCGTCACAATGTGCACAATGTCAGAAAATAATTACTTACTTATTCAAAAGTAAAAGACAATTCCTCAACAAGCTAAAGCAATATTATCTGTTCTATGGAACCCGGAGGTTCACTGCCGGGTTTACCTGAGCCCGCCATTGAACCATTTTCAGTGTTAACTCCATCGAACCTTCCCTAGCAAATCCTACTTCCCTTAATCCTATCTAATATTGTCCCTTCTGGACTCCCAGGAAATATTTTGAGATGCCCAGACAATTTCATTCTCCGTGATTTAATTACCCTTACTATATGCAGTGACGAATACAAGTTATGAAGCTCGCCATTATGCAGTTTTCTCCCGTCCAAATTTTCATCTCTCTTAGGTCCGATATGTAGTTTTTTTCTGTATTACTTTCCAATCCAAAATTCCTGCAGGCATCCAAATGACTTTCAGCATTTCTCTCGATTTTGTTTAATGGAATCACCAAACAGACAAACATCATCTGCATAAGCTAAATCGAATGACTGCCATTTAATTCTAGACCTGCTTTATTTTCTGAACTTTCGTAATTGAATAGTCCAATGGGAAATTAAATACAATCAGGTAAACTGAAGTATCAAAGTGCCAGAATACTTTTGTTTAATCAGTGATATGCAGAAAATTATGATATGCTGAAATGAAGCTATTTTTTTAATCGATTTCTGAGTTAAGCTCCAGATCGATTGGTTAAGCCGGGCTCACATGAGAATAAAGGTCAAAAGTTTGATAAGCAAATGTGAAGGAATATGTGAGTAGTGTTTTTTTCCAGAGCTAGCTGTATTGCAAATTCCAAAGTCATATATGAACACTGTTAAACTATATGTTGTCATGATTTGCATTTGATAAAATAATCCTTTCTAATATATTACCTTAAATTAGTCACTAAATAGTCACTAGTTACTCTGGTACCAGTCAACCTATTTTGTCCACATTCAATAGGATTCATTCCATGGATGTTATAAATGGACATACCAAGTTTCATGAAAATCTGATGAAGTGTATTGGATTTATCACGTGTTTAGGCATAAGGACGGACGGACAGACATTTCCAGTCCACTACACAATCTCATAAAGTGCCCTTCTGGCACTTAATAAACTAGGCAAAATATGTTGCACAACTTTCTCACGTTTACACCTTAAAATTTGAATTACTGAGGGCTTTAGATTTACGAAAGAAATCGTTATGTCCCTTCAACAACGAATTAAAGAACTAAACATTTTACCTATACAATGTATTTATATTTTGAAAACATTATGCTTTATCCATCAAAATATGAACTCTTTCAGAAACAATTCAGAATGCCATGAGTACGATACCAGAACATCCCATAATATACATATGACCTGTCATAGGTTGACCAGATGTCTTAAGAGTATCTCACATAGAGGTAGTGATTTAAATATGAAGTTAAAACCATCTTAAGAGATCACTTGCCATTTTGCACTAAGTTTTTTTCCTGTAGATCTGCCCTCTTCTCTACGTGTCAGATAACCTGCCAATACAGCAGCAGCAACAGTGGAAGTGTTATGCAAGATTGTGTTCAACATATTGTCAAGACTGTGTTTGAAATATATAAGTAATTATGTGAATATTGTGTTTCATTTTCTTACACTATGTAACTGTAAATTTATATATACTTTGTTAGTAATCCCATAAATCCCACAAGTCCCATATCATGGCTATGTTCAGTTTGACTAAATAAAAATCTAATCTAATGTACCGACTCCATATAATTGTTAAATCATGAGTTTGGTTGTACCAGTAGTCTCATCACCAAACTATAGAAACACTTCCACATGAGCCTACTGGTAAACACAACCTACATGCAGTTAAAGCTTGGATAGTAAGCTAAATTACACCTGGGCCCTATTTCATAAAAGTTACAATATTACAGGTGACAGGTGCCATATTGTTTTACAAGTTTACATTTTGACAATTGCATTTTTCATAAAAGCTGACAACTTTACATAAATGTCATGACAATTTTGTAGATTTGTATGACAATTTTACGTATTGTTGTTTCTCAAAACTTTTGAGTTTACAGGTAAAAGTCCGACAAATATGTCAAATTTTACGATACCTACCATTTATGAAACATTAATTTTGCTGACATATTTACAAGTTTACGAAAATTGTAGAATTGTCATTACAGAAGTGACAGGCAATCTTTCATATGTAGGCCAAGTCAGTAGGTTATGTAAATGTGTGGCATAACTTGGCAAACTCCTTCTTGTTAATAAACTTGCTAAATTGTCTTGTTAATAATGAAAACTAGTAGTAGTGATATTGGTAGTAGTGAGTGTGATGAAAAATAGACATGAGACCACGCAGGGTTTTTAGGCAACGGGTTAACCTAATTTTCAATTTCAGTGACTTTGCAAAGAGAAATATAAATCAATTATTTTCGATAGTAATAATCAGTTACTTAGGTATCACATTCGATGTGGAGATCTATTATCGCACTCGTATATGAGAGCCATCTACAGAGTACTAAAGTAATCTTTAGGTTTGACATAAAATTGTCGCGTTTATGAAAAGGGCTCTTTTAGTCTTGAAAATTTACATTAATTTGCCTGTAATGTAAGGAAAAGTTGTAATATTTATGAAAAATAGAACTGTCATGACATATTGACAAATTTGTCAGATTTGACATAATTGTCGTAAGTCACACCTGTAGAGTTTTATGAAATAGGGCCCTGGTAGTAGTAATAATAACAATTAATCAAATTATAGGCTATTAATAATAACGAAATACACATTTCTATAATAATTTCTTGAAGAAACAAATGTATAAATTACAAGTATTAAGATATTCTATTACTTAGGTCCATAAAAAATATCCATACTTCAAATGGCAAAATTTATTGTGAGCCTACAGCTATAATGACATGACTCTCTTTTAAAATTTATTCTCTTGACGTATAAAATACAGATCTATTAAATAGTGAGAGCAATATTATGCTGTGAGCAGAATCCAGGTTTTACTTTAACGTTTTAATGGTATATTTTGGTTTCTTTTTTCAATCTTGAAACCTCAATAATACAAGTCTTAACAAAATAATATATGTTAGAATGTTTGTGCAATGCCTATTTTGCTTTGTTACCGTTTCTCCGCTGCGCTGAGACTTGTTGAGAGTTTCTTCTAGCCATCGCCACTGCCCAGCTGGATCGTCTGCATTGCTCACTATGTCTGAGCACAGATTAGTGTTGAGTGCGATGATGCGCAGTTTCCGCTCCTTCTGCTCTATGGTGTAGTAGCCCCCTGCAAGAAATTGTATGAAAAAGTCATCAAATAAATTATGTAATTCTACTCGCATGCCTAACAAGATTATTAAATCCAGGTGTGGTAAATTACTTGTGGTCAGATTTTAAACTCAATTTGCATGACAGCTGCTGAGTTCAGTGCATCAAGAGTGGAATCAGTTACACATAATAGAGCCAAATTGCATTGCAAATATGTATTATGTAATAGGGTGGTTAGTTTTCAATGTGTGAAGAAAAATAAGTTATTTTTTTTAGCTTTCGTAGATCTCAAGAAAGCGTTTGACTCCATTAACCATGAGGCTTTGTGGCACAAACCGCAGGTGAATGGGATGTCAGGAGAAATGGATCTATCACTACAGGTACAGGAGATCCATAAACATGTGGCGTTTCGGGTTAAATTTGATAACAGCAGGATGTCGCGGGAGAGAGAGAGAGAGAGAGAGAGAGAGAGAGAAAGAAAGAAAGAGAGAGAGAGAAAGAAAGAAAGAGAAAGAAAGAAAGAGAAAGAAAGAAAGAGAAAGAAAGAAAGAGAAAGAGAGAGAGAACGAGAGAGAAAGAGAGAGGAAGAAAAGAAAGAGAGGAAGAAAAGAAGGAGACCAAGAAAAGAAAGAGACCAAGAAAAGAAAGAGACCAAGAAAAGAAAGAGAGAAAGAGAGAAAGAGAGAAAGAGAGAAAGAGAAAGAGAGAGGAAGGAAAGAAAGAGAGAAAGAGAGAGATAGAAAGAGAGAAAGAGAGGGAAAGAAAGAGAAAAAGAGAGAGAAAGAAAGAGAAAGAGAGAGAAGGGAGAAAGAGAGAGAAGGGAGAAAGGGAGAAAGAGAGAAAGAATGAGAGAGAAAGAGAGAGAGAAAGAGATAGAGAAAGAGAGGGAGAGAGAGGGGTGAGGAAAAAGGCTGTATTAGGCCTTTTTAATCTGTTTATGGATGATATATCAAAATATTAAAACAGATCATGATGGAAATGCTTCCAATTGGTGTGAAACTGTCTTTGAAATGATTAGAATCTCATTCACACATATTGACTCAGTTTACACATGATAATAAGATTGATCAGGTTAGTATAGGCTATTTGTATACATGTATATGAAGTGATTTCAAGGAAATTATTCTCCATAAATAATTCATGAAAATGGGTATCGAGGACTGAAGTAGAGCAATGTTATTTGAATAGCTTAAGTCCGCAACCATTCAGCCTTTTGCTTTCTCAAATCTTTCCCTCTATCTTACTTTCTTACATTCAGAGATATATGCTAAGGAAAGGTGGAATGGATAGGGGATATGCTACAAGACTCAGGATCTCAGAAAGTAGAGTTCACAGATATTGGGTAGCTAAACAACCGACGTAAATATTGTAAAGGGAAGAGTTTCATTCTTTGAACTTAGGGGTGGGGATGAAATTCCACTGTCCACCTTTTCCTATCTTCTGCTGCATGTTTTAACTCTCCCTAACACCTTTTTTTCTATATTTTCCTTCGATGACATCTAGCAGAAGCACCCTTCTTCTCATGATCTGTCATAACCAGTTAGCTTTTCTTTTCCTTTCGACTTCCAAGATTAACCCTTCTTAAAATATGATTCGTCATTCTGTTTGTAGACCGAATGTTCTCCATTTTCCTCCAATACAACATCTCAAAGCTCTCTAGATATTCCCTTTCCGTTTCCCCTCCTCCATGATACAGTTCTATATATAGAGGCACTCCATAAGTAGCATTTCGAAACCCTCTTCTGCAAATCTAGTTTACGGGTCAGCAAAGAGGGGGAATGTATTAAGAAGAAAACTTGGATTTGATTGGGACAAAAACGAAAACTTCCCAAAACAACAAATTTTTGCAAGTCTAAGATGAAAGCATTTCAACCTAGAAGTGTTTCAAACAAAACCATTCTCTTTATCAATGTTAATCACACACTTACGAAAACTGCAACTTTGTGTCATCTATAGCACAAATTTCTACTTTTAAAGACAAAAACAAATACCTTTGTTAAATGTCTGGATGGCTTCAGACGGCAGCCAGTGTTTCCACAAGTCACCCACATCCTCATAGCCCAATCCGTAGTGAAGTCCTGGGGTCGGGTCATCATGTCCCAGCACAGGGAATACAAACTGACTGCTGAAAGTGTGTTTCAGCAGATCTGTGAGATTCTGAAGTACTTTCAGTTGGTGTTCTCTACTGGAGCCTGCTGTTATCCCATCTCTGAAACAACAACAAAGCCTTATTGTAGCAAACAGATTTCAAACTATGCTGTTCTGGCATCTATAGAAAAAAACGAGATAATTCGTAACTCACTTCACTCCGTGAATTATATCTAATTACCGACGAATTGTGAAGTAGTCTCCTTAAACTACTGCACTGTTTGCAATAATAATGTTACTTTATATATGTTGTAATTAAATGCGTATTTGAACGTTTTATACACTTGCTTATACGTTTTATTGAGAACTTAACATTTTACACTTGAACACTGCTGCCTTCCACAAACACTTTGCAAGAAGACACCAAGTCAACTGTCATTGCATTGCAGTCAACTGTCATATTAAATTGAATATAGAGTAGAGTGTGCACAAGATAGGACACTTTTGCTTGTACAACATTGCCAACCGTCAACAATATATACAAGTTCAGAATAACCATCTTAATGTTCCATTCAAATTTTACATTGACTATTCCATTCCTACGCCGCGTGTTTTATATTGACTAATAACTTTTAGCATTCCTCGTGTATAGACCAATCACGAATGTTTACCTTATAATATCCTTCCTCGGAAAGACAGGATGCAATTTTATCTGATAAAACGTCAGCTCCTTACTGGGCAGGTAAGGCATCAACGGGCGATGATTAATACGTGACATGCTTGCCGTTCATCTGAATGAAAACACCTTATTTTATACAACACAACCTATTTGGAAATTCAAATAATATAAATTTACAATGATTAAAACCACAAATTTCGATCCGGTGCAAGCCAGTTCGTGTTCTGCTGTTAGCTTACCTGTTAGCTTAGACTGAGGAAAACGACGGAATTCTATACCTATTAGAGATGAATCACCACGAAAAGGATGCTTAAAGCTATTTAGTGTGAATCACACGGTAATTTGTTAAACATTGTAATGACTGCAGTACGCGCTGATTTTACAGATGGACATTCGTACTGTGACATTTATGTATGTGTCTTCCAGAATCAGATTCAAGATTTTTCCTGGTGTAACGTAAGTAACAAGTAAAGGTAGACCTATAACGTTATATTTATAACTGTAAAAATGCTTTCTTTAATAAAGGCTTACAGTGCTCATTGTATATTACACGGATTTCCTAAGTCGAGAAAAGACAGCAGAACTATTGTAACAAACTTTCAAAACGTACAGGTCTCTATGTAAAAATGTTCAAGTTACTTAATTTTCCCTCTGCACACATTTTTCTAAAGTTTCTTAATGTAGGCAACTGCGATTAATGGATATAAATATCAGCTATACGCAGAAAGGAAGAAAACACGATTTTCATAGGATCCTTCCCCATACAGGAAGTAGTCCCAGAGAAAACTGCGCCTGTATTTCTACAGGAATAAATAATGAGAGGGGGATTGAACCAGTGATTTACGTCTGTGTGAGAACTGACATCTGCTGACTGCTGATATATATTATTTCCCCGGTTACGCAATGGCCAGTTGTATGCTGAATGCTTCACTGCTTCACTCGCTTCCATGTGGAAGCATTTCTAAGCACAAGACATGTTTCTCTAAAGACACTTCGCTATATGAATAGGGGTATCCAAAGTGGCTCAAGTCAGTTCAAAATAAGTACTCAGGATATTAATTTTTACATTTAGTATTTTTGTTTTATACAAAATTCCGGCAAATTCTGCAATTTGACTCGTTGCCCTTCAGGCATGTTAAACAAACAGGACAGGAGTCAGTCACATTACAGCAAATTTTATGGCTAAAATTAATTGAAGGCAAATTGTGTTAATATGTCTTCCGCAACCGACTGCAAATCCATAGCGTCAACTTCTCCATGGACGTTAAAGTGTTTAGATATTATGGGACGGTAACCATCTCGTTCTTTGGTTGTGATTTTTTGCTTTGACATATTTCACATAAAGATAAAAATATTTCAACCGTAAATCTGGTTTTCACAAATCTCTCCTTAATATAGTGAATCATATCCGGTAGCGTTGTAAACATCTAACAGTTTGTTACAGTCCCTCCGTTGTGAAGCACATCTCTTCTTATACAAGAATTCCACTTATGCGCTTACATGCAATCAAAGAATTCAAATTATATTTCAAATGTTCAAATTACGATTACGTATCCTCTAGTGATTATTTCGTTGCTCCCGTAATCTATTTGTTTGGTACCTTGACCTCATTTCCACACGCCATCACCTCCTTGAGCTTCCCAACCCCGAGGTAGAGTAGGATTACCTCCACAACGTCTCTGGGTTTTTACGTATATACCTTAGGAGCGAGTCTCACCGCTCGTAGAGTTCCTGGCTAGGGGAGGTAGCTGCACCCTGATTGGCTCAGCTCTCCTATCCCACTCCACGTGTTGTCTGTCTCTCTCGCTGCGGCATTATCCCTCCACTCAACTATTATAGTATTTTCTACGACTGGCGACATGCTTCATGATGTTCACTCTCTGCCCAGCGGTAGCTTATCCGCAGCGAATCCGCGCATCTTGGTAACGAGACGTAACGAGAAGCTCGCTGGCTGGGTTAGTCTTCAAGGCCAGAGACGTTGTGGGAGTAATCCTACTCTACCGGACGTTTCTTAAGTTTGAGCACTATGTCTCTTTATATTATTACTCGTAGATGAATGTTTGTAACGGATCCACATCACTCGGGGTATTTATAAACACTACTGGAATTCATTTATCAGAAGATGTTCGATACAAGTTATACCAGGGAGACAGGGAGGTTAAACTGTAGTAAATCATTATGCATTGTTTTTATTTTCTGTCTAACTAATCACAATTTTATTTACAATTAAATGTAAATTACAACTAAATCTACATTTTTAGAAACCAACAAAATATCTAATAGGTGAACTTTACTTTGTCTTCTTTACTTTATTCAGTAGACGAGTGTTCCCTTGCCTCGAAGTCCCTAGTCACCTCTCTGTTTTAACCTGGGGTAAGTTCAATACATGACTTAATTTCTCTTGTGTGGTTTTGATATGCACTCCGCACTTTTCCTTAAATGAATTTTCTACAACATCTTAACTAAATGATAACACTTTCTGATACTTTTACACTACATTTACTTCTTTAACCCATAACTACATCCATTGTTTTATCTTATTTACTTGTTCTCCTACCTACCCTTCTTCATTATCCCTTCCCACTGAAGCAGACCTGCTGAATAGAAGATCGCTGTTTTGTACGACTCTTTTAGTTCTTTTAGTTGCGGCGCACTCTGCATTGATTTTACAATTGTTAGGATCAACACCCTGACCACCTTCTCTTTTCTTTCTCTCTTTTTTAAATCTAAGATTTAGCTTTTACCCGCCCACTACTCATTACTTCACCTTAACTCCTTAACCTACACATAGTTTATTAATCCTTCTTAATCCAACAATTACATTGGTTAGTCCTACAAATCTCCCAATGCAATTCCTTCTACTTTCACTGTAGCTTATCTACCTCATACTATCCTCACTAGCCTTAGATGATCTCTTTACTTAGTAGCTATTTTTCTACCACATTCAATCCACTTCACTTAAATTCTTTCTAAAGAATTTCACTTCTACCTTAAATAAACCTCAAACCTCAGTGGAATGCTACTTTCTCATTCCCCTTAAATATTTGGCCTTCTACTGTTCTCCTGCCTAAATCATTCTCATTACAATTTTCTTACCAAGTTTTAACTATTATCAGCTTCCCTACACCTTCCTTATCCCCCTTTCTTAACTATATCTCCTTTTATTACTACATTTCAAATATATATCGTATTATTGTCCTACAAGGCTTATCTTTTCTCATTCCTCGTCCATCTCTCTCCTTTACACAGTAAACAGCAACAGGTATTATAATGTAACTGAAAATTGGATGCCAGCACCAGAATTACTGGATTAAGGTCTGTCACATCAGTGAAACCCCAGGAGGG
This sequence comes from Ectobius pallidus, assembly GCA_964059195.1. Taxonomy (NCBI): domain Eukaryota; kingdom Metazoa; phylum Arthropoda; class Insecta; order Blattodea; family Ectobiidae; genus Ectobius; species Ectobius pallidus. The sequence continues at coordinate 17,534,863 of CAXKWD010000006.1, forward strand.
GTCCTAACACGAGCGACTTTCTTTTCCCCCTAAAGAGTGCCTCTCCTGCTCCCTCGCGTTCTCACAGGCTTGGTGGAGATCAATTTGACGACCCGTGGAAACCTGGCTATATCACTTGTAAACAAAATAATTTAGTTTTCCTCACACAATAAAACCTTAACTTCCCTTCTCTTCCCCTCTGTTTCCTTTTCATTCATCCTCGTTTTCACAGACCCCAACTCTGGAAAATAGGGCCACACTTTTGTTAGACTGCTTCACCTTACTTCAATTATTAAGTTAACCTACCAAGTTGCCTGTATTTAATCTAAACAATCTTAAACTTTTCAATGTTCAAACAATAATTATAGAAACCTTCATAAATTAGCTTTCGCTTCACATGGAGTAAGTACTTATCTTGATATTAGATACTCCTTCCATTTCCGACATTCAGCCACTCCTCGTTCACACCCAAGCTTTCAGTTGCTCAGCTCGTGTTGTCACTATTCCTGGTCTTCGTCTCGTACAGTTTCTTGGGGAAGAATGCAATAAAGAATTCCCTGGCAGTTCTCCGGCCTCCGGATTCGGCAGTCCACCCCTTCTGATGTCCTTGGTTCAGGCGGAAAGTGAGTTGGAAACACTCACGACACCACGATATGCATCTCGTTGTTCAGGAGACTGCACCACCTCCCAATTCCAAGCTCGATTACTCAGCGACGCCTCGTCAGGATCTCTGCAAGATGTCAGATCGGCGCGTCACCTCAACCACAAACTTTCGGCTGCAGGCCTTCATTTGAGGGTATACCCCGGTGATAATATACACCTCTGATGTAGACAACCTCGCATTCTAGTGGGGGCATATCCCCTCACTTCAATTCTTTCTTTTTCGATCCGCTCTCGGCGACGGCTAGTCAGAATCTCTGCCTCTCCTCGGATTTTCCTAAAGTTATTTTTTTTAAATCGTCATCCAAGTGCGTAGGCGTAAGCACTTCCTGTATACAGTTGAACATCTATGAGAAAGTATATTCAGTAACTGCACTAGGCTACAATGTTACACCGCATATACAGAGTCATCATGAGTTCTTTGTTTGTCCATGAAGTCATACTTGTTACTGTAGTCACATTTTAATACGCTATGCCTGAAGAATATCCAGTAAAATTACAGAGCTAACGTTTTAAATACCGCTAAGGAATTTATTTACACAATCTGACTATTGTTTTTTAATATACCTAAAGAGTAACCAGTCAAATTGCAGAATTAATGCTTCATTAATAATTTGCCGGAATTCTCTAATAAGACTGAATTCACAATTTGCCTGCGATATATACACAAAGGAGAAGAAGACAGTTTAACGTTTTCATAAACCACCATAAGGTATTTTTTTAATGATATGAGAATTTGAAATTACTGTTATTCATTTTCGTTAGTTGATACAAAGGCAGTGTTTAAGTTAGATATTCTTGAAAAGGCTACGAACAGTTGTCAGCATCCCTTTTCTCAAGTATTACAAACCCTACAGCATTTTCATACAACGCGGGAGCAGGAAGCTGGAAGATTACCAGACATTGCCATCTCAGTTTTAATAGTTATGTATCTACTCCAGCACAACAACCCTGTATTCTTGCCTTTTAAGCTCTTTGACATGCGCGTTCAATTCGTCCGGCGTCGCGGCTATGAGTACAATGTCGTGTAAAAGTCGTAAGTGCGATAATTTCGATCCGCCTGTGCGTGTTCCGCAATCCCTTGTGATCTCCTCATCTCGCCCTTCCCCTGTGGTTTTCTGTTTACTTCCAATAAGTTCTTCTTTCAGTGTTGCCAATCTCTCGAGGCTTTCCCAACGATGAGAATGAATAATGGTACCGAGCTTTCGACAGCTAACTTCTGGGAGAAAAGAGTTAATTACTGTATAGATAAGACGAAGAAAGACTAGTAGAGTGGGTTCCTTAGGTTTCCTATTGGCTCCTATTGTACCTACACTACATTGCACATGCACACATTTCCCAATTAGCTCACTTTTTTCACAAAGAGCAAGTCTGCCAACACGTTCTTAACGTCTTTCCTTGACATCAAACCACTGTTACCTGCTAGGATACAAAGCAACTGACGACTTGCATCCTAATTTTTCGATTTGGCGATTGTGAGTTATGCAAACGTATCATTTTGTCGTTGGCTCTCGGTCTATTATTATAATTATAATAATAATTATTTTTATTATCGCTATTATTATCACCTATTATTATCACCATTATCGTCACTATTATCATCACAACCCCTATTATTATTGCTATTATTATCACTATTATCACTATTATCATCACTATCATTGTTAGTATTACTGTAGTAGTAAATATCGTTATCTCCATCTCTATAGCCTACATATAAAATGCTTTGTCCTGACTGACTGACTGACAGAGAATCAACGTAAAGCCTAAACTATAACAGGTACAGTCTTGGAATTTTGAAAGTACCTTCGTTTCATAATGTAGGTGCTCACTAGGAAAGGATTTTTGAAAAATTTTGATTTTAAATGCCAAAAATTAAATGTTTTTGAGAATACTTAATCCCTTTTTACACACAATTATCAAATCCAAATCACAATTCACTTGACAACAGTATTGTTGGCAGTCTTCATATGAGGCTTTGGAAATAAATGAAACGAGACTTGACAAATTAAAGAACTATCAATATCATCCATGTTATAAATAAATATTAAAGAATGAAATCCACGAAAATAATGCAGTCACATAACTTTCTCTACCCTGGACATAGAGAATACAATACGAGGAATGGTAATATGTACATTATTATATCGCAGGTTTTTGGAGAGAGAGAAGCATGAAAGTGATATTACATTTCTATTTAATTTCATCCCCCAAAACGGTTTTATGGTAACATGAGAGTGAGAATCAAAATATTCCGCAAAGACAATACAATTTTATGTTACAGGAATTTATGTTTCTTCTTACTTGAACCCCTACCAGGCTTGCTGTGTACAAGTGATGGGATGCAAAATTCTACATCCTCTATGAGCCATAAAAAGCTATACCAAGCGTTTTCTGAGGGAATAGTTTGAGTGTGATGAATCGTTCTTCCTATTTCAAATTCTAAATACCTATGTAATGACCTATAATTTAAAAATAGAAAGTACTTCATAAGATAATTTCCAATTACAAAGTAAAAAAAAAAAACCGGGCGACGCCGGTCCTTTAAAAGTCCCTTTATAAGCAAAATTATGAAACCATGTTGAGTGACAAGATAATATGTTGTGTCATTAATAAAACAAACGTGACTTGAGACAGACTGAACTCACACGTGACGGTGTGAAGTGAACACACAACTTCATTAACGTGTGGCACATCAAACAAACTTGCATTCATATACATACAGTGTAACCCGACAACTGTCATATAATGGAGATGCACCCTATCATCATATTACATAATTTCTGTTGCCAATGTACCATTGTAAAGCCAAAACACTACAGATACGTATGCATGAGTGGGGACACAACCGCAAGAATTTTTTATTTCGGTCCGACATATTGATACACAAGCAGGTGCCCGCGATTATTTACTCAACTGCTACGTTTTACTAACAGAAATATAATTATAATTATACATTTATTATATTTATTACATTTACATCGTTTCTACATAAATTGCACGAATTACATAATTTTATTCTAAATGGATTTTCTTCCGTAAGAAATATAAATAATTAAACGAATAGAACGAATCTTGTGCTTCGTATTGCCCTAAAGATTCAAAATGAAACGATTAAAATGTACCAGAGACTTATGGATCTTACCCAAATCATGCATTAAGAATTAAAACAATTGAACATTGAAAAATTAAAAATCCCCTTTTTGATGTACAATCCATGTACGATTGAAGTGCGATGCCCAAAGAAAAAGCGATCTCAGATTCGAGTTCTCTAGCCCAAGAAAACCCCGCATAGCGAGTCGTCAAAGTCAATTCAATGCTCTTTTTTCCCGGTTGCTATAGCAATAATTCTCACAATTGAATACTGTATTGTCAATAGGTGGCTTTGGCTGTGCGTTCATCAAATTCAGTAGATAGCTCCGCTTCTAATGCATTTCTTGTAAAATACTTAATTAAAACTCAAAGGAAAAAATTATTTTATTTTATTTTATTTTATTTTATACTTTAATACTTATTGGCACCTATCCTGGATTCCTATCAGAGGCCTCTATACGCACTATGCAATTTACAACTTATTAATTTATAATTACATAGGTTATCTAAATTATTTCTAAGTTAATCTAAAGAATTTATCCGGCAAGAATTATCCGGCAATTATCATAAGAATTTATCCGGCAAGGCATTTTATGATTTTACATCTTTTTTATACGAAGATTAAAAATAGCACGAATGAATATAAATGTGTACCATGAATTAATTGATTAAATAACGGCTATTTGTTTTTTGCATTTTTAGCTTTACTTTGCATTTTTTGTCATTATCAAGAGATAGGTCATTTTATGGCAATTCTAAGGTAATTTTAAGAATTTTTTGATCATATTTCAGTGGAGGCAGAGAGAAGCTTTTCCACATACAAATCGTTACTTTCAGAAAACAGAAAATCATTTCATTTTAGAATCTCCGCCAAGTGTTCACAGTTCAGTTTAGTTCAGGTTTATTGTAATCACCTATAATAGTTTGTCTTATAGCAATAAATAATTATTTTTGTATTTCTAAATGGCACATATTTGTTTGGAGAAATTTTATGGGCATTCCAATTCAGAAATAATTTATTTCTCGCTAAGGGTGTCCAAGCAGTATAAATTTACTTACTTCTTTAGTAAGAAAATAAATGTGTTTTATATTGTAAATTAATATATAACGGACTGTCATCCACTAAAAAAGCTGAAAAAACTAATTATAAGTAATAATGGTAAATTTATAGGCATGTTTTTTTTAAATTTTGTGTCATTTTTTCACTATTTTAGGTACTAAATGCATTTTATATTTTTCATTTTTTTCACTGTTTTATGGTAATTAAATTTCTTGCCCTAGTGATGATGAATGGGAGATCGCGTCTAATCATGCCACACCTTCACAGGTGCAGTACACCCGCGTCCTCAACACCATCTCATCATCAACCAGGTGAGTACCGGCCGCCACCGGAATCCTTAGTCTGGAAGCCAGACTTCAGGCAACGGCGTCATCCTGGCAGCATGAAATCATATTGTCTTGTCTTTGCATCAAGTTGACACAACTTACAACACGGTATCTTATTCTGTGTCAGAATATGAAGAAACTAATGTGCATTGCCCATACTTAGGGTAAAGGAATATTACAATAGATTTTATATGGGGTGTGCATCCTTCGGGGATACGACACGATGCATGAAAATGATGTCTTATCAATTGTTTCAACCAGTTTATATGAACATGATTATATTTTTGTTGATTATCTCGAACATGGCTTTAGAGAATTTGTTAATAAAATTTAGAGGAATTATGAGATGTACATTACGTGAGATATTACGCATTATAATACATTATATCAAGGGCTAAAGGAATGAACCTAACTTAACCTAACCTGACTTAATCAAACCTAACCATATTGCGGCGCATGTCCAGATCCCCAGCTTTACCAGAGGCTTTAAGGCACGTCGTGCTTTAGCCAAATTGATCAGGTAAAGCTCACATTACCCGGGTAAACCCAGGCTTATCTAGTTTTACTAGCACAAAATTTGTTCCAGTTTGATACATCATATACAGGGATGAAAAATGTTGATCGAGTTCATTAGCATTCGTCTATCAGACTACGCAAGTTTGTAAAACACTGTATTATTGTGGTAGTAACGGATAGGGAGTACCTGGATGTGTGAGTAGGCTATCTTTGTTACTGTGAAAGCGTGTTCCTTCACTGAGTAACACAGTACAGATCGCGCACTCCATGTCTGCTGATCTTTCACGTCACAAAACTACGGCCGCCAGAAGATGACAGGAGGGGTTGTTTGCAAGTTCCTCATGCATGCATGTCGTAACAAAAACATTAGTTCATTAAGTTAAATGAGAAGTAAACTCACCAGTGCAGGTCACAGCGAAATTGATACCATCTGCCTTCCTTTGTCACTGTCAATATCATCACTGGAGCCTGGGTTGCTATCACTACTGCTTTCATCACTTTTCACTTCGCGTAATGTTACAATTGTTCTACAACTGAGTCGATGATACCTTCATTTTCCATATAGATATTTTCTAGCCTTTTTACGGTTTCACAAAGAGGTTTCCATGCATCATCCATTGTACTAAACCAGGGGAAGACAGAAGGTTGCTCTGTGACGTCACTGCTTTCTGCTCTCACTGCTCGCGTTGTACCTCTGCGAGGAGTATGTGAAATGTAGGCATCAGTGAACAGGGGGGAAGAGAGGGGTATTAGTATTGCGGGCAGGGGGAATTTAGGGGGTTAGAACTTACGTAATACGTGTTTCCGAGTTAATGAAACATCAATCGATTTTCTTGATAGTTTATCGGTTAATTACAGCACAGTAGTTTAGCATATTATAAATAATTCTATTTTTATATTTTGTGACAACAATTGCCTTTCCACAAAATCTATGTTCTTTGACAAAAATAGACATTACTTTCATTTGAATTAACATAATTCACTACAGTAAAAATGATAAAAAATGAACTGAATTAATTACCATACAAGCTCGTCTGCACCTTAGATGATACAAGATTACAGTAACAATTTTCTGACTTTCCTGTCTCTTTTTTCTTTAACAAGTTTATCAATGTTGGGACGTAATGTTTGAGCAATATTTAATCGAAGACTACATTTAGGTTGTGATTTGACAATGTACTTCTTGATTTGAGCTTTGCACATTTCATTAGTGAAAAAAATTGTCGATCCAAAATTACATAATATTCGTGCGGCAAGTTTCGGGAATCTGGTTTCAGAGAAATTTCTGTAAAAGTTACCCAAGGCCACTTTACGTTCGTATTTGTCCTTTAACAGATCGTCGCATTGTAAGTTTAGCAGTTCCAACTGATACGGGCAAGGAACGTCTTTGACATTAACTAAATATGGGGTAGAAAAAAGTTTAAATATTAGAGAAAGGTTTTCCACATCCTGAAACCTTGATTCGAACTGAAGAAGAATGTTTTGCAGAACTAACACATGTTCTGCAGAGAGAACACTATCAGGATCGCATCTTGCATTAACTTTGAAAAATGCTCCGTATTTCAAACCAGAAGTTGTTCTAAACACAAAGCTAATGTGAATAGGTCCTCTAGTACCTAAATCTAGCGTACTCTAAACACCCCTACTACCGTGCGCTCTTGCTGACGTCACACACATGGGATCCGCATGCTCTTGCTCCACAAACGTCATCACAAGACGTAGTTGACTTCCCCTGTACTAAACTTTTCTTCGCATAACTGTCTAACATGTTGCGTCTTAAACGTGGTATTTCTAACACCAACATACTGTTTCATTTCAGCCCAGATTCTTTCTATTGGATTTAAATCCGGATGATACGAGGGGAGACGAAGTACAGAATGACCGTAAGCAGCACATATCAGATCCATAGAGAATTTCTTTTGTGCTGGTTTATGGAACAAAATAAGTTTGTATAATTGTGGTTTGAGTATGCTTTCATCAAAATCAATATTATGTTCATGAAGCCAGGCAATCATATCACACTTTTGCTATTTGAACTTGGGGCTTTATCAACTTGCACATTATGATATGGTGCATTGTCCACAATGAGAATAGAATTTGGCCTCAGATTTGGTATAAGTTTTTCAAGTAACCATTTTTCAAAATTTGTAGCATTCATTTCATGATGGTAGTCTCCACTGGCTTGTGTCGACTTCCATATAAAAAGTGCATTCGGAATAAAACCATTCTCACCCCCAGCGTGAACTATAATTAAACGTTCGCCTTTCGAAATTGGTTGATGTAGGCCTTCATTAGTGTCATCATTCCATGAATTTCCAGTTACGTGAGAAGAAAGAATATACGTTTCGTCCATATAAACATTGTCTTCCTTCTTTTCTGTATTTTGCAATATTTCTCAGAAAAAAAATTAGTGTTTCCCTGCTATCGTGTTTCTCTATTAATATTTTTCTATTTGATTTTGTTTTCCTCCACCTGAATCCTAAATTACGCAAAATTTTCCTTAGACTCGTTTTCCCACCAGCGTAATTTATCTCCTCCTTTAGCTTTTCACGAAGTGTTCCTACAGTTGGAACGCATTTTTCAGTCTTATAGAAATTATGTACTATTCGTCTTACAGCACATTCATCAAAATTAAATAGCCCCGACACTGGTTTTTTACAGTTACGCTTTTTATTAGGCGTACTGAACGTCGATGGCAGTGTTGGGCATTAATCAATTAATTTTTCAATCAACTCGTTAATTGACTAAAAATTTAATTGCAATTAAATTAATTGCAATTAAACGTTTAATTGCATATTTCAATTAAATTAATTGCAATTAAATTAATTGCAATTAAACGTTTAATTGCATATCGCAATTACAAATTTAATTGCAATTAAATTAATTGCAATTAAACGTTTAATTGCATATTGCAATTAAATTAATTACAATTAAATTAATTGCAATTAAACGTTTAATTGCATATTGCAATTAAATTATTTGGATTAATGTATGTTAATCGTAACTCGCAATTTAAATAATTGCAATTAAATTGTTTAATTGTTCTATGAAACAATTAAAACTAACAATTATCTTACTTACCTTTACCGAAATCAGTTAAAAGTATTACAAGATTTCGAAAATTTTACGTACATTAATAAAAATCAATACTACTTATTGATAAAAAACGAATATCATCCTTCATTATACCCATTATTTATATTTTAATGTATATTTTTAATTTGTGCAATGTTTTGACATCGTACGAGTACATAACAATAAAGTCCACCGCTGTGGCTCAGGGGATCCGTTCAATCCCCTCCCGCAGCGGGCCCGGGTTCGATTCTAAGTTACCTGGGTGAGGTTTTTCCCGGAGTTTTCCCCTCACCTGTGAGAGAAAAGTCAGGTAACTTTAGGCCCTTGTGGTCCCAAGATATCATCTGACCATCATTATTATCTTCATACCATCCTCGCCTTGTTTGAAGGGAGTGTGTGTGTGGGTGTGAATTGTGTGTATCGTCCTATGTGTTCGTGTCGTCTCGGAGGTGGCCCCGGCATTGGGATGATCACTCATCTGGGGAGGCCCTCCATGTCCTTGTCTGGTCAAAAAAGTGATCCTGAGAATATTCATTTACTTCCTGCTCATTTTCGATGCTGTGCACATACGTTAAGTCTATGCGCAACTACGGACGCAAACAAAATTTTGAGCGAGCAAAACACCCCATTGTCCGAAATGCATGCTACAGTCATGAAGTTTTGTGGAAGGCTGCAGGACGACCAAAGAATGCTGAAATAATACACACGTTAAGCCGACCTGGTGAGACAAGATGGAATAGCTTGTTTGATGCGCTCCAGCAAATTTACAACATTAAAGAAAAACCTTGCTTTTACATATATCATTAAACATAAAAAATGCTATCAAAGAGAACGAATTTGATTACATACCAGAGTATTTAATAATTAAGGAATCGCGCACAATATGCATTATCTTAACCTACTGACAAACACCCAGTCCTGAACCCGGGAAAAGGATTTTTCACTACTGAAAAATCCTTGACCCGGCCGGGAATCAAACCCGGGCCGCCGGTGTGGAAGGCAGGCGCGCTACCGACTCACCCACGGCGACGGACATGACCTGTACTGCGCCAGTGGCAGAAGCCCTCGACATAATGCAGAGTGAGACCAACGCATATTATGGGATAGTCCTGCCGTGCTTTCAGGCATTAAGAAAAAACTACACAAAATTGAAAGGAAAAACAACTTTTCTTTTTGCAACCCTCTGATCAAGGCATTACAGGGAGAGTGTCGAAAAAAGATTTGAAAAAATGTATGACATCAGCACTCCTGTAGCGGAAAATGCTGCTATTACGGCATTGTACCCAAGATTTAAAAATAAATGGTTAACCTGTTTAGAGCCCGCGGATCGTACAAAACTTCTAAACGTTTTCAAGACCTGTATTTCCAAACAAATGAATGACAACGTAGAAACATCAGTAGCAAAAAAAAAGTACCGAAGAAAATAGTTTTTTCAACTTGAACTCTGACTCGGACTCCCGATATTTCATCGACAGAAAAAAACCAAATCTCCTTCGATGCACCACTGACTAAAGCCGAACTTTTAATGCTGCACTTTTTTGCAGAAGAAAGCGAGGATTTGCAACTCCTCAACAGATATCCTGAGATAAAAAACGTTTTCATTAAATATAACACACCTTTACCATCGTCAGCTGCAGTTGAACGACTTTTTTCTTTTGCAACAATGACAAATCTGCCGAAGAGTCACAAATTGACCGACAGTATGTTCGAAAAGAGAGTCGTGTTAAAATGCAATCTAAACTATTATAAGAAATTATAGTCTGTCGTTATCTGTGTAATCAGGTTTAATTAAAATCATTCATGTGTATTAATATCAGTGTTTTATTTGTAACTAAGTTAACATGTGTATTTCAGTATCTTACTTACACATTTTGTTATGATACCAGGCCAGTACAGTAGCCCTTTTTAATTGTTAGTTTTTATTTAAATTCATAAAACAATTAAAAATAATTAATTGTTAATTGTAGCAAATTACGATTAACAATTGATTAATTGTTAATTGCTACAACTACAATTAACAATTAATCAATTGTTAATTGCATTTTCCACAATTACAATTGATCAATTGTTAATTGCAACCACTACAATTAACAATTAATCAATTGTTAATTGCATTTTCCACAATTACAATTGATCAATTGTTAATTGCTACCACTACAATTAACAATTAATCAATTGTTAATCTTTAATTGTCTTTACAATTAAAATTTGCCCAACACTGGTCGATGGAGACGTTACAGCGGACGTCAGTTTTTCTCCTTTTTTAATTTTACGTATCGTACGTAGGCCTACACCCGTAGATGAAGCTGTTCTTTCCTGTACTTTTCTTACAGTGATTAAGACCTCGCCATTTTTCGCTTCACTATCCATAAAGTTTAGAACATTGTACACTACCTCTCTTTTTTGGCTATGCACGACTTTACCATTAAGTTTAGATAAGATAGGTGGCATTTTCAGGCAAATCTAATGACACTACACAAACAAATATAACTAAATATTCTTTCAAATAAATCACAACTCCGGACCACTACCTTCTATGACACGCACACAAACAATACTAAGCTGTCTCGACCGCATGTTTTCGAACCGATCCGAACAACCCTCCCCAACCCATTGCATTCCAAGGAATGTTTTGATCTGAGTAACGGTCGTCCAGAGGCCCTCGTGGAGTGTGCGATCTATACAGGCATTGGCAATGGTTTACAATATAAGTGTAAAGAATCTAGGTTTAATGAGCAAAATAGAATGGTTTAAAGAAATGAAAACTGAACTGTAACAATAGTAACGAGGACTTCTGCAGAGGATGAAGTAATCAACGTTATTCAAAGTTATTGTAAAGGTAAAGGTAATGTGTTCCCTATACAGACCATGGAGGCCCAGAGGGTTCCAGGAGTTTGAGGCTCCCGATTTTGGACATTCGGCACATGAAGGTGGTAAGGTTGTCAGCATTACGCACCGACCACCTTTACCCCAGGATTGCCTCTGGTATTCATTTCTGTTAGAGACTGAGTCGACCCCAGGGCCATAGTGCCACCAGAAAGATTAGGCCAACTGAAAAATCTCAACGACCTCATCGCGACCTTCCGGTTTGTAGCGCAGCGCCTCAACCACTACGCTACGGCGTATCCCCTCGACGTTATTGTAGAGTTCATAAATATTATCTAAAGTTATTGTCAAACACGACCCACCCTTACAAGATATGATTAAAATCAGAACGTAGAAGAAAAGCTCAAAATTGTAGTAAAACTTGTAAATATTACCAAAGTCTGAACATCTTTGAAATTTATCTGGGCCTGTAGGTGGAGTCGAAAGGGTTTTTAATGTTTAATATAATATTATATAACTTATGATACATGAATGCACAAATATTAAGGTCATACGGTGAACCTTTAAGAATAAAGTAGTGCTTCTTGGTTGACTCGATTAATGTTGGCATTTTAAAGCGAGATGAAAAGTGAGCGTTCTTATAAAGGTTAAGGAGCCTCAGAAGCTTAATAAAGACTGAGATAAGTTACAAGATGTCTTCTCTTCTCTCCACTGCACATAGAACAGAGTTAGGGGAGATGAGAAGAAAAGAGAAGGGAAGGGGGTTTGTTCGATCCATGTCCGTGTTTACAAAGTTCATGACTTGGAAGCAGATTACAACACTAGTTGAGTAGCCGCAGGGTATCAAGTTATTTATTGTATTTTGTAAATAGGGGATGGTTCGCAAATTTAAGAGAGATACCTGCTGCAATACTTTATAACTTGACCTGGGATTTTAGGCTCTAAAAAGTTTAGATTTAGGCACGTAAAATAGGCCTTTAAAACAAGTAAATAGGCTTTTAAAAGAGAAAATATGCTTTAAAAAATTGAAAATAGACTTTAAAATACTACAATATGCTCAACAACTGTAACGTTATTTTTGTACTGTAAAAAACGTGGTATACCTATTCTTAACAGAAATAATTGCAAAATTAACACAATTAAAACTACATTTATCAAAAACAGTTTTGGATTATATGTAAAATTGACACAGTATGTCCCTTTTTACTGTAAATACCTGGTACTTTCTTGTTTTGAGCGAATCCTCCCCCATCAGTTAGCATTCCTTTGGCGACAATTGTTTGGGAAATCAAGTTTCTGTGAAAAACCCACCATCTGCTGTTCTGCTCTGGTTTCGGGGATTCCATTAAATGACTGTATAAGTTAGAGAAGTTGAATTTTGTTTTAAATGTACGAAATAGGCATTCTATGCACTAAAATAGTAAAAATAGGCTCCAATGGTCCAAATAGGCATCTTAGGGCACTAAAAAACTCCCTTAATATAAGTGATTTATCATGAAATGTTATATTTAAAAATTTTCATGTTATTTCATAAGGAACAAAATAGGCATTTGCCTTAAAATCCCAGGTCTATTTATAACAAATAGGGGAGGGGTAGTCTTCATAATTCTGTAAAAGCTGTAATCCTATGCCATATGCAACAATAATGGCGAATACCATTCTTAGTTCAGACTTAAGTTTCTTGCCCTGGTCTAGGAACTGGAATGGAATGGAGCTGTAATAGCTAATATTACCAAGCAGGAAAATGAAGTAAGATTTATTCCTAGTTTCCAGACATTTCCGACGAGATTTATAGTCCACATTGCCCGTATTTCACAAAGTTTACGCTAGTTGCAAATCTCGATATTAAACTAAAACATAGCCTATAAGAGATTTCACTGATCGCTGAAATCCATTATTAAATCAACTGTTAATGTTTCATTGTGCTTCAAATTCGTATGATGAAACGTCAGGCGTGGCCCTGGGGTGACTCGCCTTAAGGCCTTCTCTTCAACTATCCAGAGGTGGGTACATTCAAACATTGTCAAATAATCTAATTAAGAGTAAATAAGAAAGACATATGACTATATGAATAAATGTAAATTATGTTAATGAAAACTATAATTAAAAGTACATTAAATTATAATAACGAAATTTAACATTGTTAGTAGAAGATATGGAAGAGAAAAATAAATATAGATAGAAAGAGAAAAAAGTAAAATAAAAATAAATGAAACAATACAAAAATATCAATACTTTTTAACATGAAAGGAGTATATCATATAATTGTCAATGTTTGGTGGCCAAGTGGTTAACTAACTTCATCTTCATCTGAGCGTACGGCAGTCTTTTATATCCCCACGTAGGGAATTCCACAGACGAGCTGTCCCGATAGTGAAGGATCAAGAATAAAATACAGTATTGTGAGGGCGGTAGATATGGTAGTGTTCTGATGGAATATAATTCCACAGTGGAACACAATAATGCCTCCACCTATCAGGTTGTTAGTATGTAACGAATATCCTGCATTTAACATTATGTCATAGTTAGGGCCTGTATTACCACCTGCCGACAAATCCTCCAGATACGTGACTTCTAGATAGCTTAACTGGAAGATGCCTTGTAATACCACCGCTGAACTGCTAATCGGGAAGAACGCAGTAAAATTGTGTAAAATGGTCCTTAGCTGATTGAGCAAAGAGGTGTGTTTGTTGTAGTTCGGTAGGCATCCGCTAGGTGCGGGAGCTCGGCTTTGTATTTGTACAATTAAATTACACAAGAACACATCGTTTTAAGTGCATTAATCGAGTAATTCAAAACCTCAGAATTAAAAAGTCCTATTTATGTCATGTAAGTGAGATAGCCAATGGCGATGCAATCGATATATCGCGATAACTGTACGAACACTTCCCGTTGAGATATGATGTTTTATTTCTTTATCTTAAACTCGCTGATGCCAGTGGTGCCAGTAATAACGTATAATGCTTTTAATATGGTATTTATTATTATACGAGATTTACATTGCTGCATCTCACTTAAAACTTATATTATATGTATTTCGATCATTCTTTTGCTGATCTGCAGCTTTGTTTACGCAATCGCTGTGTTCATAAAAGCTACTGCAGATATGGATATGTTTTAGTATTCAGTCCTTGAGAATTTGTATTTAAAAAGTGATCGAAGGCGCGGTAGAATTAAAAAGATAAAAGTAGAATGCTAAAATTATTACAACAGACATTTGTGATTGGTGGAAATTCCACATATTGTCATAATGCAACGGTCACTGATTCATAAGCTAAATAATCATGGAAATGATTTGTTATTTCAAAAGAGTGACACACTTCATTAAATGATCTTGTCGGTTTCGGGATTTTTGAAATTGTTAGCATTTGCTTCCTTAATTCTGCCGTTTATAAATTAATTTTTAATATCTTTGAAGTGTTTGCCCTATTCACTTCGTGACATGTGGAAGCTCTGTTATAATTAAGTACATCCTTCACTTCAGAGAGAAGTATTTCATGCCTATTGCTGCTTGTAAACCACAAGACATATTACACGATCCTAGAGTTTCCTTGATATAAAGTAAAATTATAAACACCATAAGGAATAGTGGCATGTCTGTACACACTACGTGGACAGAAATTCACTAAAGGAGAATGTTGGCCTTATTTGAATAACTATAGTCCCATCTTCTCTATTGACAATTTTTCGCTTCGGCGTTGTGTCTTCAAAATTTGTACAAACCGATTCAATGAATTTTAAATCATATGTAAGACCTGATCACCTCACATAATCCCCTATGCCCACGGGCAATACAACTTTCTGACCTCACATTTTGATATGGATCGTATTGCAGGGACTGCGTATTCAGGTTCGCCTTGCAAGAATCGAAGCCCGAGTTTGTACGAACGATGGCCCTTCAAAATATATATAAATATATATTGCAAAAAGAGCTTTAATTCCTAGTATCAGCACCTGGCATGGGACATAATGAATGCCATTAGAGTTGATTTCTAGAAAACTGGGAACAATTATTACATTTCCTTACAGTAAAGAAGTTGGTAGTAAAAGTAAAATAAATTCGTCGCCAGTCTTCGTGACGACATGAGCATGAGTGGATGTGATTTCCTGACATAGTTAAGGCTATTCTGTCTTATATGCACTCAGCTACGAACAATGCACTATGCTACGAAAAATACCAAATATGAAAACATATGAAAATACAACAGGTAAAATACAGAAAGATCACGGAGATACAGAATACAGTATTAATACACAAATATAGTGCACATTAATCCAGTGTAAATTATGTAAGAGATGGGAATAAATTGTAACAGTAAACACGGAACTAGTTAGTGGCTATGATTTAAGAGGAATTGGTACATTTCGTTTAGATACGATGTTTGGTACTCGATCTGTGTCGTTCATACACTGACATCGGACTAGAGAGTTGAACACACTTCTTTTACCTATAGTAAGTATGGAACTGGGGCAGAAAGTAAAACGTAATCTACCCCTAAGAGAAATTAATGGGATTTATGGTCATGACGTATGAATATAATGCAGACATGCTAAGGATAAAAGATAGAAAAGAACACCTTTTTCTTCCTCCCTATATTTCCCGGGGTGGCGGCTAGCCGGATCCCCCAGGATGGAGAATATACACTATTGTGGGAAAATGACTGCTGAAGCTGTTTCTGCAGTACCTAAAGCTACAGCTAACTCTACAAAATACACTACAGCTTAAAATGGAATCCGAACCACGGTGAGTCTGACTTATGCAACGCTTGTCATAATTTGGCTAAGGTGAGGGAAGTTCTCACCAGAGTTAGCACAGCTGTTTGCCCACTAGTAGTAGAAAACTCTTAAAAATAAACGCAATGGGAAAATGCTACTGATAATCTATATTAATAAAAGTGTCTGTCCTCCGTCTGTCTGTCTGCCTGTCTGTCCTCGATGCCCAGCGAAATCTACTGAACGCAGAGATATGAAATTTTACACATAGATGGACTAAAGGGTCGGACAGTGCACCTCGAAGCCGGAATTTTAATTTTAACTCACTTCGCGAGTTATGAGTGAAAAACGGGCAGAAAACGTGCATTTTTTGCGTTTTCGAAGCATCAGTTTTCAGTAATATATTTCAATGTCAAATCAATTACAGTTGGCTTTGGCTATTTTTGTCATACCTTGGAAATGAAACTTTCGCGATCGCTTGAATGTTGTAGCTCACGCTGGTCGATTCATTTGTTTTTAATGTCAAGGCACGCAAACATATGAAATTTTCAACCTACACTGAAGAGGATTATTATTATTATTATTATTATTATTATTATTATTATTATTATTATTATTATTATTATTATTATTATTATAAGTGGGATAATCAATAGGCCTATATTGTTCGATTTGGACGAAACTCACTATACAGGGGTTTTCTGGGCCAAGGACCTCGAATCTGAGGTCGCTTTTACCAGGCGACGCTATCTAATCGTGGTATATAATCCACGTGATTTAGGTGTTAATAAATATAATGATTTAACTATTATGCTCTTAATTTTTAATTTTTGAAATAATTATCGCGGTCGATCGCTTGATTTTGTAAGTCCATCCTGGACGATTCATTTGTTTAGAATATATCAAAGCCCGCAGCCGTATGAAATTTTCAACATAGACGGAAGAGGGATATTCAATATAGGCCTAAATATGGTCAAACATTGTTCGATTTGGACGAAACTCACTATAGGGGTTTTCTGGGCCAAGGAACTTGAATCTGAGGTAGCTTTTACCAGGCGACGCTATCTAATCGTGGTATGTTGTCCACGTGATTTAGGTCTTAATAAATATAATGATTTAACTATTATGCTATTGATTTTTTATTTTTGAAATAATTATCGCGGGCGAAGCCGCGGGCACATGCTAGTAAATAATATTACTCCTTTGGGTTTCAAGGAACTAACAGTGATACGAAATGTTCATGGCAGAACTTGGCAAACAGAACAAGGGAATGTAAGACGAGAGAGAAAATTTAAGGGAACGAGTTGCTTTTCCAGTAATAATATTATATGACAACCTTAATTCCAGCAAACTTGAAAATGAGTTCAGTTACTGGGAACAAAAGTCAACACGTGACAAGAAGCCAAACATGTGGCGCTGAGTTTTCTGTTTCCATCGTACAAGTAATTGGTAAGCTGACTGATGCTGTCGTTATAGCTTTATACTAAGCAACAGTTATTGAGTGTATCTTTTTAAAAAATCGATAGAAGTTACAGAAAACTATTGAAATGTAAAGAGTAATTTAAGGGAAATTATTTTTTCATTGCAAACTTGTTCTTTATGTTCTCAACGAGGTGACTCTACGACACATTACTTGCATGTTAATTATAACTCCATACAGCAAACATATTGTGTGTTAATGTAAATTGCCTTAGTTCTGAGATACAGGCAAAAAAAAAATTTCTATTTAGTTTCCTTTCATAACTGGTCAAGTTATAAACCAGTTGCTATTACGTTTGCTACAGAGAAACAAAGGGCTGTACTTCATTAACTGAAAACATTAATTTAACTTGAAGTCCTTTTTACAAGAGCACAGATGGATTTTCCATAGTTTACCTAGGATGTGCTAATTCTAATTTCGGATTTAATAATATTTATAGAAAATAAATTACTTATACAAAAAGCTCAATTATTTTGAATTTACTTTTAATTTTCGTTCAGAAACAATGTAATACTGCAGAGTATGCAAATTTTAATAATTTTCAAGCAATTTAACAATATTACGAAAAATGAGTTCCATAGAAATAGAGTTCTCTAACTACTATTAAAAATAAAATAAAATCTACCATATTCCAAATTAGAGAATCACTATTCTACACGCTTACGCCACAATATCATTATCTGAAACTTGTAAGTCCTTTCAGTAAAGCTATTATTCCTGACATCACTTTTTTGCTAATTTTAACTGCTTTTAATTCCGTTGGAATTTTATATCTCGGTTCAAAAGTTGGCCTGAACATTAAACTTGCCAGAGTTATAATATACGAAAGCACAGGTTCTATTCTCAGTATTGAATGTGTAGCATTTGTTCCTGACTACATTAGGTAACTTTTCGAAAATCTGCATTGAAGTTTGAGTTTCAAGCTGAATTCCTTCCTCTTCCTTTTTTACTTTGCAATAGGCATATGTGGTATACTCGTATGTACTTTCAATAATACTCGTGTGATTTATGACTTTAAGCAAGGAGAAAACACTAATAGCACATACTGAGGGCAAGGTTTTTTTGTGAGTTAAACAGTTATCATATCTAACTTTGATTTTCTTTTATTACATTTTCTCCTTCATTTTATTTCATTCCATTATACTCAAAATCCCGTTTCATGGAAAAATCATAGATGATATCATCTACAGCAGTCACGAAGGGAGGGGAAGCAGATGAATGACTTCACACCTTCGGAGTACTGTTTATTAGGATTTGATCTAGCGACTGACGTTTTATGAAATAGAATGATCAGCTTTAGTCATTAGTGGGTGGCTTGATTTATATTATCTGTATAATTTGATATCATATTTAGTAAGAATATTATAGGAGAAAAATTCCTCCGACACTGGGACTTGAACCCAGGATCTTTGGCTATTCGCGCCAATGCTCTACCAACTGAGCTAAGCCGGAGTTCAATTCACAGTCTCTCCCATGACTGATTGCCCCAATGGTCTACCTCACAGACAGACAAGCTATGTCATATGCAGTACTGTGAGGCACACTAATCAGTGATTTTCGTGACCGGGCTCCCACTGTTATTGTACAGTTGACATTCAGACATTGTCTGTCTGTGAGGTAGACCATTGGGGCAATCAGTCATGGGAGAGAGGTTCCATCCGGCGCTGTAAATTGAACTCCGGTTTAGCTCAGTTGGTAGAGCATTGGCGCGAATAGCCAAAGGTCCTGGGTTCAAGTCCCAGTGTCGGAGGAATTTTTCTCCTATAATATTCTCATGTAGTGTCCAACAGAGACAATGATCTCTGGTTCATGAAAGCTTATATATCCATATTTAGTAAGATTTTCAACTTCATGGCTTATAGTAGATTTAATCTACTTGGTTTAGCTTCCTTAAGTCTTGTCTTAAACCTACCAAAATCATTACATGAATATAATCATGGCTGTAAGCATCTATACACAAGTTCTTCCTGTAGATATTTTATCCGGTGTAATCAACAACATGCACTTCATTCAATATTCAAATCGCTTCCTAAATTGTTGCTTTGGATAACTTTTCTTCTTTACTAACTCGACTTGTAATTAATGCATTCTGTAATTACACCACAAATACGGCCATTCAGTTTCTTCCGGGAGTGCTTCCGGTCGCAGTGAACTTCCTCCTTTTATCCCTACTGTAAACTACTTGAAAACAATCATTTTCTCAATTATTTTTGAACTGTCCCATACTGCAATTATATATTTATTTCCTCATCAGAAATTTTCCTTTTATCTGTTTCTAAATGCTTTACAGGACGCCAAGTATTTCTGTCAAATCAATGACAAATTTTAATGAGAAATTCAAAAGTTTATGCGCAAAGCCGTACACAAAATTAATATTGTGCAAGAAATGCAGTGAAAACAAAAATTACAAAAAATTGCATTATGTAATAAATTACTGTTAGTAACATACCGTGAAAATAGTTAACAGATGATCAGAAGTATTCAGTGACGCTTATATCTGAAACTATCTGAACTATCAGAATGCGATGAGACCTCAAAACACGTGGCAACTTCGGTAATGCTTTATCAGAATTATTGTTAACAATACAGTTAACCTAATTCTGCCTGTACACCAGAAATCCGTCGTAGGATGGTCACTTATTAAATCCGGATCAAATGGAAGTAGTAATAGTAATAGTAATAGTAATAATAGTAATACTAGTAATAATAATAGTAATAATAATAATAATAATAATAATTGGTTCTGTACGTCTTTATTATCAATTTGGAATGGTAATAGACAGGAATGATATTTGCGTAGGGCCTCGTCCCATATTGTTCACTTAAGACAAAACAAATTACATTGTTTTCAGTTCAGTGATATATTTATTCACTACAACGTAAGTCATACACATAACATAAATGTAACTGTTCTCTCTCTGACATAACCATGTAAAAGTTATCAAAATAAATGTTCACTTCAACTTTAACATGAACTTAAACTGGATAATTATTTTACTTTAGTAATTTAATTTACAAGTCTTTATCAATACATTTTGACACATGATAAGTCAGAAATAACTCACGTAACTTGTAACGCCCTATGTTATTTGGAATGCGATCTCTATCAAGGTCAATGACTGGAGTTCAAGTCAGCTGATGTACGGTATGTAATACATTTCAATTGTGAAATCAATTGCAGGTGGTTTTGCTATTTTTGGCCATAACTTAGAAATGAAAGCTTCAGCGATTTTTCAACATATCGCATGGAAGTATCAATCTATTCGATTTTGTGAGCTCGCCCTGGTCGATTCATTCGTTTAAAATATCAAGGCATGCAGACATATGAATTTTTCAACATAGACGGAAGAGGGATAATGAATATCGGCCTAAATGTTCAAGCATTGATCGATTTGGACGGAACTCACTATGCATGATTTTTCTGGGCCAGGGAGCTCGAATATGAGGTCATTTTGGTAAAGTCGCATTGTAGGGGGACCCACTTTCAAAACTAATTTTCTTGTCATAAAACACCTAATTTCACAAGTATTTTGTTATAGATTGTTCTCTGGAGAGATGATGTTGCCTCGACGAGTGTTTGTGTCCAACCCGCCCGCCCTAAACGTTACCCTTTCTTTTACAACACGAACTAGCGAAAAGTGCCGTGAATACCGCCATATTTTTATATAGAAACTCGTGATTGGGCGTTACAGGTGTGACGTCTCACCAGCAGACCACGTAGAATTCTGGGAAATAGGTTCACCAACCTAACAGAACCTGTCACTAATTACTAATTTCGGGAAAATTCAGAATGCCCTACTAAATTAATATGACTGTTCACAACCTAACAGAACCTGTCACTAATTAGTAACACCGTTCCCAACCTAACTACCACTAAACTAGAATTTCGGGAGAATTCAGCAATGTACAAGAAGTGTCATGTTGGTCAACGTGCCTCGCTGGAAAACAAAAAACATCACCCGTCCGTGTAAACCTGTGCAAATCGCGAGGTGGGCCCCCCTGCATTGCGACTTTGCCGTCATTTTTCCCAGGTGGCGCTTTTTAATCGAAGACTGCACTTCAAAGTCGGATTTTTATCGTTCAGTTTAAGAATGATCCGCGTGGAAGTGTTGATAAATATAATGTTTTAATTATTTTGTTCTTAATGTTTAATCTTCGAATTAATTACCGTGGGCGAAGTCGCGGCCACCTGCTAGTGTGTTATACATTTAGAAATATTGAAGGATGTGGTTCAGGTTATCTCACTTTTGTAAATTATCACACTTGAAATGATGCGATTCAATTCAATTCACAGCTTGTTAATAGTTTCAAAACTATCTGCAGTCTTTTTTACATTTTAATGTTTTATCATTTTACTAAATTTCAAGTAGCTGTTTGAATATACTTACTGCACTTCCTTAATATTTATTAAATTATTAATGTGTTCAATATCGTGGTCACTGGTGAAACTGGTTGCTAAAAAGCGACCTCAACTAAATAAATAAAACTGTATGACAAAATAATTAATTTTAATTTTCTCTGCTAGTCCCAATGCAATTTCTACAGAAAAAGGGATATAGATATTTTATTATTCATAGATTGACATTTCTAAAATTGCGTTTTTATTAAAGTCGTTAAAGCTATTTTAAAAAAATCAAAATATTGAGAAAAAGAATTCAGAAGAAGTCGCCTTAATAGTTTCGTTACGTAATCCAAACCCTGGAGGGGGGGCTACAGAATTTCAACAAAGTCCACAATAAATAGAAGTAAATGCAATGAACTGTTTACCTGTAACGGATGTACACAGACATCGCAATTACTTTTACGCAGTTCAGCGATGTGAAGAAGCAAATACGAGGAACCTCAGATCTGACGTAACAAATTAAAATTTCAAAGGTTTCGTGGCTGGATTCTTAAATGTAAGTGTGCAAAACCTCTCGCCCAGTTCCCCTTCCACCGGAACTGTGGTTCTGATGTTGTGCTGTAGGTATCAATTTTACAGGTTAGAATGCGTACTACAGTATAAGAACTTACCCCGTCCACAGCACGAACTCGATGTTCTCCCCCTGCTTCCTCTTCATGGCCAGCGCTGCAGATTCCACCAGAGCCCATGGAGAGTCACAATTGTAATCACCAAACTTTCCAAACTTCCCTCTCGGTCTCCTGTTCGATGCTCCAGCTGTCGGTCGACACTCTGTAACAAATTAAAACATCAGTATATGTGTGAGTCTAAACCAAGCCGTCTTGTATTAGGCAAGTCAATAATGAAGGAATTAAATGCCTCCATTTACAACCATACGCAGTATCCTAATGAGGCTTTAAACAGTTTGGAGTTATTACCTATTTCAGTTATAAATAAAACATCATAGAGCGCAAAAATAGTCGACCTTCTATTTATGTTATTTCTTTTTGTGCCACTATATAATACAAAAATGACTCATTAAGTATTATTACCTTCTCATCGTGGAATAAAACGTATATTCCTGTCTCATATTAATACTCTTGTACAGCTTTATTGTAATGTAACATTATCTGGCATTTGCGTATAGCAGGATCTCAGTTGTGTTTCAGTGTTACCGTATTATAAGTATTTTATTTTCATTAAATTATCTATATATGGTTGTGATAGATTCTTGAAATAAGGGTGGTTGAGGAGGTTTGACCATCATAACAAACTCTTATTAATTTATGCTTTGTAGTTATAATTTAGTGTGGTGAGTTAGGTTAGGTTAGGTTAGGTTAGTTAAAGCTACTGTCTGAAGCAGAGACTGTTTTATAAGATTCTTGTTTCAAGACTATTATTTGGACATTTAGTTACCAAGTTACAGTGAGGTCCAGCTAACACCCACGTAGTTGATAATTTATGGAAGTATTCCAAGTATACAACATATATTTTATTCATTACGTAAATAAAAATTTTTGGAATTTAGTTTTTTTTTGGAAATACCTTGCTAAGTACACTTCCTACGGAAATAAAAATTATACCTGGTACATAACCGTTATACAATAAAATTCTTGTTCCATTCAGCACTTTATGTATAAAAATGGACAGAAAGGCTCAAAGGCTGTTTGTCTTTCTTCAAGTTGATGTGAAACATCGAACGATGTTTTGATTTTCGCAAATAACTCTCAAAATAAGCTTACTTCAGGAAAGACTAGTACATTGTTCATTGTAGATCACTTAATTCTGGGTCGATTGAATAATATGTCACGTTAAAAAATCCGTAGAGAATTGATGTGACCATGTCCTATTCAATTGATGTGAGTAGGTAACTTCGTTTCTTCTGATGAGATAAACATTCTTGTGGTATGACTGCACTCGAGCAGCCTAAGAGATAAAAATAAATCTGAATAAATAGTGGGGTTAAATCGGACAGCACACGAGGAACTTAGGCCTGTGATCATCGCCGTTGTGTTTCTTTCCCCATCTTTCAATTCCTAATTCCTTTTAACCTTTCAACTTATCCACAGAAACTCTTGGTGCTATCTTGAATAGGTGGAATGGAAGTGTGTGAGATAGAGTCATATGATGTGTACTGTATGTTTCTCTTTATACTAAGTGCTTTTGAATATACAGGATGTTAATGAATAACACCGAAATATTTTACCTGTGTGTAGAAGGGACATAGACAAGCAACTTTTATTAGGAGATTTTTGCTCTATGGATTAAATTCGTCCTGTTATAACATAAAATCTCCCAAGGATATGCACGCCACTGACTTCTAATACTTGAAATGATGGGAAACAAAGGAACAGTGAATATTGTGTAGTGGTCGGGAAAATTGTAAAAAAATGACGATCGATATCTTACA
Organism: Ectobius pallidus; assembly: GCA_964059195.1. NCBI lineage: Eukaryota > Metazoa > Arthropoda > Insecta > Blattodea > Ectobiidae > Ectobius > Ectobius pallidus. The sequence goes on from CAXKWD010000006.1 coordinate 17,559,382, forward strand.
ACTCTGAGGGGAAAAAGACAAACGAAACATTTTTGTTAGGTCTGGATTTAGGAATAAAAACATAATGCAGTGGCGGGCAATCATGTGATTAGTCAGTAAATTTTGCAGATTATGAAAATTCTAAATTATGGTATAGCCAGTGGTGATATTCAAACAGTTTAGCAACCGGTTCTCTTCAGGGTATTTGATGTTGATTCAAAATAACCCATGTGCTATTTTGTTATTTTTGTCTTTTCGTACTCATATTAAACTTACCCAGCTTCCTTAAAACATAACCTTACACAACAAAAGAAGACCACAGTCCGTTTTATAATCGAACATCGAAATAAAAGGGAGCGAGTGTCGAGACGATCGGCCGTGCGCAAGTAAGAGAGTCTGCCAACTTAATCGCACGCCCGCTACCTATGGTGGTAGTCCACCGCTAGCGAACATAAATGGCGTGTTATGGTTCTAGCAAATTCATATATGTATTATCACTGTTGTGCATTGGTGTGAATCTGATCTTGGAAAAAAGCAATCACTCATTGTGAAGCTACCGATTCGGAGAACCTACAAGATATTTAACAACCGGTTCTCGCGAACCGGTGCGAACCGGCTGAATATCACCACTGGGTATAGCTGTTGATGAATTATTAAGAATCAGGTATTTATCGATCGCTAAGAAGGCATGAAGTCAATTTAATGAAAATTTTAACCCTATTTTGCTCAATTATTGAGTTATGAGCACCAAATTTTAAGGACTTTAATGCCCTGTAGCATACACATTTTACGTTATAGAGAAAAAATATCCTAATAAAAGTTGCTTGTCTATGTCCCCTCTATACACAGGTAAAATATTTCGGTGTTATTCATTAACACCCAGTATATTAAAATCAGGTATACTGATATAACAAAGTGCCAGAATGCTTTTTTAATCAGTGGTAATTACAATTATGATATGCAGAAAATGTCTTTTTTTAAATCGATTTCCGAGTTAAGCTCCAGGTCGATTCATTAAGCAGGGCTTACGCAAGAACAAAGGTCTAGTTTGATAAGCACACGTGAAGGAATGTGTGGGTAGTGTTATTTGTCAAAGCTAACTGTTTTGCAACTTCCAAAGCCGTATATGAACACAGTAAATCAATATTATATTGACATGAGAACTGATTTGCATATGATAAATTTTTCCTAATACATTACCTTTAGAAAGGTAAGTATAAGTAGTGTGATAATTCGTTATATTGAGTTATTAATAATATAATGACTTTAAATCAAATCACTGTACCATGATTGATAATATGAAGAGGAAAAGACGCCATCAACACGAGCCAGGATCGAACCCAGACGGCTCCACTCATTAGGATGTTAGTCGTTTGATGTAAGTCAATCAAGTGTAAGAATGCGTTGGACATTAACCAATGAGAGTGCAGATTTACCACAATAATTAGGGAATTTTTCTTTATAACTTGTAACAGATCAAATAGATTTGCAGTTCTAGAAAACAATGCAGAACAAGAAGCTAGGGATGATATGAATATCGATAAAACCTGGGGAAACATTAAAGACGAAGAAAGGCATTTATCTGAAAGACAAAGTAAAGGATTTAGAGGAAAATAGTAAAGACAAGAATGTTAGGGATCTCTGCAAGAGAATAAACAAGTTCAAGAAAGGTTTTCAACCTAGAACAAACATAATTAAGGACAATGATGGCACTATTCTCGCGGCTCTGAATAATATTTTGAATAGCTGAAACATTTCTTTAGTCATTTATTAAATGTACATGGATATGCCCAAAGTGTAGAAAGCGAAATATTCACAGCAGAGCCTTGGGTTGCTGAACCATCTCTAACAGAAGTATAAACATCTAGCTGTAGGTAAATTAAAAACACACAAATCTCCAGGCTTTGACCTAATTCCCGCAGAATTAATTAATACAGGTGGGGATACATTAAACTGGGAGATCCATAAACTCGTTCTTATGATCTGGACAAAAGGGGAATTTTCAAAGGAATGGAAAGAATCTATTAGCCTACTATACCGATCCATAAAAAGGAGAGATACGGCGTAGTAATTTCTCTCTTTTCAACACCATACAAAATTCTGTCGGGTTATTAAAAAAGATGGACCCAATTTTATTAATTTGTATTTCACGAGATACAAATTGTATATTAATATTCTACATACCGAATGAAAGAGGAAGTTCCGAAGTTTTGTTTTCCACCACCTGGACGGTGATTGTCGCGTGTTTGTTGCATAAATGGCTGCTCGCGCCAACAGGCAGGCATTTCTTGTCACTGTTAGTTGTGAGTAAGATGGCTACTATGCAGCATAAGATTTTCTGCGTTCATGAGTTTGCAAGAAGTAAATCGGCAGTTACAGTGCAGCGAGCGTTTCGTCGGCAATTCGACATTGAACCACCAACTAGGAAAAGCATAAGCCGTTGGTTTAAGCAATTTAAACAAACTGGATGTCTCTGCAAAGAAAAACGTCCGGGCCTTCCCTAGCGATGGATAGGTCGCATGGAAAATCAAGACATGGCTCTACACTTCTGGCCTCCGAGATCTCCTGATCTCACGCCATGCTACTTTTTCTTGTGGGGATATGTTAAGGAGTCTGTTTAGGTCCCACCTCTACCAACAACTCTGCCCGACCTGCGGATCCGTATCACTGCGGGGGTGAACTCAGTAGCACAAGACATGCTAGTAGGGATACACGGTTTATAGTCCGCCGATGCCTAACGCCGCGACGCCCCAACTCCATCTTAAACTAATTTCAGTTACGCCATCTGGACCATCTTGGCTATCATATGACACCACCCCCACCCCTCTATCATCCCCCTAAACAAAGTTATAGCAAATATAAGCTTTGGTCGGTAAAGCAGAGACCTGCAATACCAACCTTGAAACAATCAAACTAAAAACAACAAATAAAATTAACAAAAATAAATGAATGTTATGCACATGAGTTAGGCCCTTATGAATTAATTTTCAACCCCCTAGAGGGGCATTTTAAGAAATAAAAAATAAAAATAATAATTTTTAGATTATATTATTAATTTGTATATCTGACAGAGTAGTAACAAAATTAAATAAATAAATGTTATACAAAAAAGAGTTAGGCCCTTATGAATTAATTTTCAACCCCACTAGGGGGGTAGTTTTAAGAAATAAAAATAAATATAACTTTTAAAATCTAGTAGTATAATGTTTAGGTGATAGAATTAAGACAATATGATCACCCGTAACAAGAGGGTGGTTCTCACCCCAACTTCCAATCTAAACCATTTAAAATTGTTTTTGACGTATAAACATCTTACAGAGCAATATTAACTATCTGACATGATTTACACCCCAAAATTATTTAATTTTATCAGGGGGTGGTTTTCAAGGTCACCCATGTTTTTGCCGATATGGACAACTTGAGCCACTGTAAATCGTCTGGAGGGTAGTTTTCACCCCCACTTGCAGTCTAACCCATTTAAAATTATTTTTCGACATATAAACAACTTACAAAGTTATATTGACTATCTGACATGATTTACACCCCTAAATGATTTAATTTTATTAAGGGGTGGTTTTTCAAGGTCACCCAGATTGTTGCAGATATGAACAACTTGAGCCACTGTAAATCGTCTAGAGGGTAGTTTTCGCCCCTACTTCCAATCTAACCCATTAAAAATTTACTTTTCAACAATAAAAAAAATCATAATGAGTGATATCATCCATCTGACATGATTTAAACTCCCAAAAAGGATTGATTTTATGTAAGGGGTGGTTTTAAAGGTGAAACAACTTTTTTACACAAATGGGCAAATTCACCCATTATAAATCGTCTAGTGGGTGTTTTTCATCCCCACAACCAATCTAACCTACCAAAAATTTATTTTCGATATTGATGCTATAACAAGTGTCTAAGAACAAACTTTTTTCAAAAATGGCCAGTTTAAGTCATTATAAATGGTTTTCAACCCTAACGAACTTATAATTTATTGCTTTCTTACATGAAATGTATGAATAAGTACCACTGTAGTCAAAGTTAAACTGGGCAAATCCTTAAAATAAAGTAATTTACGACAGTTAAGAATTCGTCACAGTTCCAAAGATCTGATTGGTTGAACTTTTGGTAGTATCCCATATATTATATTTTATTTGTGAATATCTCTTCCCTCGTTATAGCATAGGATGAGAGGACACAATATGTCTGCAAACAGAAAAAAAACCATGTGTAAGAAAGAGTATGTTGGAACCATTAGGACAAACACAACTCTAAAAACCCTTATCAATGCAAACAAACTGCTTGTAAAATAACAAAGATGTGGAAAACGCAAGTGATAACAAAGCAGGAGATGAAAATATTGTCGTCTTTGTATTAAAATTTAAAAAAATTACATAATAAATACACAAATTATGATTGAACACATACATAGACAGAGGAAATGAAGCCATTTATACAATAAAATTACGAAACGATCATCCCTAACAAACTCAGAATTTGTTGGTTTGTTATAGCAAATGTAGGACATGCCCTACTATATCCAATGTTAAACAGGGCAAAAATAAGCCCCATCCCAACTAAAGCTAAATCCTCAAATAATAAAATGTTATACCCACCATAACCGGATGAAGGCTCAGCAACTCCTAATTTATGACAATGACGTACAGGATGAGAGGAGAGGTTAAACGTACCGAATGGTACATCGTTCCAAAATAAAGACAAAAAAAAATTTTAGTAAAGATTGTTTATTTCAAGATTATCCTTCACCAATTAACAGATTGTCAAGTTGTACATTTTTTATGTATCATAAGAAAGTTTATTCCATTCACAGATGGAGAATCATACAAACATAGTCTATTTTTGCACAATCTGGAGGATAGCTTGGAGCACAGATGTTCACATAATTAGTAAAAAGACCAACGATTAAAGTTTAGATACAAGTGATTTAATTTCATTAATCAATCCCTATTTAGGTGGACAATCTATTCCAAATAGTTCAAGACTATTCTTAAAGGTATTAACAACGGTGTTGTTAAATTCACTATATTGTATTATTTTATTATCCTGGAAGAAGTATAAAAACCCATCTGTATACCTAAACACGTTATCTATTTTTGGGGGAATCCCGGGGAAAATATTCTTAATGTAATAATAGTTAGCTGGTTTTACAGCACAATCGTCAATCTCTAAAACAAAACCGTCATCATAAAACAGATGTTATTCCTTTATACGTGTTGACACCAGCTGTCAAAGAGTTGTTTCTATTATCAAAAGTAGGAACAGGTTTAGGATAACCGGATTGAAGCCTAAATGTTTTAGGTTCAACGAGATACTGTTTAGTACCAACTATCATAACGATGTAGGAATTTGGTTTTTGATAAACAGCTGTCACATTAAACTCCTTAGGTAAGGGCTCTACCCAAGCGGGTATGAAAAAGGGAGAGTTTACTTCCATATCTACTAAATCTATAATCCATACCCATTCTCTATCAAACACATATAATGCATTATTAACTACCATAAATGCGTTAACGTTTTTCAGTTTACAGAGGTCAGGAACTATACTCGGCACAGGTCTACCAGATTCATACTGAGGAGTTGTTGATGGCGTAGGTCGAGGTGATGATGGCGTAGGTCGAGTCGATGAAGGCGTAGGCCTAGGTGACGAAGGCCTAGGCCGAGGTGTCGAAGAAGGAAGCAGCGGTGGTGATGGCCGAGGTTTAGGTCGTGACGACGGAGGACCATATCGTTTCTTAGCTTCAGCAATATCATTACCGTTCAAGTCGAGTGGTGGATGATAGGGATCATAAAATGCATACATTACAGCGTTTTTATCGTTCAAGTGATGTATTCCCAGCGTGTGTCCAATTTTTAATTTTTCCAGTTTTGTTCACGATATCATGTGACAAAATAAATATTGTTTCATCACTTATTTGTCTTTCTTTCATTCCTACCGTCACCCAACCGGAGGACTTTCGTAATTTTAAATGTAGAAATAGCTTCATTTCCTGTGTCGATGAACATGTTCAAGCATGATTTGTGGATTAATTTAGTAGTTTTTCATCATTTTAGCACAATTGACTTTATTTTTTGCCCATTTTAAATGCATAAATGGTTTCGATTCCTCTGTCTGCTGTTAACGATGAATCATGTTTTGCGGGTGATACCTGTCCTGAGCCTCTCTACTCAGTATTGAAGAGCTGCTTTTTTTGTCATATTGTTACGTAATTTTTGTGCACAATTTAATGTATAAAAGACTTCATATCCTCTGTCGACCGGACATAATCATACTTGTTTTGTAGTAATCGATCCTGAGCTTCTCATGTATCAACATGTTTATATTAGATTACTAGCTCTACAAGAAGTATTAGACAACCCTTTTCAACCCAATTCTCTGTTTTTGTTCAAATTTATATTCCTTTTCATCGCCTATACGTAGTCATCTTGGAAGAGTTGAAGATCAGAAGGTGAAGAAGAAACGTCATCATGTCTTCGAACGCCTGTCCTCGTACAAAGTGGCGTGCTCTCGATATGAAAAAGGAAAGTGATCGTTTGAAAACATATGGAAGATGGACTGTGTCTTTCATGAATCCAACGCTTTTGGCCTCCGAGGGATTTTATTACACGGGATACGATGATATTGTTCGTTGTGCTTTTTGCAAGGTTGAACTTGGACAATGGAATGAGGGAGATGATCCTCGGAGGGACCACGAACATTTCTCTCAATTTTGTACATTTTTGAAAGAAAAGTTAAATAAAACTGTATTCTAAATATTTCAACTTGTGTTGCAATCCTTTCTTAGTGACACATATTCATGACTCAACAAGTATGACATGTAAGATATGATTAATACATACCTAAATTTGATAATTTACAGTCTTTCTCATATTATTTTATAATACTGTTGGTGAACCTGAGGGAAATGTTAAAGCAAGACAAAAGTTATCTGTCAGTTTAGTGAAATGACAGACATTTTATTCGGATTCTAGTCAATGAAGTTAAGGCTTTAACTAAAGTATAACTATTTTCATAATTTCTTTGTTAGTTTAAAGTCTTTTTGTTTGAATTCTGAAACGTTTAGAGCTGTTTTTGTAATATTGTTTAAATTAGTTGAACCTGAGGGATATAGTGTTAGGTTGGGTAAGACAGAATACACCCGTTGGTTTACTTGTTTGCAAGACTATATAGTATTAGTGTCAGGTAGGCCGAGAGATCTAAGGCGCTAGATTCAAGATCTGGTTCCCCTTAGGGGAGCGTGGGTTCGAACCCCACACCTGACAGACATTTTATTTCAGCCAATGAAGTTAAGGCTTTAATGCACTAAAGTATAACTAGCCTTGAACGAGTATGATAATGATCATGCGTCATGAGGAAGATGGCCATGACTGTGCATAAAGGTTTTGTGGCGTAGTTTTATTCTTGTAACAAGGTCGTGAAGGTATTTTTCCCCCTTGCCAGGATATATATAAAAAGGCTTGTTGCTTTTAGACAACGATCAGCTACGATGGAACGTTGGCAAATGTTGCAGAGCGAGGAGCGACCTATCACCTATCGTGAGGTGTTGTTATCAAGGAGGTGGTTCATCCCTTTACATTTACCAGAATCAAAGGGTATGACCAAATTCACGAGGAATTAGTTCAGGTGTTTCCATGCGGGCGATCAAACAAAATGATTGCTGGTCAGCAACGGAAATTTGATCATGACTTCAATCACCACTAGGAAATGTGCACGGGAGAGGAACATTTCACAACTTGTTTAATTCCTGCCAATCCTCTGATGGGAATATGGAGCAGAAAATGTGACACCAAGTGTGCAACATTTAAGAGGACATCACAAAAAGTATAACACAGTTAATTTTTCGTATGATAACCAAATAGAAATTCCTTTCTTTTCTCTCAACACTTCTTTGGTTTCAGGCTGTAGATATGTTAATTGCTACGCATCAGAGGAAAATGGAGGAGAGGGGAGGTGTCAATTGCAACAGCTTACGTCATCGACAGGGTATATAAGCGGCTACATCACTGTCGAGACCTTGTTGGTGGAATTTCAAGATGTTACGGCTTGCAATTATTTTAACGATTGCCCTCTGTGGCTGGGCGGAGGTTATGATGGTGGACAACGACGATGATCAAGAAATGGCAATTAATTACCTAAAGCAGTATGGATATCTGTCGTGTAATAGCAACACACTACGAGACAAACGAACTTTCGAAGAGGCTCTTGCCATGTTTCAAGCTAATTATGGACTTAATGTATCTTCAAAGTTAGACAATGACACTTTGATCTTAATGAGGACACCGCGATGCGGAGTTGCAGAAATAACGTACTCTGAAGAGTTGAACAAGTGGAACAAAACACATTTAACATGGAATTATAACACCATGGACCTAAATGCTATAGAAATTGCATATAAGGCTTTTGAAAAATGGGCATCTATATCTGGTGTCACTTTCTCAAGAGATATAAAAGAACCAGATATCTTAATAACTAATCAGAGAGGATACCATAAATTTGAACTTCTCGATATGGATTGTTCTGACGATTTCGTGACACATGACCATGTTTTAACACATGCCTTCCATCCTGGTAAGGGTATTCGTCCTGAAATTCACATTAGCGACGACTTCCAATGGTCTACGAAAACGAATTTCTCTGGTGATGAAAAGATCAACAGTCTGTATTACGTACTCATTCACGAAATTGGACACACGCTGGGAATACATCACTTAAACGATAAAAACGCTGTAATGTATGCATTTTACGATCCCTATCATCCACCACTCGACTTGAACGGTAATGGTATTGCTGAAGCTAAGAAACGATATGGTCCTCCGTCGTCACGACCTAAACCTCGGCCATCACCACCGCTGCTTCCTTCTTCGACACCTCGGCCTAGGCCTTCATGACCTAGGCCTACGCCTTCATCGACTCGACCTACGCCATCATCACCTCGACCTACGCCATCAACAACTCCTCACTATGAATCTGGTAGACCTGTGCCGAGTATTGTTCCTGACCTCTGTAAACTGAAAAACGTTAACACATTTATGGTAGTTAATAATGCATTATATGTGTTTGATAGGGAATGGGTATGGATTATAGATTTAGTAGATATGGAAATAAACTCTCCCTTTTTCATACCCGCTTGGGGAGAGCCCTTACATAAGGAGTTTAATGTGACAGCTGTTTATCAAAAACCAAATTCCTACATCGTTATGATAGTTGGTACTATACAGTATCTCGTTGAACATAAAACATTTAGGCTTCAATCCGGCTATCCTAAACCTGTTCCTACTTTTGATAATAGAAACAACTCTTTGACAGCTGGTGTCAACACGTATAAAGGAATAACATCTGTTTTATGATGACGGTTTTGTTTTAGAGATTGACGATTGTGCTGTAAAACCAGCTAACTATTATTACATTAAGAATATTTTCCCCGGGATTCCCCCAAAAATAGATAACGTGTTTAGGTATACAGATGGGTTTTTATACTTCTTCCAGGATAATAAAGTAATACAATATAGTGAATTTAACAACACCGTTGTTAATACCTTTAAGAATAGTCTTGAACTATTTGGAATAGATTGTCCACCTAAAAAGGGATTGATTAATGAAATTAAATCACTTGTATCTAAACTTTAATCGTTGGTCTTTTTACTAATTATGTGAACATCTGTGCTCCAAGCTATCCTCCAGATTGTGCAAAAAATAGACTATGTTTGTATGATTCTCCATCTGTGAATGAAATAAACTTTCTTATGATACATAAAAAATGTACAACTTGACAATCTGTTAATTGGTGAAGGATAATCTTGAAATAAACAATCTTTACTAAAATTTTCTTTGTCTTTATTTTGGAACGATGTACCATTCGGTACGTTTAACCTCTCCTCTCATCCTGTACGTCATTGTCATAAATTAGGAGTTTCTGAGCCTTCATCCGGTTATGGTGGGTATAACATTTTATTATTTGAGGATTTAGCTTTAGTTGGGATGGGGCTTATTTTTGCCCTGTTTAACATTGGATATAGTAGGGCATGTCCTACATTTGCTATAACAAACCAACAAATTCTGAGTTTGTTAGGGATGATCGTTTCGTAATTTTATTGTATAAATGGCTTCATTTCCTCTGTCTATGTATATGTTCAATCATAATTTGTGTATTTATTATGTAATTTTTTTAATTTTAATACAAAGACGACAATATTTTCATCCCCTGCTTTGTTTTCACTTGCGTTTTTCCACATCTTTGTTATTTTACAAGCAGTTTGTTTGCATTGATAAGGGTTTTTAGAGTTGTGTTTGTCCTAATGGTTCCAACATACTCTTTCTTACACATGGTTTTTTTCTGTTTGCAGACATATTGTGTCCTCTCATCCTATGCTATAACGAGGGAAGAGATATTCACAAATAAAATATAATATATGGGATACTACCAAAAGTTCAACCAATCAGATCTGTGGAACTGTGACGAATTCTTAACTGTCGTAAATTACTTTATTTTAAGGATTTGCCCAGTTTAACTTTGACTACAGTGGTACTTATTCATACATTTCATGTAAGAAAGCAAAAAATTATAAGTTCGTTAGGGTTGAAAACCATTTACAATGACTTAAACTGGCCATTTTTGAAAAAAAAGTTTGTTCTTAGACACTTGTTATTGCATCAATATCGAAAATAAATTTTTGGTAGGTTACATTAGTTGTGGGGATGAAAAACACCCACTAGACGATTTATAATGGGTGAATTTGCCCTTTTGTGTAAAAAAGTTGTTTGACCTTTAAAACCACCCCTTACATAAAATCAATCCTTTTTGGGAGTTTAAATCATGTCAGATGGTTGATATCACTCATTATGATTTTTTTTATCGTTGAAAAGTAAATTTTTAATGGGTTAGATTGGAAGTAGGGGTGAAAACTACCCTCTAGACGATTTACAGTGGCTCAAGTTGTTCATATGTGCAACAATCTTGGTGACCTTGAAAAACCACCCCTTCATAAAATTAAATCATTTAGGGGTGTAAATTATGTCAGATAGTCAATATAACTCTGTAAGTTGTTTATATGTCGAAAAATAATTTTAAATGGGTTAGACTGCAAGTGGGGGTGAAAACTACCCTCCAGACGATTTACAGTGGCTCAAGTTGTCCATATCGGCAAAAACATGGGTGACCTTGAAAACCACCCCCTCATAAAATTAAATAATTTTGGGGTGTAAATCATGTCAGATAGTTAATATTGCTCTGTAAGATGTTTATACGTCAAAAACAATTTTAAATGGGTTAGATTGGAAGTTGGGGTGATAACCACCCTCTTGTTACGGGTGATCATATGGTCTTAATTCTATCACCTAAACATTATACTACTAGATTTTAAAAGTTATATTTATTTTTATTTCTTAAAACTACCCCCCTAGTGGGGTTGAAAATTAATTCATAAGGGCCTAACTCTTTTTTGTATAACATTTATTTATTTAATTTTGTTACTACTCTGTCAGATATACAAATTAATAATATATTCTAAAAATTATTATTTTTATTTTTTATTTCTTAAAATGCCCCTCTAGGGGGTTGAAAATTAATTCACAAGGGCCTAACTCATTTGCATAACATTCATTTATTTTTGTTAATTTTATTTATTGTTTTTAGTTTGATTGTTTCAAGGTTGGTATTGCAGGTCTCTGCTTTACCGACCAAATCTTATATTTGCTATAACTTTGTTTAGGGGGATGATAGAGAGGTGGGGGTGGTTTCATATGATAGCCAAGATGGTACAGATGGCGTAACTGAAATTAGTTTAAGATGGAGTTGGGGCGTCGCGGCGTTAGGCATCGGCGGACTATAAACCGTGTATCCCTACTCATGCTGCTTCGCGTGTGGGACGAATTTGGCTACCGGTTAGATGTTTGCTGTGCAGCAGAGGGAGGGCATATTGAACATTAAATAACCTGTGTTAAAAATTTTTGAAACTTCCTCTTTATATTAGTATGTATATTGTTCATCTGTATATTATACTTCATTAAATACAAATTAATGGAATTGGATCCATCTTTTTTAATAACCCTGTACTTCTGTCAACATTAACTCCATAAGCGGACGAAATCATTGGATATCACTAATGTGGATTTAGGCGAAATAGATCAACCATTGATAAAATATTTTGTATTCGCCAAATCTTAGAAAAAAGTGGGAATATAATAAGTCTGTTCACCAGCTATACATAGATGTTAAAAAAGTATATGACTCATTTAGGCGAGACAAATTGTACAATATCCTCATTGAGTTTGGGATACCAAAGACGTTAGTTACGCTGAACAAAATGTGTATAAAGGAAACCTATACCAGAGTCACGGTAAGGAAATTTATATCAGATTAGCATATAAGGCCCGGCGTCGCCCGGATTTTTATTTTGTAATTTGAAATTAACTCTAGGGCCTTGTATAATATGTAGGCCTACATAGAACTTGAAATGAGGAAGAACGACTTATCACACTAAAACTATTCCCTCAAAAAACGCTAGATATAGCTTTTTATGCCTCACAGAGGATGTCGAATGTTGCATTCCGTTGATTCTACACACCATGCCTGGGAGGGGTTGAAATAAGAAAAATAAATTACGATTACATAATATTGTATTGTCTTTATGGAAATTTTTATTTATCACTCTCATGTTACGATACATCCGTTTTGGAGTTGGAGTTGTACTAATATTTAAAAAAATCAATATCACTTTCATACTTTCCTCCCCCAAAAAATGGGATATAATATACTGCGGACATAGGACTGAAAACGTTCCATCCTATTTTACTTCTTGTAGATGTTTAGGTTGACAATATGGCGGACAAAGGACTGAGCGTTTCGAGTGAACTTCTCGCTAGTGAGCTGAATAAACTTAATAAAAAGACAATAGTTGAGATATTAGTCACTAAGGAAGTCTCTTTAGAACTGAGTGAGGTTGTGAGAAATTATTTTCAGACATTTTTCAATTCTGACGGAGAAAGCTCAAAGACTAAATATGATAGTGAAGTGCATCGGCCGCCAATTGAAGAAAGTGAGGTTAAGGACACGGATAGTGAGTTCTTCGACGCAGTTTCAGCAATCAGTGACACTGATAATAAGGTAGACGTTCGTATTTTTAAATACATAGTACAACAGAAAGACTTTATTATAAAGGAGCTAAAAGGAAGAATTGGTGATCTTGTGTTGGGAAAAACCATGGTGGAACAAGCCAAACAGAAGATAACTATTGAGAAAGGAATTATTGCGAACGCTGACATTCCTAGTGGAAGTCATAGATCTGAAGAAGTGCAAATTACCACTAAACATCCAGACAACATATCTGAAGTAGATAGGTCAACAGAAGTAGATAATAATGAACAAGGGTGGAAGCAAGTTATGCGGAAAAATAAACATGTTACCTATGCAGATAAAGTAGCTGGTGCCGTGAATGATAAAAACAGAAGTGCAGTGAACACTAAACCCGATGAAGAAAAATCTGAAGAATGGAGTAAAAGGAAAAGCTGGTTGAAGAACAAAATTCAAATAGTTGGTAACAACAAATCTAGTGAAATAAAAACGGTACCCAAGTATGCTGACCTGCATGTTTACAGGTTACATCCTGATATCAAGGTTGAAGACATGGTAACATTGCTAAAACCAACTTTTCCAGAAGTGATCTGCGAACAACTTATTGGAAAAAATTCTTCCATATATTCATCGTTCAAAGTGTCAGTATACAGTGACAATATTAATAAGGCAATAGATCCTGTGCTTTGGCCACATGGTGCCTGCGTAGGGAAGTTTTTTCATGTCCGCAGGGCAACAACTCCTATAGACTAAACGTTAAACCTAACCTGATGTTGAATAATAGACCTACACAAGATGACACGGTTCCTCAAGATCAACCTCCTGAATCTAGTGATTTCTGTGACAACAGTTCTCATCATAATAGCAATGATCAGGTAGCAGAAAAACTGGTAATTACGCATTTAAATATTCAATCCATCAGGAATAAGTTGGGACAATTGGAGCTTACTCTTGAAGAAATGCCTTGTGATGTTTTATGCCTGAATGAACACTGGCTGACAAGTGAAGAAACTAACCTATATGTACCTCAGGGATTTTCTTTAGCATCAATATATACACGAAAACCCCCTTACTCGCATGGAGGCTCTGCCATCTATGTCAAAGGTAACATTAAGCATAGTTCAATGGAGTTGTCCAATTACTCCGTAAATCTAGCGTGTGAAGTAGCAGGTATTGTTCTGCACGATTTTAACTGTATTGTTCTAACGGTTTATCGATCTCCCAATTCAAATATACAGTTATTTTTTCAATTAATAGAAAGGTTATTGCATTACATAATTAATAAATTTAAGATGTATATTGCCGTCACAGGTGATTTTAATATTAACTTGTTATCAAACTCTAATGAATGTTTGCACTTTTTAAATATAATGAGGTCTTTTAACCTATATTATGTACACAAAAAACCAACTAGAAATAACTCTTGTTTGGATAATATTTTTACAAATATTAAGAAGGATGAATACTGCTGTAAATTTTTGGGACAGAACATTTTGGCTGACCACACAGGTATCTGGTTAATAATAGATGTGCCAACTTTAAAAGAATCCAACGCTGCTGAAAGCAGAAATATTAAAATAGTCAAACGATTGTTATCAGATCAACGGATAAACAATTTAAAAGATATGCTCTATGTTATTGACTGGAATAATTTATATCACATTACAGATGTTGATTATGCTTTTCTTAATTTTACTGAAACCCTTAAGGCGTGCCTGAATGAAGCTTGCCCTATTAGAACAATTAAGACAGGCTGTAAACAAAAAAACTCTCGAGCGACAAGGAAATGGTTTACACCCAAACTAAAATTAATGCGATCGATTTTAATGATCTTTTATGATAAGTATAGACTAACAAAAAATGATAGAGACAAGAATAATTTTAAGATTTTTAAAAAAGAATATCAATGTGCCATAATCGAAGCTAAGTTAGCGTCTAACGACAACTTCATTCAGTCGGCCACTAATAAATGTAAAGCGGCCTGGACGATTATTAATAACGAAATTGGTAAAAACAAGATGAATACTGAAATACCACTCTCACCTGAGGTGTTAAACGATTACTTTATTAATGTACCACGTGAAATTCAAGAAAAGAACAATAGCACTAATGATTATAACATGGCATCTGAAACATTGTTAAGTAATTTTGTCCTACCGATCCATCAAAACTTTTTTTTAAATGGGACACTACAGACATGAATACTGTGTACAACATTGTGAAACATATGGGCAATTCCAGAAGTGAGGATGTTTTTGGGTTTTCAAACATGATTGTGAAAAAAATTATTGAGCACATTCTCATACCGCTGACATACTTAATAAATCTAGTCTTATCACAAGGCAATTTTCCAACTTGTCTCAAAATAACGAGAGTCACACCTATTTTTAAAAAAGGTGATAGAAACGATCCATCAAGTTATCGACCTGTTGCTATTGTTCCCATATTTAGTAAGATAATAGAATCTAGTATGTTGATCCAACTGTATAACTTCTTTACATGTAATAATTTACTTTATTGTAAACAATTTGGTTTTAGGCCTAAACTCTCGACAACAATGGCAGTCGAATCTTTGGTAAATATCATCCTAGAAAGTTTTGAAAACAAGATGTTAACAGGAGCAACTTTAATCGATTTGACAAAAGCATTTGATTGCATTGCGCATGACATATTGATTAAAAAACTTAATTACTATGGTATCAGAAATATAGAATTACAATTAATGAAATCTTATTTAACCAATCGCCAACAAATGGTAGAAATAAATAAAACCCAATCTTCTTTCAGAACAATCATTGCTGGGGTCCCCCAAGGATCAGTCCTAGGACCTTTTTTATTTACAGTCTTTGTTAATGATTTGGATATAAATATACCATGTACTACTATTTTATATGCAGACGATACCACCTTAATTGTAACTGGCAAAGATCCTCTTACTGTTAAAAGTAATTTAGATAATTCCGTTGAAATAGCCAAGTCTTGGTTCTCATCAAACTATCTATCAATTAATATGACTAAAACTAGTAATATAATTTTTTCTTTAAATGCACTCATGGATTTCAATGATATAAATATATCTGAACATGTCAAATTATTGGGCTTAACATTAGATAATAAACTAAATTGGGAACAGCACACTGAAACAGTCTCTAAGAAACTATCCAGAGTAATGTATCTACTTAATAAGCTAAGAAATAACGTAACCCACGATATGTTAATAACTGCATATTATGCTTTTTTTCATTCAATCCTGAACTATGGAATTAGACTCTGGGGGAATTCACCCTCTGCAACGAAAATTTTTATATGGCAAAAAAAGGCCATAAGATGTATTCAGAGACTCTCAAAAAGAGACTCCTGTCGAGAAAGTTTTAGAGATTTACAAATTATGACACTGCCATCATTGTACATTTTTTCCAATCTAACTTATGTAAGAGAACACATACAAGATTTTAATGAACGAGCATTCTTTCATAGCTATAAGACAAGGCACAAGAATGATATAAACGTACCACACCACAGGTTAAGCAAAACAAGCAACAGCTATAAATATTTGCAAGTTAAACTTTTTAATAATCTTCCTCAATCTATAAGAGAATTGCCCTCAAAAGTATTCAATAAATTAATTGCCAAATGGCTAAAAACTAAAGCACATTATTCACTAAATGAATTTCTGTCACTAAAAATCTCAGCCACTGAGTTTTATTGATGTACTTCAATACAAGGGTTTTTTACTGCACTGTAATGCATTGTACTTTTTATTGGTATGTAAACTGTGTACTATTTGGACAATGCCTATTTCTATCTAGATGGATGATTAATGGCGGAAATAAAGAATCTTATCTTATCTTATCTTATTAGTGACGTATCAGTGGATAGGATCTTTTACAGACTTCTGATGTAGCATACTCACTGACTCACACTTAAGCTATCCCTGCAATACGACCGCTTATTCTACATCAAAATGTGAATTGAGAAAATGATATTTTCCATGTCGAGAATAGAGAAAGTTATGTGACTGCTTCACATTGTGATTTATTTTCTTGGCTTTCATTCTTGAAGAATTATTTTCACAAATGTATTAATTGCATCGATAGCATCCGAATTTGATAAGGCCTGGTATTATGTAGTTCCCAAAGACCTATGTAAACACTGTAAACAATACACTCTTGTCATTATAACTGAATTGCATTCCATTTTCAGTATAATATTTTCAGAAATTATATAAATTTTCAAGGGAAGGAGTGGTTTGTTTGAATTTTAGTGTTCGCCGCGTTACTTCCCGGGCTTAACTGGGTATGTGTGCAAATTGGTCAACAAATTTAGATTTGTATACGGAAGTTAGGCTACATACCCACACACATACATACACACTTTCGATTTGGCTTGGTGCAAGACTCACCCGTTTTTCTCTTTTTGTTTGTTCTGTTATGAAAACATGTGACAGCGGAACTCTCAAACTGTGAATATGTCACACTTTTTTTGTCACACTTCAATTTTTTAAAATATTTTTTTAAAATGTAAACATATGACAGCAGAACTCTCTAACTGTGCCTCATTTCACATTTCCGACTTTTTCCGTGGATTTCCCCCAAAAAATTCTTTCATACAAACCTTGTCCTGACAATTACGAACACAACAAAAAAGAAATCAGCCAAATCGGTAGAGCCGTTCTCAAGTGATGCGGCAACATACATTTTGGCAACTGATTTTTATTAATATAGTGACAGTATGAATTTTGTGTCATATGTGTAAGTCATAAAACAGTTGAACTTCTAGACGGATCACAGAATGATTAGAGCGGTTATTTATATTAGCAAGAAGAAACTCAGAAGGAGACGATATAAACCTAACATACAAAGAACATCGTGCTGGGACAAAAACATCTACGCAAACAGTTTAAACAACCACTTGATCGGAATAAACATACAAAACTCAGACAATGTCCCAAATCTATACTCCAGATTAAAAGAAACAATTGTGAAAGCAGCAAACGAAGCACAACCTAAATCATATCTGAACGTAGGAAATCGAAATTAAGTGAAAACCACAAGAACTACTGAAGAAAAGAGAAGAGTTCAACAAGAAACGTTTTGAAAATGACTTCACACAAATAGAATTCTACGAAATCAACAAACTTGTGAAAAGGTCAATAAGAAGAGATTTAAGAAACGATAGATGCGCCCAAATAAGAGATGTAATGAATTCAACGAGATTGATAAGAACAATTCAAAAATATGCTGCAGTAGGCAAAGTTTGGATTGCGAAACTGAAATCTAGTGCAGAAAAAGAGTTAACTACAAGCAGTAAAATTGTGGAAATAACTACAGAATTCTATAAAAATCTTTGCACTAACACTACAAATAACAGAAGAAACAAACTTTTACAATATATAGACAACCTAAAGAATGCTGAAGTAGTCCCCTCAGTTACGGTGAGAAGTTGAAGTTTCACTACAAAGCCTGAAGCGAGGGAAATGTCCAGGTGAGGACGGTATTATAAATGAGTATATCAAAGTAGATTCAGAAGAACTACAAAAATATCTGGCCCTTCTATTCAATAAAATACTAACGACTGAACAACTTCCCAAACAGTGGATAACAAATACGATCATTCTTCTTCATAAAAAAAGGACCTAAAGAAGACATAAATAATTATCGACCAATTAGTATTATGGCAAATATATACAAACTCTTCTCAACAATACTCACCAAGAGAATAAGTGCAATAATAGAAGGCAATCAACCTAATGAACAAGCTGGCTTTCGACGAAGATTTTCAACAGTAGACCATCTACAGGTACTGACCCAACTAATAGAGAAAGCAAATGAATTTAACTTTAAACTATACATAATATTTGTGGATTTTGCTAAAGCATTTGATTCCGTAGAACAGCTATAGATTCTTCAAGCACTTAATCGACAAAGAGTTCATGCTAAGTATATTAGACTACTGGGTAAGCTATATCTTGACAACAGAGCGAAAGTAAAAACAGACAGAACAGGAAAGGATATATTACTGCAGAGGGGAGTCAGACAAGGTGACCCCGTCTCTCCAAAACTATTCATAGCTCAACTGGAAGAAGTTTTCTGCAGAATGCCGGACAAATACGGAATAAATATTAATGGGATAAAACTCTTTAATCTCAGATTTGCAGACGATATAGACTCACAGCAAATAAGTCGGCCTTAGTATCAATGTCAAATAAACCAAAGTAATGACAAACTACACAGAAGAACCAATCGAAATTAACGATGACACAATAGAATATTTAAAAGAATATATATACCTAGGTCAAATATTATCGTTCTACAATAAAATTCAAAAAGAAGTTTCAAGAAGAATCTCTTTAGCATGGAACAAATTTTGGAACTTAAAATTCATCCTATTAAACAAATCCTTAAGCATGAAGATAAAAAAGGATGTGATTGCATTCTACCAGTTATGACCTATGGATCCCAAAGAGAGAAAAAAATATGCTACAGATCTGCCAGAGGAAGATGGAGAGGAAGCAGCTAAACATCACATTGAAAGATTGAATAAGAAATGAAGACATTAGGAAGGCGACATCTATAAAGGATGTGAAGGTTACTGCTTCCAGATTAAAATGGATGTGGGCAGGGCATGTCATGAGAATTAACCCGGAGAGATGGACACATGTGATGACAGTGTGGGAGCCCAGAACTGGGAAAAGAAGAGTTGGAAGGCAGAAATCGCGATGGGAGGACGAGTTTAAGAGTGTTGTGGGGAACTTGTGGTCTAGGAGTGCCAGAGACCGAAAGAAGTGGAACACTTTTGAAAAGTAATATTAAAGCTAGGGTCAATTATATTAAATTTTAGCGTTCTCAGGTGAGGCTAGCCTGAAACGTTCCTTCAACGAGTCAGCCACCCTGGTATGCCAGGAGGCCCTTGCCCGCTATGGGATGCTTGTGGGCTAATTCTAATTCTAATAATATAGATATATATGCCATCGAAATCGGCTTGAAGCAAGGGGATGCACTATCGCCTTTACTTCTAAATTTCTCTTTGGAATATGACATTAGAAAATTCAAGAAAACAAGGTAGGCCTAGAATTAAATGGCAGTCACCCGATTTTAGTTTACGCAGATGACGTTTGTCTGTTGGACAATGACATAAACACAATTAAGAGAATTACGGAAAATCTTTTCGATGCCTGCAGGAATGTTAAATTGGAAACTAATGCAGAAAAAAATTAAGTACATGGTCATGAAACGTTAAAGTACGTTACAAAATATCAGAATAACCTGTAAATCGTTCGAATAAGTGAAGAAATACAAATATAGCAATAATTATAGAAACAAATAATATTAAATAGAAGTTAAGTGTCGACTAAAATCAGGAAATGTTTGCTTTATGCAGCTCAGAAACTCTTATCTTCTCGTCACGTCTCGTCAGAAATCTAAAAAGATACAATTATAAGATAATTATCCTGTCTGTTCTATAATATGGATGTGAGACATGTTCACATACCCTCCGAGAAGAAGGTAATCTGAGAGTGTTCGATAACAGGGTGCTTAGGAAAATATTTGGGCCTAAGAGAGATGGAATGGGGACTGGAGAAAAGTGCATAACGACGAGCTTCACGGTAAGGGTAAGGGTAATTAAATCACGGTGATGAAATGGGTTGGACATGTTGCATGCATGGGGGAGGAAAGTCAAATCTCAAAGTTATTGAATGGGAGACCTGAAAGAAGAAGGGCACTTGGAAGACCTAGACGCAGATGGGAAGACAACATCGGGATAGATTTAAGGGAAGTAGGATTTGCGAGGGGTAGTTGGATAGAGCTAGCACGGAATAGGGTTGAATTGCAGGCTCAGGTAAGCGCGGCAATGAACCTCCAGGTTCCATAAAATATATAATATTCCATTAGCTTTCTTAGGAATTGTCTATTGCCAATGAGAAAACTTAGTAACAGAATAATATTATAGGATAAAAATTCCTCCGGCACTGGGATTTGAACCCAGGACCATTGACTGTCCGTACCACTGCTCTACCAACTGAGCTAAGCCAGAGTTCACTTCACAGCGAAAGATAGGATC
The DNA here is from genome assembly GCA_964059195.1 of Ectobius pallidus. Lineage (NCBI taxonomy): Eukaryota > Metazoa > Arthropoda > Insecta > Blattodea > Ectobiidae > Ectobius > Ectobius pallidus. Next base: position 17,580,504 of record CAXKWD010000006.1, read on the forward strand.
TCTCTCCTATCTGCCATGCATAGGCTTATATCTATGAGTAACAGAAGTAATAAGTATACATCCTCTTTTCTTTACAGTAATCAGGTCGGAGAATCTCTAGACATGATTCATGCAAATGACATCGGTACGTTTGAACAACCATAGCTAACAGTAGAATTGCACAAGCTTCTAACGAAGAAATATATAGAGCTATTTGTTAATCGATACCGCAAAGCACGAGATGCAACAGGATGTAATATCACTCGTGGCAGGGTACGTATACATCTGCGCTCCTCTTGCGCGCCGTGCGGCACGCGTGCCGCTCGTTAAAATTATTTTCACAGCGCTCCTCTTGCGTTCCATAGGAAAGCGACGAACCTACTGCGAACAACTAGCTTTCATCATTAGGCCTTATTTTGTGTGTTGTCTTGCTTAGAAAACGAGTTTTGAAAAAAAGTCCTCAATTGCAAAACTTGTCTACGGCTTAAATATCGAAACAAAACCATTTTTAAACAAGAGTTGAAAAGTGTGTAAACAGTGTTATTATTTAAATTTTATAACTTAACTTTTCCTGTACCTTTGCTGGCGTTAACTTTAATTTTCTCTCGCCGGTTACAAGAAAGCATAGATAACATCTTCTTCTTGCACTCTTCTGAGGACGTATTTATTTCCATTCCTATTTCCCTCCATGCATTCTAGTGATCCTTATGTTTTGGGTTCCACAGTAGAGGTTTTGATTTGTAAATATGTTTCATCTGCAGTATCTTCTCCTCTTCTCCTCGGACCACTCTATGATTATATCACATACAAGCTAGCTCATTCAATCTTGACTAATGTCCTTCAGAGAGGGACGAGTGGGCTAGCTAGGCACGTCAGCAAAATAGAACATGTTACAATAAACAAACAGTCGAATTTCCTGTACTCTGTTTGGAGATAGCGTTGCCACCTGTCCCGAATTAGGCGGGACATCCCGCATTTTAAGAACATTTTCAGCGTCCCGAATTATGCCTAAGAGGGACGCATTATATTGCGGGACGCAAAATTATTCCAAAACAAAATATGAGACGGTAAATTATTCTTAGTGGCATATTTTGTGAATTTCGACTCATGATTAATGTATCGATATTGTTCGATCGCTAAAATGTATCGTGTTGGCAGCAGTGAAATCACCGTCAAAGACTCTGTGAAGGGACTTACTGTAGAATCTGATGTTAATTTGGATGAGTTATATGAGGAATTCTGCTTTAGTTCCTGGTAGCAATGCATTTGTGGATGGATTGTCCTCTCATGAATATAAAATGCACAGATTCCAGAGACAAGTGCTCAGCTGACCTCATAAAGAGTGAAATAATAATTTCTACAAACGTTATAGATACCTGTAATCACTATGTAGTGAGAGTGACACAGATCAAAGAACTATTAGAACTGCCAAATCAAAAAAGAAATACAGCTTCAAGTCGTGAATTTGCCCAGGTTTTTTTATTTTATTATTATCATGCTAATCTTTTCTTTTCTAATGTTAGTGTTACTGTTACACAGATTTTTGGCTTTGAAATGAATATATTCCATCTTTCTATTATTATTAATGCATTGTTCCAAGTAAGAATTTAGGTATGAAGATCGGCGATCTGCATATATTCGATAAGTGTCCCTCCTTAGCCCTACAGAAAGGTGGCAACACTATTTGGAGACGACAATTCACTGCTATATAATTCATGCAACACGGGTGCATGCAATTGTTTTAACGAATGCTATTTATTTAATAACGTGATAATGCCTCCTATACTGTCAAAACTAAAAGGGGAAACTCTACAGTCAAAGTAGCGAGATTATTGCTAATGTTTATAAGTAGGCCTGCATGAAGGAAGAAGCCAAACATAAAGATCGATTTTCTCCAGCGTATTTTAAAGAAATTCAGAAAGTGCAAAGTAACGTACACAACATCTGACTCAGCTCCTGCTTCTGTATACCTATCATTCCGCAAAAGGTGAGTAAGTGACTCGCATCAACCTCTCATATAATTTTTTCATTTGCCAATTGTACAGTAAAGCTTGAGGAGCGGAGCGCTGTGAAAATAATTTCAGCGAGATGCACGCGTGCAGCACGCAACTACCAAAAACACGTCCCAATATGAAATCAGAAATCCTTTGTGTTCGTCGAAAAAACCGACAGGAGACGGATCGTGGCGAGCAGCACGCGAGCGGTTCGCGTGCACCTCAAAATGCCGTACACATCTGCGTGCCGCACGGCGCGCAAGAGGAGCGCAGATGTATACGTACCCTAATGTGCTAGAGTAGAACTTTAGGAAATAAATAAACACTACTTCAGTATGTTACATGTTACACTCGTGACTTTCAAAGACTTGGTTGCCATACTACACGCATTTCAAATAATTATTCCAAACACAACTGAATCATTTTCTATTTGAAAAGTAGAATGTTCAATGAAAGTAACAATATTTCTGACGACCGTGATGACGTATGACTCGGAATATGTAATCTAGACTTCGAGTTAAGTTCTAAATTCTGTGGTCAACTTACCTGCTTCAACATTTGCAAATTCTTTCTTTCTTTCTTTCTTTCTTTCTTTCTTTCTTTCTTTCTTTCTTTCTTTCTTTCTTTCTTTCTTTCTTTCTTTCTTTCTTTCTTTCTTTCTTTCTTTCTGTCTGTCTTTCTTTCTTTCTTTCCTTCTTTCTTTCTTTCCTTCTTTTTCTTTCTATATTTCTGTATCGTAGTTGTACCTCTCCCTTTTAGGATTTAAGCGACCCAAGCCGCCCGGACATTACAGGGCCGCGACCTGTCGGGAGAGGGATTATAACTGTTGCGCATAACTATAACAATAATAACAACAACTGGCACAAATAAGATCACTCAGCCATTACATAGTGCAGTAGAGTAGACAGGCACTACAAAACTAATGATCCTACTCCGCGTTATAAAGGCCGGTTCCATTAGTGCCACTGAATATACGTTATTCAGTTAAAACAGTGTTATCAATTCTATCACATCCAGAGAAGTTCAGTGAACTTACATTTTGAATCGTTCGCTTTTTTGTGCGGTAATTTTGATTTGGCTTTATTCAGTCCAGCATGACTTACTACATGTTATGGGGCACGTGAATATAATTTCAAATAAGAATATAAATTTACAGTTATAAGCAATATATACAATGTGAAAATTTCTTTACAAAATGTACAACATAAACATTAACAAATTATTTTAATAATTTACAACTCAAATACAAAATTTATAATACAATTATTTAAAAGAAGAATTCAAAATATAAAAAGGTGCTGAGTTACCCTGTTGTGTAAATAGCTATATCAACAATGTTCTGATATTATAAATAAGGAATTATTTCTCCTAACAATAAAAATAACTTCTAGGAACAGAATAAATACATGTTTATGTAGTATTGAAGTAGTATGTAATAATAATGTAATATTAAGGCAGTTATCGTTCTTACAAACAATAGACACTAGTTATTATTTTTAAGTGATGCTAAAACTTCTTACAATATGACATATTATTCTACGTGAGAACATTTATTGCTTAGAGTAAAGTAAGTGAATTGTTGTTTGCTTATTTCAAATGTTGGACTAAACTTCTGTCACACAGATAGTTAGGTTAGGTTATGTAATCATTAGTAATGAATTTCATCGTCAGACAGGGTTAAAATAGTTTTAAAATAGAGAGATTGTCCAACTTAGAACCCTTGTCGTTGCACTTATCTGGGGCCTTTTATAAAATATAAAACAACATAGAAGGCACAAGCACACGTTAAAAACACTGTTGTAATATTATTAAAACTTCCTCTTGGTCCCAGATGCGTCTATTACTTGAAAATGCATTTCGATGCAAGTTGCATCATCTTCAGTTCAGAATTTTGAGATACAACAGTCACAATGTCTGATGATGTGCTGATGTATGAGCCGGTTGTTTATTTGTTACATGTTTTAGGTCACAGTTGTTGCGAGTTCAAACAGGTGATTATGGTCAACTGTGGTTTCGTTGAGAATATTATTTTTATTTTTGTAAGTTAATATCTTGTGCCCAGTATGGACTCTACCCACGTCGCCTGCCTTGATATTAACCACATGTTATAATCTCTTCATTTCACTCACCTAGAGTCGAACCAAGCTCTGCCGGCAATCCTCTTTTCTCCACAATATTGTTATAATAAATTCTACATAAATGACATACACAGACCACACTAATTTAAAGGAATCAACGCAGGCACACACGCAAAGTTACGAACACCATTTACTTAAACTACTGAAACAGGCGTGCCACCTTACTGTTAGTCAGCTGTTTCCAAAAGTACCCTGTGGCCACCAGCAGCAGCACCAGTGTCTACAGGTGAGAACTAGAGCTAGGTTTCTTATAATAATTAAGGAATCGCGCACAATGTGCATTATCTTAACCTAAGACTTAACCTACCCAGTCCTGAACCCGGGGAGAGGATCTTTCACTACTGAAAAATCCCCGACCCGGCCGGGAATCGAACCCGGGCCGCCGGAGTGGAAGACAGGCGTGCTACCGACTCACCCACGACGTTTCTTATTAAAACACAATAACTTCCTTTACCCACAATACATCACGGCAGAGAATTCACGGCTGTGTTGGAGATGTGCATTCAGTTACTCAGCCTCATTCAAAGTCGCATTATTCGCGATTCAGGATTTAAAACATAAATTTGTATGTGGAAGTAGAGGCTTATGACTAAGCCTTCAGAGAATAAGTTGAGAAGAACACGAAAAATGAAATTACCTTCGCGTAAAAACGGCGAGAAAGTTTTGCAACACTCCTTCTCGCATTCTCAAACAATACAGAACCAAAATAAAATCAGACTATGCACTCACATAACTTTCTTTGCCTTAACATGTGCGAACATATTCTGGAATACAAGAAGATGTCATTATTTTAAAACCTGCATTCTTTCTGTACTATAAATTTAAATGGAAGACGCTGTTTTACCAGAATACATGTCTGTAAGCTTTAAACCGAAAAGAATGAACAGAACGTGAAGATGTTACAAATTGTTTAAAAGGGAAATGACCTTGCAAGTGGTTGCCTTCTTTAATTATTCATTTATAGATTTAGTTCCATTTTAAAAGTTTGAAAATGTTCTAAAATAAGTTTAAAGATTGGGTTTCACTGTATGACATTTAGACCTATGCTAAAATTAACGCAGTCAATTTTTTAATGATTTAACTTGTACTTATCTGCTTAAGGGTAGCCTATTTAATTTTAATAATTCAACTTACGTACCATATTATATCAATAATATTGCATACACTCAAAACAATAAAAACTGAACTTATTTAGTTGTCACATTCCCTTTACACACGCATAAGAATTGTCACTTACGGTAGTTGCTGTCTTCGGATGTGGAGTACTCCGTGTCCAAATGAATGTCACTTATGTGCCAGAAATATCCTGCAAACAAACACAGAACTCGTTAACATACAAACACGAACATGGACATCGGCTACCATTATCTGGGGGTGGTAAATCTTTCGGATTTATTATCTTTGTTTTGGAAAGCATGGATCGAGGCAGACCCGACACCGTGAGGCACAAGGGGAAGAGAAAGAAGTAGTTTGTTTTGGAAAGCTCAGTTTTGCGCACTTCCTGTATAACTCTTGATATTCTCTTATGGTAAACCAATCTCATCTAGCGGGACTTCTGCGCAACATTGGTGAAAATAAGTATGGGCATGGGTCTTACCATTGACCTCCATATACCTGGACTTCGAACTACATACAATCCTCTGTATAGTGCAGTTACTCATTGGATGGCCAGTCGGCTTTAAAGGTTTCGGTGTTTCTTTATGTTAATTGATCTGACTAAATCGGTCTTGGGATTCCGCTATCCAAAACAAAAGCAACGTTGCAATATTCTCTCATTGTTATCACTGACCTCAGTTCTTCCTTCGCTTTATTCAATTCACACGTGTTATTGTTTACTGTAACTTGATCTTGCAACAATGCATTTCACTCCACGCGGAGTAGACGAGTAGCAGTCAAAATCGCCACAGGACATTCTTAGATTTTGATTGGCTGGGGTAACTAGCTGATTGGTGCGGTAAAACAAAGAACATGGGTTGAGCTGTCTGCAAACTTTTCCTCCTAACGAAAGGAAGCTGCCTGGGTATGCAATGAGTAACTGGACTATACTAAGAAGTGAGGCCACTTTTTCGACTAGTCTCGCCTGGAAACATTGACAAGAAACTATTTGTCTGCTCAATACGAAACGTCCAATCTCCTTTCTTGTATGAAATTATCACATGTTTGGTATGGAAATTGAAGATGTTGTTGACGAATGATTGTAAGACAGTTTTTCTTGCATGCATTATAAGAATAATTAATATTAATATAATTTAAAGTATGTCATTATTATAATTAAGATTAATATTAATACGTATGTTTTTACCCGTGACTTCTGTCGTTTCCATACATGTTGGCCTAACCGACAAAATAGCATGTATTCAATACTACATTTATTACATTAAATTAGTATTACGTTGAAATCTTTAGAAATTGAGATATATTGTTCTACTTCAAAATCGTCATCATTCATTTTAAGTGTATTTTATTGTGATAATAACGTTTTTTATATCATATTTAGTAATTAATGCTTAATCCAGATGTTAGCAATTTTTAGGATAGGCCTATATCATAATTCAGGTAGGATGGCAATGCAATAATTACAGACACAAATAATATTAAGGTCGAATTTAAGTGTAGACACAAATCAGGTAATGCTAGTTTTTATGCTTCTCGTCTAATGTCCACAAATCCAAAAATAAAAAATGATAATACAATTATCCTGCCGGTTGTATTATATGAGACATTATGTGAGACATTGTCGCTTACTCTTTGCGAAGAACAAAATCTGAAAGTGTTCGAAAAAAGGGTGCTTAGGAAAATATTTGGGCCTAAGACAGATGAAAATGGGGACTGGACAAAACTGCTTGATGACGAGCTTCATAACCTGTACTTTTCACCGGATACAGTAAAGCTAATTAAATCACGGAGGATGAAATGGGCTGGACATGTTGCAGGCATGAGGGAAGAAAGAAATATATAAAACATATTGACAGGGAGACCCGAAAGGAATAGACCACTTGGAAGACCTAGACGCAGGTGGGAAGACAATATTAGGATAGATTCAAAGGAAGTAGGATTTGCGAGGGATGGTTGGATGGAGTTAGTGCAGAATACGGTTGAATGGCGGGCTCGCGTAAGCGCGGCAATGAACCTTCGGGTTCCTTAAAACAGATAATATTCCTTTAGCTTGCTTAGGAATTGTCTATTGCCATTGAGAAAGTAAGTAAGTTATCTTCAGATTATGTAAAGACTGCCTATTATGAATTTTTTCAGAGCATAATAAGGTCTGATCTAGTAGTAGCCTATGAGGAAATGGTGTAGGAATTAATCAAGTACTAGTTATCCAGAAAAAAGCAATAATAATAATAATAATAATAATAATAATAACCAATGCTAAAAAATTAGAGCATTGCAAACCACCACTTACTGAGACAGGCTTACTAACAATAATAAATTTGTATATTTTTGATCTCTTATCATTAGTAAAATATAACATAAAAAGCTATCAAACACGAAGTGCTTACATATCAGACCAGAAATCAAAATAAACTTGATCCAGTTAGGTGTAGGCTAAACCAAACCAAAGGATACCATAACATTATTGGGACAACATTATATAACAAATTATCATATAAACTTCAAGAAATGTCCCCAAATTTGTTTTCACAAAAACTATATTTCTAGCTTTAAAAAATCCTTTTTCATAATGTTAAAGATTTCTTAGAATCAGATATACAAATAGAATAGAGCAACTTAGTGTAAGTAATTGCACGTGTGATCTGTAAGTATATGTTGTTCATTTAGTGTCACTTGGGTTATGGCACTAGTATAACTTAGAATAATAATTTTGACTACTGTAATTAAGTTTGTAAGATTGTAAATATTCATAGCTTAGGTTCTTAAAAATGTGCATTAATGTAAATAGCTAATGTGACCGATTGCAGTTGGTACTGCCGAAATATGTTATCAAACATGAAATATATTTCAATTTCTAAACATTTCAGCGTAATATTAATTTAACGTAACTCTTGACAGTGAAGCGTATAATTATATTCAAGTATCCCACTTAACTGGCAAGGAATAAAATAGTATAAAACATAAGAATCTGGGCCCTAGTAATAAATGTTGTATTGAATACACGCGATTTTGTCGGTTAGACTTACATAATGCAAAGAGAAGTCACGGGTAAAGCCATTCATACTGATAAAAAATAAATTATTTGGAGTTAAAGGTAAGGTAATGTTCACTCTATCATAATAAATTTTAAGGCACATATGCCTACTTGACATTTCGTGTTGAGCACACAAATAGCTCCTTGCCAAATTTTCCAGGCGGAGCTAGTCGAAACAGTCGGCTTCACTTTCTGTGCTGGAGTGTTAACTCCAGTTCTGTTCCAGCTCAATGGTTCTTACTGTGAACTTACAGCAGTGCCAACGTTCGCAAACCCCACAAAAACATTGCCCGCTCGTATATAATTTTCTTCACAATGATTGTTGAGATTTTATAAGCGAAGCAATTAACTAATATTACATAATCTCTCCTTTACACATAATAAAATAAAACAACACTTTTTAGAGAATTGGACGAAATGATCGTTACCCTGTTTTACATATGACAACATCGATCTAGGTCGCTTTATTGTACCTTCTCCTTCGTATTCCTGTCACTGTCCTCATATCTCAAGTTGATCAGATGTTCCGATCACGTACACGTCATTTTGATATTAGTTCGGATTACATCGGGAAACCAAGTTACTCTGGGTGGTGAAACGGAAAGAAACGATATCTCAGCTTTTTAGCCTCAAACCAGGATAAATTACATTACTGACGTTGGTAAACACAGTGGATTTCAGAAAAAAATAACAACAGCACTTTCATGACACAAAGAAAATGTAGACACAAAGCCAATTTAAAATAAAACAATAGTAGGCTATGTAGAAGCTATTGAATCATAGTGCAAAGCCTATATTTAAATATTACAGGTAAACTAAACCATATTCCAAGAATTTATTTATATAAAGAACTCAATAATAAACTGACATGTCCATTTTCCATGTACAGTACATGACACATTTGTGACGTGGTTAAATAGTAAGGAATGTTTCGTCTTCACTAGAAAAATTCCTTGGCATTCCCAAGAAAATGTACTGTTTTTCTCCCGACTGCCACATCCAGTAAAAAAAAAAGTAGTTCTCTGAATCACTGAGAGATACAAGGGTTGAAATACTAGTATGATATGCGTAGCTTCTGGGCCCAGGGATTAGGTTTTCACTGTTATGGTAGTAGGCTAATACAGACCCTAGTAATAGGTCTTTATAATTCTGTGTACCATAGGCCTATATATGTGATTTATCATGATTATTGATTAATGGTGACTTCAATAAATATAATATTCCGCATTGCAATTGAGATAATTCAGAAAATTGGCAACTTAAACGATTTTATAAGAGACTATTTTACGATTTTTAGAACCTATTTTGCAATTTTTAGAGCCTATTTTAGGTACCTAAAACACCATTTTTAGCGCCCTAAAAGTCGAAGTCTAGTGATGTCATATCAATGTTGACTAACGATACCTGTAGCAACGGCATTCCATTTAAGCAGACACATATTTAGGGTATTTTTAACTTTCATAGGCAAGTTTTCGTATAAAATGCATTAATCAGCATGTTACAATGCATAGACGCACTCCATAGGGCCTAAACAGATTATTTGTGTACACAACCCCATCGGGCTGTAGCAAGATGTCAGAATATGTCGGAAGGTGTATGTATTAATAAATTGCTATAGACTTCATCTTACCTAGCTTCTGTTGCAGTAACATTGTAGGATCTTTTTAAAACACACTCAGCACTAAGAACACTTATAAAAACACACAATCTTAATCACAAACTGAGAGCAGCGAATCACCCGATGCGTACACCTCGGCAAGCGGAAAAACAAGAGGGGAAGTGGGGGCAGATCCGGTTTCTATCACTGCCAATGAGACTATAGTCACTAACATAGATCACATGATAATGCACTATGGATAATCTTTTATTTTTCCTCCTACTTTTTCGTCTTCTTAAAGGAATAAAAAGATAAATCTGGATTTTAGTGATATACTCGCGATGAAAGAAGAGAATCCAAAACTATTATTCATAAGATTATTCAGCTAAAACCACACAATGAAATAAATACTGGTAAGCAATACTCACATTCCAAACCAGTGTTCTTAATTATAGCATGTGAATAGACCTGCTTCCTAGAAGTTTGAAAAAGCTGATATATTTTGTAATTGTCCTTATTTAAATAGTATCACGATATAAATCAATATCTAAGGACCGAGTGTAGAAAACGTGATAAAATGTGATCAACTTTTTTCATATCCTGCATGCCCAAGAACATTCAGAACAACTGACTATAGTCTACAGAATTTAAAAAAAACTCGATCCAAGCGCCCTTCGGTTAACCAAGAAGAAATACAACAACAATAAGAAGAAGAAGATGAAGAAGAAGAAGAAATACGGGTGTCATTGACGTCATCACTGAACCTGAACAGAGTTTGAAATAAGAAACCGAAGTGCAAGCCAATGTTAACTTAAAAGTTAGGTTATTAAGGTGCATGAGAGACATACATCACAGGTGGCAAATAATTTGTCAAAGAACCGACATCAGAAAGCACTCAGCAGCGCTTGACTTATCTGGCGATCAATGTCTCATGTCGCCAATCTCACGTTATAAGCAATAAGAACAGCTTTGCTCATACAGGTTGTAGTAATACTATGTAATCCCTCAGTAATTCACCGAGCTTGTCTGGATAAATACTTGGTATTTAAATTATTATCTCATGACAAAAAATCCCTTTAGGCAGGCCTACAGGCTGAGGTAGATTTCGAAGTGCTTTTGGTTTTATTTATTGTCGCTGCACAGCACTCTTCTTCTTTACTATCCTTGATATTATATATTGTGAGCTGAACGAAAAGTTAATAATTGCTTATTTAGCGCTATTCAACAATGATTAAAAACGCATTGCCATCGGTGAAGAAAACATGAACAAATCAGCAATGATGTTCTTAAAATAAAAGACGTAGATTGAGAAGCAAACTGACATTCATATGATGGAAGGATAAATAAAATTTATTCATAATTATTGCTTATTTAAAATACAAAATAGTAAGTTAATTGGAAATAAATGTTGAACTGAATTCGGTGAAGAGGAAGAGCCTACAATCATTTGTTTTGAAAACATGAAAAGTATATAATATTCTTGGAGGCAGTGCGCAAGATCAACAATGAATAAAATTAGCAATGCCTCTAAACAAGACAAAATTAATGATGTAATATTAATTCATAAAGAGAGCCATGACTGTGATAACTCTATCAAACTCAAGGTATCAACATAACTGAATAATAGTCCCAATGTTCTTTGAGGACAACACTTTTTTCATTGAGCCGTAACTTTCATATTAAACTACTTTTTACTAAGAAATATTTTATCACAACAATATCAAAGTGTACATTGGACCATATGAAAAATAAATATATCTGAAATATTTTTTTATAAAAAGAGAGTTGTTTATTATGTATTAAACTAGGAGATGCCCGTGGCTTCGCCACGATAATTCTTTTAAAAATTATAAATTAAGAGTATAATAATTATTAAATCATTATATTTATTAACACTTGCACGCGAATCATTCATAAACTAAGCCATTAATAATTAATGAAACAGCTAAAATTCCTGCTTTAGAGTACATTCCACGACATGAAAGCGCCCCCTGGGAAAACTATATCAGAATCGATTATGCAGTTCCAAAGAACCTGTGAACAGATAATACGTATTGTTTCTCAGCTGTTTATTGACATGAATATGATGTGAATTTTATTTTATCAATTCAGTGTAATTTTCAGAAATTATGTAATGTTTCAAGGGAAGGAATGGTTTGTTTGGATTATTATTATCAGCGATATTTCAAGAGATAAAACCATCAATATTTTACAGCTGTTGCCCCCGGCTTCGCCCGCCATTATTCATTGACTCCAGGATTTTTAAGAAAATTACACTGGTAGATTATTAAAAATGTTTGTGGTTCAGAGCTATGAAAATTGTAAGTAAAAATAGAATTAGAATATTTGTTCATTGTGTTCATTTCACTTAGGCCTTATATAATAAAGAAACGGTTTTCCTTCCTAATTTTGTAGTCGTCATGAACGAACATCGCCGAGTATACCCGATGTTTCACGAGGCGGGCGAGCAAGCACGCTATTTAGGGCCGTTGAATTGTATAAGAGTAGATTGATATTATATTTTATTATTATATTTTTTCATTTTGCCATGCATTATTGTTCTAAAGGTGTGTAATTTATTTTTAATATTTCAAACTCTATTACATTGGTAATTTTATCCTTAGTCGGTCCTCACACATTCCTTTCGGCAGGCCTTCAGGCTGAGGTATATTTTTAAGTGTTATCGTTTTTCAAACATCCAAATCCCGCCTTATATGAGACTTATCGAGATACTAGTTATTGATCTGTAGAGTACTCATCATGAGCTTTTTAACGATACTCCACAAGACGTGGTTTCAAAACTTCTAATTTCCGTCCCCGCACCCCACTCGTACCCTCAAAACCCCCGAATCGTTTGTGTCAGTGTGAACTCCATAGGGACTACTCTAATTTATTCAAAAAAGTTTGCCTCTATACTTCATAGGGTCAGAGATACAATTTTTTCAAAATTTCAACACCCTCCCACGACCCCTCCCCCTTTGGGCCGATTTTTCTCATTAACGAACTTGTCCGAACTATTGGGCCTAGAAATAACATAGTAAAATTTGGTTCAAATATCTTCAAAATTACGGCCGCTAGCGTGCATATATATATATATATATATATATATATATATAGAATTTGAATGGGTGGTGGTTTCGTACTTAGGGAGGCATGAAACGTAAAGATATGAAAGAATTTTTCGAAAGTCATGATATGGTATCGATTGCAATAGGTAGATTTTTCTTCGAGATCTACCTAAAAACAGTAGTTATAAATTGAAATTAACTTTCGAAAACAATACAATATTTATTAAGCTAGCAGATTCCAAGGACCACCAAACCAGAGCGGGATTGTCTCATCTCGTCAACTATCCTGGGAATACCTATAATAATAAAATTTGCTAATTTCACAATGCGTCCGTTCTTCATGCAAGCAAAAGTTGTAGAGTTCTTATCTTGTGATAGAATGAACTTCACGCATAATGCAGAAAAACTTTAACTGCACCTTCAAATAACGGTTTCGCATTTTAGGTAGATTTCGAAGAAAATCTACCTATTGCAATGGATACCACTTTATGATTTTCGAAAAATTCTTTCATATCTTTACGTTTCATGCTCCCCTAAGTACGAAACCACCGCCCGTTCAAAAAAAAATTTTGTGATATTTATATATATATATATATTTATATATATATATATCTTTACACGATAGCGGCCGTAATTTTGAAGATATTTGAACCAAATTTTAATATGTTATTTCTAGGCCCAATAGTTCGGACAAGTTCGTTAATGAGCAAAATTGGCCCAAGGGGGTGGTCGGGGGAGGGGGTTGAAATTTTAAAAAATGTATATCTCGGCCCCTGTGAAGTATAGAGGGAAACTTTGTTTGAATAAATTAGAGTACTCCCTATGGAGTTCACAGTGACACCAACGATTCGGGGGTTCGAGTGAGGGTGGGGGTGGGGGATGAAAATTCGAAACTTTTGAAACCACGTCTTGTGGGGTATCGTTGAAAAGCTCTTGATGAGTACTCTACAAATCAATAAATAGTTTCTTGATAGCTCTCATATGACGCGAGATTGTAGAAAATAATAACACTTGAAAGAATTATTATAATATCATAATTTTGTCTTGTTTAGCGGCTTTGCTAATTTTATTCATTGCTGATCTTGCGCACGGCCTCCCAGAATATTATATCCTATTATTGTTGTCAAAACAATTGATTGTAGGCTCTTCCTCTTTACTGCAGGTTTGCCATGCCAAGGCTAAAGAAGAAGAGTGCTATGCAGCGACAATAAATTAAACCAAAAGCACTTCGAAATCTACCTCCGCCTGTAGGCCTGCCTAAAGGGATTTTTTTATTTCCGCCTGTTATTTCACTATATTCATCTTATAACTTGCTAAACTCAGAGTATAACTTATTATGTATTCTTGATTGGTCCACTGACCACGTACACAATGTTCAAGATCTGAATCCAGGCCTGAACACTTCAGGTATGGTTATCAAAAGCAAAAATAGCTGAGTCGTGGCTAATACCGTAATTTTCTAGAATAGATTTTGAAAGATAATGATCTTTACAATGGAGTATATGAAATATGCCTAAATGTGTGGGATATTTAGAATTCGATGAATTCTTGAGTATAAGGTAATTATTGTGAATGCGTTCTATTATTATTAATATTATTATTTTTATTATTATTATTATTATTATTATTAAAGCAGGCCTTCTCAATAAGATGCTAGCGGGCCATATTCGGTCCGCTATTGACATTCGTCTGTGGAATAATTAATAAAATGATGTAAAATGATGTAACAAAGTGCCAGAATGCTTTCGTTTAATCAGTGATAAATTAATTGCAATTATGATATGCAGAAAATGAGTTATTTTTGTAAACGATCTCCGAGTTAAGCTCCAGATCGATTCATTAAACAGGGCTTAAGGAAGAACAAAGGTCTAGTTTGATACTTAACCTTAAATTCATACTCGAATACACTGATATAAAAAAATATTTAAATATGTAAACATTTCACAAAATGCACGGGCAAAAAACTCAGCTTAATGTACATAATTATTTCACAGTAATATACTTTCTGTATATAACAGTATTCATGTAGTGCTCATTTCAACTTGATCAACGAAATAAACAAACATCTAACTAGTTTGATAAGCATATGTGAAGGAAAATGTTGATAGTGTTATTTTACAAAGCTATCTGTAGGCTTTTGAAGTTTCCAAAGCCGTATATGAACACTATAAAACAATATGTTGTCATTTGAACTGAATTGCATTTGATAAATTCTATCTAATATATGACCATAAAATAGGCACTAAATTGGACATTACTCCGGTACCAGTCAAGCAATTTGGTCCAAGATCAATAGGTTTCGTCCCATGGGCGTTATAAATGCATAAGTCAGGTTTCATGAAAATCCGGTAAAGCGTATTTGAGTTATTCGCGAACAGGCACATGTCCACCACACAATCTCATAAAATACCATTCAGGCACATAATATAGCGTGCAGGGTGTTGAAGAATCCCCCCGATGTATGCACAGTAGTCTATTCTCAAAATATTGTCATTTAAATGGTGATTGTGGACATCTACAGTGTCTAACAATTGCGTACTTTTAGGTGTAAACAATACTATATGTTTATAATGTCTTTAACTTACTGAATAGTTGGAATAAGATTACAGTAAAGCCTTCTAAGAGTTTAATTTGTGTTCCCCACATTTTGATAGTGATGGTTAGACTTCGGATTTTGGGTAAAACCTATTTTAATCTTCACGTGATATATAGACGAAAACTTGTATAACTTATGTATGTTTCATAAGTGACTATGCCTAAAACTGATACTTTTATAGGACCTAAAACAGCCTATTTTTACGTTAGAGCCTAATATTGCCTCTTTGCTTGTTTTCCTCTAAAGTTCAAAATCTGTTTTTTTGTTATAAATTCTAGCATTTATTTTAAGTTCGTACTAAATTTTTAGATCGGAATGTGCAGTAAGTACATGACACATTTGTGACGTGGTTAAATAGTAAGGAATGTTTCGTCTTCAGTAGAACAATTCCTTGGAATTCCCAAGAAAATGCAGTGTTCTTCTCCCGACTGCCACATCCAGTAACAAAAACAAATAAACAAAAAAGTAGTTCTCTGAATCACTGAGGGATACAAGGGGTTGAATAGGCTATACTAGTATGATATGCGTAGCTTCTGGGCGCAGGGATTAAGTTTTCACTGTTATGGTAGTAATGCAGACCCTAGTAATAGGTCTAAATAATTCTGTGTACCATAGGCCTATATCTGTGTTTTATCATGCTTATTGATTAATGGTGACTTCAATAAATATTATATTCTGCATTCCAATTGAGATAATTCAGAAAATTGGCAACGCAAACGATTTTATAAGAGACTATTTTACGATTTTTAGAACCTATTTTCCAATTTTTAGAGCCTATTTTAGGCACCTAAAACAGCATTTTTAACGCCCTAAAAGTCCGAAGTCTAGTGATGATGTCATATCAATGGGACAAACGATACCCGTAGCAACGGCATTCCATTAAAGTGGACACATATTTAGGGTATTTTTGACTTTCATAGGCAAGTTTTCGTATAAAATGCATTAAACAGCATGTTACAATGCATAGACGCACTCCATGAACAGATTATTTGTTTAGCAAGATGTCAGAACATGTCGGAAGGTTTATGTATTAATTTCTATAGAATTTATCTTACCTCGCTTTTGTTGCAGTAACATTGTATGATCGTTTCAAAACACACTCAGTACCAACAAAACTTATATACACACAATCTTACTCACAAACTGAGAGCAGTAAATCACCCGATGCTTACAGCTTGAGGAGCGGAAATACTACTGAAAAACAGGGGAAGTGGGGGCAGATCCGGTTTCTATCACTGCCAATGAGACTACAATCACCTGCGTCATGATCTCATGATAATGCGTTATGGATAATCTTTTTTCTCCTGCTTAAGAAATAAAAAGAGAAATCTGGATTTTATCGATATATTCGCGATGAAAGAAGAATTTATGTTCAGAGAATCCAGATTACACAATCTGCTGCCAATAGCTTTGACTAAGGATTTTTAAAACTAGACTTCATAAGTGGTTATTGTTGAATCCTTTTTATTCAATTCAAGAATTTGTAGAAGCTCAACGAGAAGATATTTAAATTAATCCTCAATGAATCATGTTTCATACTTTTATATACTGACGAGTTTTATTACATAATAGGCCTATGTATTATGTTTAGGGAACAAATTTATTATTATTATTATTATTATTATTATTATTATTATATGATCATTTAGCTATTAACCACAGAATTAAATAAATCAGGTAAACTGATATAACAAAGTGCCAGAATGCTTTTTTAATCAGTGAAAATTGCAATTATGAAAGCCCCATGCAGAAAATAAGTTATTTTTTGTAATATATCTCCGAGTTAAACTCCAGATCGATTCATTAAGCAGGGCTTACGGAAGAACTGAGGTCTAAAGTTTGATTCTTAACCTTAATTCATATCGGTATAGGCTACACTGATAAGTTATAATAAATTCTTAAAATATGTCAACATTTTACAAAATGCAATGACAATAATATTAATGATGTAATATGCCTACGATTCGCTGACATGATAGCTTCAAATTTGAAGCAGCCGTAAAGTCAGTCTGAAATCAATCTGTCAGGAATTACATTAGGTATATTGCTCCACAAGAGCGAATAAGAAAAATACTCACATTAAAACATAATGCAGATTTCAGTAGCCATTCATATCGATAGAAACACAATATTATATAAATATTCAGTTGTGTTTTAAATGTTTTATTTACAATGATATCGTCATGAAGAAATAAATAAATGAAAGCGGGCTAACAATAACAATATCATTAAATATTGTCAATTTGCTACGTTATGTTCCTTGTGGGCCATGCAATAATATTGTAGCGTCTAATATCCTTTACAAAATTAATACTTATATTACATTGCAAATGAAAGCATGCTCTTTAATAAGTAATTTTTAATATAATTTCTATTTATAGAAATGACTAGCTGAAAAGGCCCGGCGTCGCCCGGGCTTTGTATTTTTTTATTTGAAATTAACTTATGAAGGACTTTATGTATGTAGAACTTGAAATGAAGAAAATATTTATCACACTCAAACTATTCCATCAGAAAACGCTGGATATAGCTTTTTATGGCTCATAGAGGATGTGGAATGCTGCATTCCGTTGCTTCTACACATCATGCTTGGGAGGGGTTGAAATAAGAAGAAACACAAATTACATAAGATTGTACTGACTTGACGGAAAATTTTATTTCTCATTCTCATGTTACTATACAATCGTTTCGGAGCTGAAATAAAAGAGAAATGCAGTATCACTTTCATACTTTCCTCCCCTAGAACCCGGGACATAATATACTGCGAGCATAGGACTCAAAATGTTCCATCCCATGCTTAGGGCCTATGATAAATATCCCTATTTCTCAACTAATACAAAGCCTACAGGTATGGATAACTTATCAGCGGAAAGGATTATTTACAGACTTTTGATATAGCATACTCACACACTTAAGTTGTCCCTCTTATTCTACATCAAAATGTGAAGTGAGTAAATATTTCTTATGTCGAGGGTAGAGAAAGTTACGTGACTACATCACACTGTGCTTTATTTTCGTGGATTTCATTTTCAGTAATTATTTTCTCCAATATATTACATCGATGGAATCATAATTAGTTAAAGTCCAGCATTAGGCAATATACTTGCCAAGGCCCTATGTAATCATAGTAAACAATTCACTGTTGCCATGTGAACTAAACAGTAATTCATTTTTTCAGTATAAAATTCTCAGAAATTATATAATTTTCAAGGGAAGGAGTATTTTGTTTGAATTTTAATGTTGACCGCTATACTTCCCGGGCTTAACTGGGTATGTGTGCAAAATTCCGTGCAAATTGGTAAAGAAATGTAGATTTGTATAAGGAACAAACATACATACATACATACATACCCACAAACACACATTCGACTTTATATAATAGATTACATTAGGACATTAGCACTGCCTTCTAAATTGTATTAATCGTCGAGACGGCGGTGGACATTAGTTACGGGAGCTCAGCCGCTGATTGGCTGACCGCGAGTCAATCAAAATGCTTCGAATTGTCGGAGAACGAAGATTATATTATAATTAGGGCCCGGATTTTTATGTGCTAAAAAACTTAAAAATATTTATTTTTGATGTGCTAAAAATGTTAAAAATATGTGCTAAAATTTTAAAAATATGTGCTAAAACTAAACTAAAAAAAAAAAAAAAAAAAAAAAATGAGAACTAGAACAAATTATATTGAAACTCGCCAACATCAGATGTAAAATGCTGACAGGAGTTGCAGTGCACAACAAATGTCATTTCCAGATTATGGATCACAAATCCTTGTCTATTATCCGAGAATAATGCCTTATATTGAGAAAAGGAATGTTCTACATCACACGATGCTAACCTTGCATATTTGAAGAGGGGTAGATCACTAACACACCCACACACAATCAATTCGATTATGTTTTGGCCTTCCAAAACTTGAGCGACTTTGCCACCATTTTCTCAATCATACCTTTAAATTTTGTTCTTAGAACTTCTATTTTCGAACCTGAGATAGTGTTAAGTTGCCTTTCAACGTATTGTATTTGTTTAAGTGAATTACGCAATGTTGAGATTGGGTTCTGTTCTGTTCTTCCCTGATAATAACTCTCACCTCATTGCAAGTGAAGCATTTGTGTTGAATTCTTTCGGGATACAAATTTTTGTTGTAAAATGTTAAAAGAGAATGATGAAAAGTACTAAAATATGTCTTTATGGAGAATATATCGAAAATATTTATTCACATAACTTTTTTGTAAAACATGTGTTTTTATGTAAAATAAAATTTGGAATTTGCGGTTGTCGGACCTTGATATGAGCATCAGGGGGAAAAAAATTACATAAAAAATCCGAAAAAAGTACTAAAATATGTATTTATGGAGAAAATATCGAAAATATTTATTCACATAACTTTTTTTGTAAAATATGTGTTTTTATGTGAAATAAAATTTGTAATTTGCGTTTGTCGGACCTCGATTTGGATATTAAACTTTGTTTTAGGAATGTACGCACGAGGAAAAAAAACATTTTTTTACATACAAATCCGGGCCCTAATTATAATAAATGTAACTGTTAAATACTCTTTATTTCGGTATAGATCAACCGATTTGGTCGAATATCAATAGAATTCTTCCCATGGACGTTATAAATGCATATACCAACTTTCATGAAAATTCTATGAAGCGTAATTGAGTTATCGCGCGTACAGACACACGGACAGACAAACAGACATTTCCCCGTCCCCCACACAATCTCATAAAGTACCATACTGGCACTTAATAAATACCGATAAGTAATGTAAAATTAATGTAGGAAATATGAATAGAATAATTAATACTAAAATATAAATGGAGACATTATATAATGGCTTAATTTCTTCACTACATAAAATAACGACCAATATATATAACAGAATGAGTCAAATAATACATAAAAGCGTCTTATTACATAGAGCTCTGCGATTACCCTTATCACTCATGAACAACATTGGTCATGGTCTAAGTGGCCAACGGCTTTAGGCAAGAATGAAATCAGGTAAACTGATATAATAATATAGTAAACTATATCCACCTTATACCACAAGGTATATTAAATTGCACAACTTTTCTTTTTATACAAGGTAACTACTATCATAAATATAACAGAGAGAGAAAAAAGATCAAAATGTAAATTACCTTGTATTACAAGATGTATCAATCCGTATCCAAAAATTGAAATACAATAATTATTACATAAATGGTTTGACCTTTTCTCGGCGAATACTACGTAAAAGTTCTTCGGCTAACAGCCAAGTCGAGGTTTTAAAAAACTCCGAGCTTTCGGACTCCATCTCTGAGTCCATCTTCCAGAAATCTGTATTCCCCCGGAAATGTACCAGAGATGGAGTCCGAAAGCTCGGAGGTTATTAAAACCTCGACTCGGCTAACAGCCGGGAATCTGGATTCCCCCGGATGATGGACTCAGAGATGGAGTCCGAAAGCTCGGGGTTTTTTAGAACCTCGACTCGGCTGTTAGCCTGTGAAGAACTTTTACAATAATTATTACATTTTTAAATATTTCACCTTAGACATTAGGCACTGGTATTGTTATAATTTGAATATATTAACAAAAATTTACCCGGTTATAAGTATAATAAATTGTCACAGTTGTTGTGTGTAGTGTCATTTAGTAAGATTATATGGGTATATAAATTTTATCCCCAATTTTCAGGTTATGATACAAGACAAATGCTCTCTTAATATATAAAATTAATGGTAATTATATATGTTACCAACTGTTTAAAAGACGAATTAAAATTAAAAAATCATAGACAATTTAAAATTAACTTTAGCCTTGGCCAATAAGTTCCTTATATGGCCTCGACATATGTACAAGCAATCACTGGTTATACATTGTTCATATGTACAAATGCTGGATATTAAGAATAAACTTGCAGGCAACATACACTCGTAGTTGTAACTTTTCTAATCTATATATATAAAAATGAATGTATGTGTGTGTGTGTGTGTGTCCTTTATGCATTACTGCACCATTCATCCGATCGCCGTGAAACTTTGGAAAGTTGTTGAGTGCATTCCCGGGAAGGTTTCTGGCATATTACATTTTTAATTTTTCCTTTCGTTCGTGAGTTATGAGTGAAAAACGGGCAAAAAAGTGTATTTTTTGCGTTTCGAAGCATCGTTTTCAGTAATACCATTCAATGTCAAATCAATTACAGTAGGCTTTGGCTATTTTTGTCATTCCTTGGACATAAAACTATCGCGATCGCTTGAATGTTGTAGCTCACGCTGGTCGATTCATTTGTTTATAATGTCAAGGCACGCAGACATATGAAATTTTCAACCTACACCGAAGAGGATTATTATTATTATTATTATTATTATTATAAGAGGGATAATCAATATAGGCCTCAATATGGTCAAACGTTGTTCGATTTGGACGAAACTCACTATACAGGGGTTTTCTGGGCCAAGGACCTCGAATCTTAGGTCGCTTTTACCAGTTGACGCTATCTAATCGTGGTATGTACCTGTAATTCACGTGATTTAGGTGTTAATAAATATAATGATTTAACTTTTATGCTCTTAGTTTTTAATTGTTGAAATAATTATCGCGGGCAATCGCTTGATTTTGTAAGTCCATCCTTGACGATTCATTTGTTTAGAATATCAAGGCGCGCAGACGTATGAAATTTTCAACCTACACGGAAGACGGATATTCAATATAGGCCTAAATATGGTCAAACATTGTTCGACTTGGACGAAACTCACTATACAGGGGTTTTCTGGACCAAGGAACTCGAATCTGAGGTCGCTTTTACCAGACGATGCTATCTAATCGTGGTATGTAGTCCATGCGATTTAGGTGTTAATAAATATAATGATTTAACTATTATGCTCTTAATTTCTAATTTTTGAAATAATTATCGCGTGCAAAGCCGCGGGCACACGCTAGTAACTTATATGAAGTAGTTCGACGAATATCAGTTTGGATTTCTGCAATTGTTGTTATTGGAAATGCATTTCGGCATTAGCTTTTATGCAATCTTCATCCTTATTAGTTCAGCCTGGTGTACTTAGTACTAGTGAGTACTTTGTGGAATAAGGTGGATATCGTTTACTATATTATATTCCACCACAAACGGTATGAAGTTTATCAATTATGATGTAATAAAATAACAGAATGCTTTTGTTTAATCAGTGAAAATTGCAATTATGATATATATAGAAACTAAGTTATTTTTGTAATCTATTTCACAGTTAATCTATTTCACAGCAGGGCTTACGTAAAACAAAGGTCTAGTTTTATAAGCATATGTGAAGGAATATATGGGTAGGGATATTTGCAAGAGCTAGCTATAATGCAACTTCCAAAGCCGCTTATGAACACTCTAAAGCAATATGTTGTCATGAGAACTTATTTGCATTTGATAGATTCTTTATAATATATTACCATTACATCAAAAATCCCAGTGTCGCTCGGGTTTTGTATTTCAACATTCGAAATTAACTTATGAAGGACTTTCAATTTTCAAACTCTAGGTCCTTAAATATGTATGTAGAATTTGAAATGAGGAAGAACGACTTATCACACTGAAACTATTCCCTCTGAAAACGCTTGATATAGCTTCTTATGTCCCTTAGAGAATGTAGAATTTTTTACACATTGCTTCTACACTCCAACCCTGGTAGGGGTTGAAACAAGAAACAGAAATTGTATTGTCTTTACGGGAATATTTTATTTCTCATTCTCATGTTACCAAACAACTGTTTCGGGGCTGAAATAAAAAAGAAATTCAATATCACTTTCATACTTTCCTCCCCCGAAACCTGGGACATAATAATAAACTGCTCCAATAAGGCTAACAATATTCCATCCTATTTTGTCTTCCTTTACATGCTTAGGGCCTATGATAAACACCCATATTTCTCAACTAAAAATGCAAAGCCTACAGCTATGAAAAACGTATGAGTGGATAGAATTTTTTACCGACTTCTAATATGGCTTAACTTACTCGTTGACACACACTCAGTCTGAGGCAGCTGGATTAAGCTGTCTCCGCAATACGACTTCTTATATTACATCAAAATGTGAGGACAAAATGGTTTGCTTTTGTCCAAGGCAGAGAAAGTTATGTGACTGCATCACATTGTATATTATTTTCGTGGATTTCATTCTTCAATGAATTCTGTAGATAGCTTCTCTAATTTCTCAAAGTCCCGTATCATTTACTTCCAAAGGTAGCTGTGACAACTGCCAACAATACACTGTTGTGAGAAATGTACATGGATTTGATTTGGGTTTGATAATTCTGTGTATAAAGGTATCCTTGATAATATTTGATTTTTGGCATTTAAGATCAATTTTTTTCAAAATCCTTACTTAGTGTGCACTTACATTATGAAACGAAGATACTGTCAAAATTCCAAGTCTCTGCCTAATATAGTTTAGGCTCTACGTTTATTATCTGTCAGTCATATATATATATATATATATATATAGAGAGAGAGAGAGAGAGAGAGAGAGAGAGGGAGGGAGAGGGAGGGGGAGAGGGAGAGGGAGAGGGAGAGGGAGAGGGAGAGGGAGAGGGAGAGGGAGAGATTGAACTTTGCCTAGTCTAACGTATGGTACATAAAATTGTCTCATATGTGTGAATGGTATTCCTTAATATAAAATGATCACAGTTGTTTCTTACATACTTCGGTGCCTCAAAAATACGAGGGACGTCCCCAAAGAAAAATTCCCTAGGTCCGTTTACAGAAAAAAAACACGATTTCGTGGACATATATATTCCAACAGATACAGCAAGTATGCAGCTATCATTCGACATATTTTCCACCGAAATTGAAACATGTGTCATTCCGTGGGACCTACTTTTGAATACCTGTGTCGTACAAGTATGCCGCCATGGATTTGAACCATTGTGTGACAATCATCTCCTACTTTCTGTCATTCTCTGTCACTTCTTGAGGTGCAGGAAAAGTTGGTGATCACTGGTAGCGAGGTCCGGGCTGTAGGGTGGAGTCTCTTGCAAGTCTCCTGCAGAAGTTCAGCTGGGAGGTGTTTAAACATTCACCCTAAAACCCTGACCTCGCTCCCAGTGATTTCAATTTTTTCCTACACCTCACGAAATGACAAATAATGACAGAGAGGCGAAGATGGTTGTCACACAGTGGTTCAAATCCTAGGCGGCAGACTTCTACGACACAGGAATTCAAAAGTTGGTCCCATGGTATGACAAATGTCTCAATTCCGGTGGCGAATATGTTGAAAAATATCTGTACACTGACTGTGTCTGTTGCAATAACTATTTACTTGCAATACAGAGAAGTCGGCGGTAGTTGAACATTCTGAAGACACGAAACATGCCATTGAGTTCGACAAAACTAAGATTCTAGCCACGGTCACATACAGGACTCACAGAAAAATAAGGGAGGCCATAGAGATCACCAAGCATCCGAACAACATCAACCAGGATGAAAGCCTGAAATGATCAAGGATATGGACCCAACATCTGCGTCCTGCTCTCTCATTTCTTTACTGGTGAAAACACCTATGTCCACAGCAATTGGCGCAAGTGCGCGCCTTGGCTGTTCTTTTAGTCGTTAAAAAATCATTAG
Organism: Ectobius pallidus; assembly: GCA_964059195.1. Taxonomy (NCBI): domain Eukaryota; kingdom Metazoa; phylum Arthropoda; class Insecta; order Blattodea; family Ectobiidae; genus Ectobius; species Ectobius pallidus. Next base: position 17,605,625 of record CAXKWD010000006.1, read on the forward strand.
GTTGTTTGGGTATGTTGGAGAGCTCTTACGAGATCCTTTCTATTTATTGGCTTGTTTAAGTAGTCTGTTTTTTTTTTTTTATTTATTTTTATTTTTTTTATTTTTTTAAATATAATCTTAAGTTTCTGGGACTACTGGTCTATATATTTTTCTGAGCGAAAGTTGTTTTCCAATGTTCCTTACAAGGGGGTTATAATGTGAGTCCAGTTGCTTGAAGAATCGGTGTAAGATGGTTTCTATTGTCTCATCAATTGTTTTAATCTTTGCCATGTCGTGAAGCTCTTCTGTTGTGGTGTATCTAGAAGCCTGCAGCATCATCCTGAGTGTTTTATTTTGTAGCACTTGTAGTTTTCTTTTATGGGTTTTTGCTGCAATGTGCCACACCGGGCATGCATACATTAAGCCTGATTTTATTATAGTGTTGTATAAGTTTCTCTTTAGTGAAAAGGCGAGAGTGTTTGGTCTGAGAAGGCTTTTAATATTGTTTATATTGTTTTTGGCTATTCCTATTCTATGCAGGATATGGCTTTTGAAGGTCATTTTCGAGTCAAGAATGACTCCCAAATATTTAGTTTCTTTTTTCAGCGGTATTTCCACATCATTTAGTGTGATGGGGTTTCGTAAGTTAAGTTGGCGGCTGCTTTTTGAGAAAAGCATGGCCACAGTTTTTTCAGCATTGATCTTTATGTCTCTTGATTTGCACCATTCTGCTGTTTGATTGAGGGCGTCTTGTACCCTGAAGGTTGCAACCTTGATGTTTTTATCAGACGAATATAAACATGTGTCATCAGCAAATAGCGCGATATTTACTTGTCTGCGCTCAGGAATGTCGCAAGTATATATGTTAAAAAGGGTGGGAGAGAGAACTGCTCCCTGGGGTACGCCTGCCTCCATTGTTTTTGTTGAGGAGGTTTTACCGTCAACTGATACTTGAAATTTGCGACCTTGAAGGAAGGAATATATTATTTTAGTCAGGCCAGAGGATGTTCCTGCTGTAATCATTTTGTGTACCAGGGCTTCTCTCCACACTCGGTCAAAGGCTTTTTCAATATCCAAGAACACTGCCACTGTTTTTTGTTGGTTGTTGAGGCCCGTCTGGATATGATCGGTTAATCGGGCAAGTTGCAGCGTCGTACTGAGATGGTCTTGAAACCCGAACTGTTCCGGTGGAATGAGCTTTAGCTCTGTAACCTCATCGACCAATTGGGTGAGAATTAGGCACTCAAGGACTTTTCCGAGGGAAGGCAGTAAGCTGATAGGACGGAGGTTTTGGGGGAAGGTAGGATTTTTGCCAGCTTTAGGAATAGCGATTACTTTTGCTATTTTCCAGCTCATTGGAAAATATCCGAGTCTGAAGCAATTCTTATATATATGCAGCAGGTGAACCAGAGCCTTTCTTGGAAGTTTCTTTATCATTTCATTGTTGATGCCATCATTTCCAGGAGCTTTTCTGTCTTTGAGGTGTAAAATTTTTTGCCTTAGTGTTTTCATTGGTATGTTTGGCATTTGAGCCTCTGGTGCGAAGGTACGTATCGCATTTCTCACAGTCCGTGTTATGGCTCTTTCTTCTTCTTCCTCGCATAGCAAGTTCCTTTGGAAATTATTTTCTAGGTGGTCTGCAATGGCGTCCGCCTTTTCCTGTGGTCCGTATTTAAGTCCAGTGGCTGCATGTATTACTGTCGGTTTGTTGTTAACTTGTGAATTGCGTATGTTGCGGGTTAACTTCCAAATTTCAAGTGGTGAGTCGTTGCATTCACCAAGTGTAGTGTCGCATTTTTCCGTGGTGGCTTCAGTTACTAATTGTTTAATTTCTCTACTAATTTTATTAAGTGCTATTTTGCAGGCTGGATGTCTGGTGTTCATCCACTCGTTTTTAATCCTCCTTTTTTTATTTATTAGGTGTTCTATTTCAGGAAGTCGGTGTTGGCCATACTGCCTGAGCGTTATTTTTGTGTTGTTTTTAAAAGCTGTATTTATGGTGTTGGTAAATTGTTGTACTGCTTCCTCTATATCATCAGTTGAGCTTAGGTTAATTTTTGGCCTAATGCTGTTGTTTATATCTGCCACGTATTGCTTCCAGTCCGTGGTTTTTTGTTGGTATGAAATTTCTTTGTTTTTCCTCTTGGTTTCAATATAAAAAGTTATTGGCAAATGATCGGAGTCTAGTGCATTGTGTGTGCAGATGTCTGATGGTATTGCAGTATTTTTCGTGATCACGATGTCTAAGACATCGCCAAAGCTGTGTCTGAAGTCACTGTAGTGGGTGGGTGTGTCAGGTGCCAGTACCTGTAGGCCTAGTTCTTGGCAGGATTTTTCCAATGTTATTCCTGCAGTGTTGTTTACGTTGCTATGCCATGATATATGTTTAGCATTTAGGTCCCCAGCAAGAATGACGTCCTTGTTTAGGCTGAATAATGCTTGAATGTCAGTATGTTCGATAGGTTTTCTGGGTGGTTTGTAGGCCGCAATTATTAATATTTCTTTCGATCCAATGTGCAGGAAGATTCCTGTGGTTTCGATCTGTTGTAGAACTGGGATTTCTGCACGACTGTGTGCTAGGTTTTTCTTTATGAGTATAGCAGTGCCTCCTTTTATTCCCTCTCTGTCATTCCTGTAGATTATGAAGTTGGGGATGACGAATCGATGCCAAGTTTTTAGGTGAGTTTCGTTGATTAACACGATGTCTATTTTTTCTTCTTGGATGAATTTCGTGAGTTCATACTTTTGACTAATTACGCCGTTGGCATTCCAAGCCGCTATATGAATTAATTCTGTATTACGAGCCATTGTTGAGGGCCTGTGTTAAGAGTTGGGAAACAATGGTTTGAATTACTGGTTTTAGCGCTGCAATAACCATTTCTATTAATTGTGAAGGATTTGGAGCAGTGGTATTGATTGATGTATTATTGGAAGTTTGTGAAGTGGTAGGACGGGAGGTTTCTGCTGAAGATGTGGAGGCCTGGGGAGGGATTTCAGGTACGTTCAGGATGGAGGCGTAGCTGACACCTTCTATTACTCGTCTGGCTTCTGTGATTCTATTTTGTGCTGGTTGGATAGGTTCTGTTTCCCTCTGTTTGGTTTCAATAGCTTGTATGTATGCCTCACATTTTTTGGAACTGACAGTGTGACCAGATTTTTTACAGTTTGCACATTTCAACTTATTAGGGTCTTTCCTTGCTTCTTCTCTAACGTTGCATGTTTTGTGGCTGTGCGGGCCTGCGCATATTACGCATCTGGATGTTAGTTGGCACTCTTTAAATGTGTGGTTGAATCTCTGGCATCTGAAGCATTGTTTGATGCCAGGAGATGTCTTGTATGCTTCTACTCTCACAACAGTGTGTAAAATGCGTTGAAGGTTGTATATCGAAGGAGCGTTGGTATCCCTCTCTAGCGAAACAGCATAGAGAGGATAGTTTATTTCAATATTTTCTTCTTTTTTCTTCAATTGTCGTACGCTGATCACCTTGTAGTTCAGTTCAGTAAGTGCAGCCTTTATATCCTCAGGATCTACGTTGTTAGGTAGACGTCTGATAAGAACTCTTAGTGGACGTTCCTGCCTCAGTTGATATGTATAAAATTCAGTACTTTCTTCATTTAAAATACTTTTTGTGGTCTTGAAGTCTTCAACGTTAGTTGTATATATTTTCATTCCATCTCTTGTTTGGATGGCCTTGAAGTCTGCTGTTATCTTTGGACGGAGGTTTCTAGTAAACTTCAGTGGATCTGCCAGGGTGGGTACTGTGATTGGTGGTGGCTTTGCTGTTCTTGGTTGATCTGTAGAATTTGTTTGTGCTGTCTCTGGGTTCTCATTTGTTGTCTGATCTTCATCGTCAATGCGATTTAGTACTTCAAATTGATTGGAAGTGGCTATTTCCTTACTTTGCTTGGGCGGTGTTTTTTTGTTAGCTCTTCTTTTAATTTCCACGAAGTCTTCTTCTTCATCCTCTGATCTTCGTCGTCGTCGTGTTGTGTTTTCTTTTTCATTGGTTGCGGTAATGGTTTGTGTCATGACAGTTGTTAATTCTTTATCTAGATGTGCCAGATAATCTTTAGTGTCGGTGTGTTCTGCTCTCAAGGTGTTCATCTTTTTCTCAGCTTCACAAGTTAGAGCTTTAGCCTCTTGAGACGTGGCGAAGTTAACTTTTTCTTCGAGAGTTTTACAGATGATGAGGAACTCGCTGCTTACTGTTTGTAGCCGAGCGATGACTTCAGGCGTCGCTGATGGCAGCTTGTTGTCCTTATATTTATCAAAAGCGTCTCTGTTGTCAATCCAGAAGCCGATCGTCGAGAAGTCTTCTTCCATTTTTGTAGTTGGGTCACGAGCAGGGATTTTCCAAACTGACGCGAGATACTCTATTTGCCTGGAGATACTCTAATGGCCTAACACACTCTAATGTGTTCCCAGTGCAAGGGTTTAGGTGCATATAGAGTGAGGTATCACAGGGCCGGATGGGTGCTCTGACAGGGCCCCGGCGGGGGCCGAGCTAGGAGCGCTGGGAGTATTAGGAACGGTCAATAGGTATGAATGGATGGTGGAATTGAAAGGAGGAACACTATGCCAACAAACAATACTAGCTCTGTTAAGTGGGCAGCCTTGCGGCTGTCCAAGCAATACTAGCTCTTTTAGGTGGGCAGCCTTGCGGCTGTCCAGCTGCAGGTGGTGTAGCTGAAGCTTTAAGCAGCTCCTCTGGTAGCGAAGGTCTCTGCTAGCGTAGGCGGGGGGCCTCCCCTTCGTAGTAGGTAGTCAGCCGGTGATAGCCGGTGCAAGTTCTCTTGTAGTAGATGTTACTTCTTCAAGAGCTGCGCGTGTGTGTGCCTGCGTCCTGCTGGAAATAATTGTGCCTAAAAAGGACCGTTTTTCCTTCCGTGTGTTTGAACCAATCACAACAGAACATTGGATAGTGAGATGTTATTGGCTGGGAAGGAAATATTCACTGCCCCTATATATACAGGAGACTTTTGGTGCGAGCTGCAGTAGCCTTGATAAAGACCACGGCAAGATGGTCGAAACGTCGGCAGATTTCTCAAATATGACGCGGCAGATACCCGGAAGCCAAGAAGATTTTATTGTCAACTCGGGCCGCGGAAGCCTACGATCTTATATTATAGAACAGTACAGGGAAGGAACATTCCGACTTTTCAAACAATTTTCTAGGCAACGAGAAACCAGAAACCGACAGCTTTGTCGGCTAGCATTTTTGAAACGCTGCAGAGATTATAACTTCATCCCTGGTTTCGCCGTGGTCAAGCACCATATTCACACCAGAGGCTCTAGAAAGATACTACATCACACAAGTTTGGCCATGTTGAGGGAGAGTATAAAGGAAACAAGAACTCAGCTATGGATGACTGAGAAGCTTGTGTGCCATCTACACTTGGAATTATCACCTAGCCTCCAATCGATGGATTGGGAGAAGATAGATCAAATCACATTTCAATCAGCGGAGGATGTTTACGAGAAAACAAGTCAAACAACAAAGTAAATTCCGGAAATTAGTAGGAAAACAGAAACTGATTCCAGAATTGGACTCTGAGAAAACAGTGATCAACTTAACTAATATGACACTAAATGAAGCCTCGACATCGGTGCTAAAGAAAGGTTTCAACTTCAACATAGCACCACGTAAAATAGTTAAGGAGGAAATTATTACTGGTCTGGAAGCAGTCCTGAGATACACCGACCCAGACACCGCAGACAAACTTAGATGCAAAGTCAGCATGATCATTCAGAAAGCGAAACCTCCAAAAAAGAATCTAACCAGTGATGAGTGGACTGCCCTTCAGGAACTCCGACAGAATGAAGACATCTACCTGTTACCAGCAGATAAGGGTAACGCGACGGTGATTATAGACAGACAGGATTACAACAACAAAATTAAAGAAATCCTCAATGATGGAAGCTGGAAAAAGATCCAACCCGACGAGTGAATGGGAAGATGATTGACTTAATTAAGAGAGCCAACTGTATTCCGGAAGAAGATAAGAAGGGTTTAATCCAATCCAAACCTCAAACGCCACGGTTTTACGGACTTCCAAAAATACACAAAATTGATATTCCATTAAGGCCCATAGTCAGTGCCATCAATTCTCCGACGCATCTCCTGGCTCGTTACCTGGCCGAGAAGCTAAAATGTATTTCTGGTAATACTCCATATTCTGTCATCAACTCCATGGATTTCATAGAGAAAATCAGAGACATGCAGATTTCTGCCACAGATCTACTGGTAAGTTTCGATGTCACTTCTCTGTTTACTAGTATACCAATAGAAGATGCAGTGGAAATCATACAACAGAGACTCCAACAAGTGGGCATGAGTACTGAATGGGCAAGGCTGACAGAAGAAGTCCTACAAGAGACCTATTTCAAATTCAGGGACTCCATCTACAGACAGACCAAAGGGGCTCCTATGGGTTCTCCACTCTCCCCGATAGTTGCCAATATATTTATGGAAGCATTTGAAACTAATGTACTTGAAAATGTCGACCTGAAACCAAAACAGTGGCTAAGATATGTGGACGATACGTTCGTAGTTTGGCCACATGGTGAAGATAAACTTGCATCATTCCTGAATCATCTCAACAGTAATCACCCCAATATAAAATTCACAATGGAGCTGGAAAAAGATGGTAAATTACCTTTCCTGGATGTACTGGTCATCAAGAAACGAAATAGTGGCTACTTAGATCACACCGTCTACAGAAAACCAACTCATACAGACAGGTACCTAAATTGGAACTCTCATCACCCACCAGCGACGAAGAGAGGCATCATTAAGACACTGGCTACCAGGGCGGTAAACTTATGCAAAGCACCATACCAACGGCATGAACTCTCTCATTTGTCTGAGGCCCTGCAGAAAAACGGATTCCCGAAGGATACAGTCTAACGAGATGTAAGAGAAGTGACCAATAAACGAGTGGCCCTTAAAAGGACCGTTCAGTCCACAGAGAAGCCCAAGACGGCATATCTTCCATACGTACAAGGAACCACAGACAAGATCAAACGGTTGCTAAGATCACACAGTATAAAGACCATCTTCTACTCTACAAAAAGTATTGGCAACTTAATCAGAAAAGAGAAAGACCGCTTGCCACCATTACAAAGACCTGGAGTCTACGCCATTCCCTGCAGCTGCCAACGTAAGTACATTGGAGAGACCGGTCGAACGGTAGGAGAGAGATTAAGAGAACACATAAGAGCGATGAAGGCTCTCCAAACAGAGAAGTCGGCGGTAGTTGAACATTCTGAAGACACGAAACATGCCATTGAGTTCGACAAAACTAAGATTCTAGCCACGGTCACATACAGGACTCACAGAAAAGTAAGGGAGGCCAGAGAGATCACCAAGCATCCGAACAACATCAACCGGGATGAAGGCCTGAAATTATCAAGGATATGGACCCAACATCTGCGTCCTGCTGGAAATAATTGTGCCTAAAAAGGACCGTTTTTCCTTCCATGTGTTTGAACCAATCACAACAGAACATTGGATAGTGAGATGTTATTGGCTGGGAAGGAAATATTCACTGCCCCTATATATACAGGAGACTTTTGGTGCGAGACCACGGCAAGATGGTCGAAACGTCGGCAGATTTCTCAAATATGACGCGGCAGATACCCGGAAGCCAAGAAGATTTTATTGTCAACTCGGGCCGCGGAAGCCTACGATCTTATAGAATCTTCTGAATTAAATTAACTGTACAACTCCAAGGCCTTGCTCATTATATCATTGTGGGTGATATGGAACTAATTTGCCCATAGATAATTTACCCATTGGTAATTCACAAGTTTGTAGTAACCGGGCATAAATTAACTAGAGCCTGTATGTAATTAATGCCTTTTAAAAGTAACTTACTGACATAATACAAAATATTATAATAATTCAATTTGAACACATATTAATAAGTGCCAAAATGGTACTTTCTGAGATTGTATGTCTGTCTGCCTGTTTGCCTGTATACGCCACAACTCAAATGCGCTTTATCGGATTTTCACGAAACTTGGTATACGAATTTATAACGATTTTGGGCGAAATCGGTTGACCAATACCAGGATAAGCCCAATTAGGGGCCTAATTTGTGAAACTATTCATCAAATGCAATTCAGTTCTGATGACAACAGTATTGTTTGCGGTGTTCATATATGGCTTTGGAAGTTTCAGTACAGGTAGCTTTGACAAATAACACTACCTACATATTCTTTCACATATCCTAATACTTTATTTTAGACCTTTGTTTTTTCCGTTAGCCCTGCTTAATTTATCGACCTGGAGCTTAATTCGGAGAATGAGTACAAAAATAAATCATTTTCAGCATATCATAATTGCAATTACCACTGATTATAAAAAAGTATTCTGTACCTTTGTTATATCAGTTTGTCTGATTTTATTTTGTTTCTAGTCTGAAAACAGAAATAAACAAGAGAGAAAAATGACCTTCTTCATATAAAGAATGAAGACGGACTTCGAAGTTCATGTAGGCCTAAGTGTTTTGCAATGTAGTCAAGTACTCCATGGCATGTTTCTCTTTTTGTTTTGTGCTTTATTTTCCATTATCACTCTGAGAAGTTACAATGTTCACATCACGGTGACAACCGACGACGGTTGGAAAATTCGTAAAATGTATAGATCTTGGAATCATCTATTTTCCCTAATTAGGCCTATAATGTTGTTTGATTTTATAAATTGTGTTCCTAACTTTGAAACAGCCAATAATATAAGTAATGGAACGAGCGAAAGAACTTCACTGCGTGATATTTGAGTTGAAATTATCCAAACATCAAATAAATCACAGAAATGCATTTGGTTAAATATTTACTGTGGACATAGGGAGAACTGCTATGGTACCGGCAATTTATATGCGAGGATAAACAGATCGGCCGGTATTGTTCGCTTATACGCGTGTATTGAAATTGTACTTTGAATGAAATAATGCCGTATTCACTAAGTCTTGAACAAGAAGTGTTTTCATTGACTGGATTGGACATTCATGAGTTATTACGTGTACACTTCTGTCCTACTCTAGCCTTTGTCTTTTCAAATCCATTGTGTAAATAAATGTATAGCTGCCTCACTGATTAAGAACGTAATAGATTTTAAAACTATTCAATAGTATAAACAGGATTTCTCTCTGACTGGATTGCATAACGGAGTAGGAGGAAGTGAAGTCATTGAGAAAGTTCGGGTGGATCATGGATTTTAACACAGTAACCCACCGCTCTTTCCCATATATAATTCTTGATTCCATCAATGATTTATATATTGAATCAAGAATATGCTAACACTGATATCTGATGTCATAAACGTCAATTTATCGCCTGCAATGAGCATCTTCCTTTCTGAGAACAATAAACTAAAACTTTTACAATTCTGAATGTGATTCCATACAGGCTAACTTGAATATTAATAAAAATAACAAAGCACAAAAGAATAGACGGATTTTGATAAGGATTACAAGCCAAACTTGGTCTGTGTCAATTTCATGGTATTAGAAAGTTTTGTCTTATCTTGCAGCTAAAGTAACAACTGTTTAGAGCTCCTCAAACTAATTCATTGTACTTGTTTATTTTACAGAAAATATTGTTACGAACAATGACAATACAAATCCACTGCTAGTGATGCAAACTCGAATTTTAAAACTCATGAATATGTATTATGTTACATCTCAGAGTGAGTCTTGGCTTAGCACTTGCTTCACTGGTCGTTTTCATTTCTTGGCTCATACAAGCTCATATTCCTGTTCCCTCTGTCACGAGTATAGAAACAGATTCACTACGACCAGGAGTCCTCATGTGGCGGATTCTGTGGTCTACGTAATAATTTTTGTATTTAATTTGCAAGGAAATGGTCAGATTTATTGAAAAACTCACAATGGAAATTTAATGATTTTACTTTCCCTTGTTGGTGTGGAGAAATCAAAACATTACGTAAAGGGAAAAAAAACTCACAATGGAAATTTAATGATTTTACTTTCCCTTGTTGGTGTGGAGAAATCAAAACATTACGTAAAGGGAAAAAAGTACTCACTTGGGAAAAACACGGCAATGGAGCTTCTCGTACTGAAGGAAATCTGTAGGATACGTTACATCCGTTAAGATATTTTTTGCACTCCTTAGCTAGTAAGTGTTACTTACGAAAGTTGTTTACATGGATCATAAGTTGACATTCCCACACAATCGTGTTGCTAAGGGCGTTGCGATGAGGTTAAATTACTTACGGTCCAAGCGCCACGTCATAATTCACGTCCCAACAACTTCGGCCTGAAGTTTCAAACACGATATACAGAACACATACGAGCTCTCAAACAAAACACAGACTCTGCCTATGCAAACCATATAATAACCACAGGACACGAATACGCAGACATCAATACAGACATGGAAATCCTACACATTAACCACAAAGGTCACACACTCAACACACTCGAACAATATGAAATATACAGACACACCACACAAGACAACACCAACATCCTAAACGAACAGTTACAATTCAAATCGCACGCGCTGTACGATACAGTTATCCAGAAATGTCTTCCCAACAACAACAACAACAACACTACGGAAGTCAGTTGCTGAAGATGGCCGCTCCATGCGGTTGAAAGCGCTCCAACAGGTAACAAAATACCGCAATTTAGTAGTGAGTACCAGTGATAAAGCTCTACGCTATACATAAATCATTAAGATTATCGCTACAGAATGGACAAAACTCAAGAATAATTAAATTGATATAAATAATCATCGTGCAAAAAATAGCATGCAACACACGGGCCGTAAAGGCATTTACGGGTCTCGAAAACTTAAAAACCCTCGGCTGCGCCTCGGGTTTTCAATCTGTTTCCTCGACCCGTAAACGTGCCTTACGGCACTTGTATCGCAATATACTATAACATGACAGTTGAAGGCGACATTGAACACTTGTGTGTGGTAACGATAACACATCATACAAATGTTGGAGAATGGAATGAGCTGAGTACGTTATGAGTGCTTCAAACACTATCATATATAAAGGTTTATAATATGTACATTTATACCCCCCAGGTAATTTTCCTAATGCATGAAATAAATTTACTGTAGTGATGCATATCTTTCGGCCAGTGGATCCATTTCATTTCCTACTTGTAGTTCTATTTGTTGAACGTTCTTAATGGTCGGTCTCCTCCGATGAGAGTTCTCCTTTAAGTTTTTCTCTGCTGAGAGTTCACCTTTTGGCACCAGTTGGTGAATGTTAACATTACAAAGACTCTTTTTATTTCTAGAGGTGGTCGACTGTCAGACAGCCTCTTATCAGAGTAACTATCTCGTCAGCAAACACTTTTGCCTATCTTCTTGATTTGGTTATATCCGCAATGGCTTGATCGAGTATAAAGTTTCAAAAGTTCGGTCCGAGAACCGAGCCCTGTGGCAGCCTTTTCCAACACGTTTTGTCCTGTTTTCAGGATTATTACGCATTACTGCCTCTCTGTCCTCAAAATAATCTGTTATTATTTCATAGAAGTGAGGTACGCCATAGCGTAGCGGTTGAGACGCTGCGCTAGAAACCGGAAGGTCGCGGGTTCGATTCCCGATGAAGTCGTTGAGATTTTTCAATTCGCCTAATCCGTCTGGTGACACTATGGCCCTGGGGTCAACTCAGCCTCTAACATAAATGAGTACCAGAAGCAATCCTGGGGGTAAAGGCGGCCGGTACGTAAGGCTGACAACCTTACCACCTTCATGTGCCGAATTTCCAAAATCTGGGAGCCTCAACCTCCTGGGACCCCCTCTGGGCCTCCATGGCCTCTATAGGGATTACTGTTCCTTTTAGTTCATAGATGTCCACGGGACATTCAAATTCCATTAATCGGTTCAGGACAACGGGCCACCATATGTTATCCAAGACTCACTTTGTATCTATAAAAATATTCCTGACATGTACTTTGAATTTGCCTTTGAGTTATAACTGAACCCTGTGCTTAACCCAGTTCCTGTTATTCATGTACTTGGCTTTGGTTAGTTGCATATATTGCGATTCACATTTACACCATACGCCACATGATATGGAAAGAGGCCAGACCATTATTTACCGTATTTATAGCAGTTTCATTTCGAGGGACATGAACGATTGCGAATTGCTTGCAGCTGGGAGGCAAGTCACGTGCTTGAATACAGTTTACCTGCCATGATTTACATGCAGATTGAATTACTTCCAGAGGAGAGGATACCGGACACACAAGGCTGGTAACATTGCATAGAAGTCACTCCACCATTCTATTTTTTCCCCCTTAGCTCTCTCCCAATCCATTTCCTTATTCTCGTTTTCTCCTAAATCACATTGTATCTCCTCTTTCTCGTTCTGTTTCCAACTGACCTTTTTCTTTTTATACGCCACGAGATTGCTCTGCATACATGTAAATGCTGCATATTGAATGGAGATAGGAGTATCACTGCTTCCTGTTTACATTGCGCTGTGAATCAATGGGGCTTTTCGTGTCCCTCCGTTTTATAAAAGAAGAAACACAAAAGAAAGCTCTTTTTCCCTTCAAGGTAATAAGAAAGAGAAGATGTAGAAGTGAACACAAAGCTTGCATGTTGCTATTATAACCACGTGTACAGAATGAACTAGAATGTACGGGTATCAGTGTATGTTCAAATTTCAAGGTGGATTATTAATATTATAACTGCTTCTGCAGCGATGCCATTTCTGCTCTTGTTTTCGGTGAAATGCTCTTTTTTGCTTGCTTTGTTATTATTTTGGATGTAGGCAATTGTTATTCAATGTTCAGATATCAATTGCATGAAAAATTCCATCTTGGCCTATCCCAGTTTTGGGTTACAAGCCTATCTGTACTACAGGCGAGGGAAAGTTTGTAATTCCCTAGGCTCTGCTATGGCAAGTGCATATGTGTTGCAAACTGAAAAGAAACAATTAAAATCTTACTTACCTGAAAACTAATTAACAACTAGCAGCTGTCTGGGTTGCAAGAGCACTGAACATATATCGATATGTGGATTACATCTTACTTAGTTACTGGATGAATTAAACCATTAATCAATTTTAAGAAATGAAAAATAGGCTATCAACTCCGGGGAGCAATCTCCGGGAAGATGATCCTGTTATTCTGAATGAAAAAATCATTGGAGACCACCAATGTCGATTTAGGCGAAACAGATCAACCATTGATCAAATATTTTGTATTCTTGTATTTCTTGGAGAAAAAGTGGGAATATAATAAGTCTATTCACGAGCTATAAATAGATCTTAAAAAAACCTATGATTCAGTTAGGCGAGACAAATTATACAAAATCCTCATTGAGTTTGGGATACCAAAGAAGTTAGTTAGGTTGATCAAAATGTCTCTAAATGAAAACTATAGTAGGCCCTACAGTCAAGGTAGGGAAACATATCAGATAGGTTTGCCAATAAAAGCGGCTTGAAGCAAGGAGATGCACTATCGTCTTTACTTTCAATTTCACTGTGGAATATACCATTAGGAAAGCTCAGGAAAACAAAATAGGCCTAAAATAAAATGGCAATCACCCGAGTTTAGCTCAAGCAGATGACGTTTGTCTGCTGGGCGATGATATAAACACAATCGAGAGAAATGCAGAAAGTCTTTTCGATGCCTGCAGGTATGCTGGATTAAAAATTAATACAGAAAAAAGTAAGTAGGCCTATATGGTGATGACACTTCAAAACAATCCACTCTTATACAATTCAACGGTCCTAAATAGCGTGCTCACTCGCTCCCTCACTTCGTGAGACATCGGGTATACTCGGCGATGTTCGTCTCTCGCAGTCTAAACTTTCACAAAGAGTACAAAATTAGGAAAACCGTTTCTTCATTATATAAGGCCTAAGTGAAATGAACATAATGAACAGATATTCTAATTTTATTTCTACTTACAATTTTCATAGCTCTGAACCACAAACATTTGTAATAAACTGCCAGTGTAAATTTTTTAAAAACCTGGAGTCAATTAATAATGGCGGGCGAAGCCGTGGGCACCAAATATAATGTATTGATAGTTTCACCCTGGGAGTATTGCTGACAATTAAAATCCAAAGAGACCACTCCTACCCTTCAAAAGTTATATAATTTCTGAAAATTACACTGAATTTATCACATCATATTCATCTGTCAACAAACAGTTGAGAAACGATACGTATTATCCACCGCCGTCTCGAAAATTACACACGAGTAATACAGTCTAGAAGGCAGTGGTATTATAAGTGTTCACAGTTAGGTTTGGAACTGCATAAACGAATCTGAGATCGTTTTCCTAGGCGGCGCTTTCTAATCGTGGAATGTACTCTAAAGCCGGAATTTTAGCTGTTTCATTAGTTATTGGTTTAGTTTATGAATGATTCAAGTGCAAATGTTAATAAATATAATGCTTAAATAATTATTATAACTTACTCTTAATTTTTAATTCTTCAATTAATTATCGTGGGCGAAGCCGCGGGCACCTGCTAGTGCTCTACAAAATGTTAGAATAGGCGGTAAATCGTTTGAACATGTGGAGAAATTCAAATATCTGGGAGCAATAATTATAGACACAAATAATATTAAGGCAGAAATTAAGTGTAGACTCAAATCAGGATATGCTTGTTCTTATGCAGTTCAGAAATTTTTTATCTTCTCGTCTTCTGGCCACAAATCTAAAAATAAAAATTTATAGGGCTACTAGCTTAAAAGGCCCGGCGTCGCTCGGGTTTTGTATTTTGTAAATGCCAAAATAACTTATGAAGGACTTTCGATTTTCAAACTCTAGGTCTTTAAGGTCTTTATATAGGTATTTAGAATTTGAAATGGGGAAGAACGACTTATCACACAAAAACTATTCCCTCAGAAAACGCTAGATAGGCTATAGCTTATTATAGCTTAGGCCTATAGCAGATCCCCACGGCTTCGCCCACGATAATTAATCGAAAGATTAACAATTAAGAACAAAATAATTAAAATGTCATATTTATTAACACTTTGCACGCGAAACATTCATAGGTGTAAACTAAACGATTGATAGGCCTAATTAATGAAACAGCTATAAATCCGGCTTTGAAGTGAATTTCACGATTAGAAAATAAATGAAAAAATTCAGTATTCGAAAGATAATGAGAATTGAAATCGATTAAACTCACGATGAAAAAAATGTGCGTAAATGTATTTGACAGACAGACATATATTAGTTTTTATTTATATAGATGAAGAATGGAATAAACCTACTGAGGCCGTGATTTCTATACTCATTAATTTGTCCAGACGTATAATTCCATTACATTTCAGGCAGATTTAACGACTCTACATAAGTTTTTTTAATTACAATTACATATAAAAATGTTGTAGCCATGACCCCGAACTAAGCAACTTCCCCGGAATTTTCTGTCAACTATCTTTCAAAAGAAGCATATTCCATGTTAAATAAATGTTTAACATTACCTTATCAATTCTCTAGCGTTTACAATAACATGAGATATCCATTGCCTTCCATAGCGATCGCGATATGATTTCCAAGGTATGACAAAAATAGACAAGCCTTCTGCAATTGATTTGACAAATGAAATGTATTACTGAAAACTGATGCTTCGAAAGCGCAAGAAATGCACGTCTCATTCCAGTTTTCACTCATAACTCGCGAGCGAAAGCTAAAATTTAAAATGTAATATGCCAGAAACATTCCCGGGAATGTACTCAACAACTTGCCAAAGTTTCATGGCTTTCGGATGAATGGTGCAGTAATGCATAAAGGACAGACACACACACACACATACATTCATTTTTATATAGGCCTATATGGATTATCCTGCCGGTTGTATTATATGGATGTAGGACATGGCCGCTTACTCTTCTGAAAGCACGTAATCCCAGGGTGTTCGAAAACAGGGTGCTTAGAAATATATTTACGTCTAAAGGAAATGAAAATGGGGACTGGAGAAAACTGCATAACGACGAGCTTCATAACCTGTATTCTTCACCAGATATAGTAAGGGTAGTTAAATTACGGAGAATAAAATGGGCTGGGTATGTTGCGCGCATGGGGGAGGAAAGACATATCTAAAAAATATTGAATAGGAGACCCGAAGGGAAAATACTATTTGGAAGACCTAGACATAGGTGGGAGGACAATATTGTGATAGATTTAAGCGAAGTAGGATTCGCGAGGGATGGTTGGATGGAGTTAGCACAGAATAGGTTTGAATGGCGGGTTCAGGTAAGTGCGGAAATGAACCTTCGGGTTCCGTAGAACAGATAATATTCCTTTAGCTTGCTGAGGAATTGTCTATTGCCACTGAGTGAGTAAGTAAGGAATTAAGTAAGTTCGTAAGTAAGTTGCTGCAACCACTGCGTAGTTTTAACGTATGATGAGATCTTAGAACCAGGCAAGTGTAGCGGTTGCTTCAGTTATATTTTGGAGATGTAACATAGCTTCGTGCCCTTGGAGGGAAAGTAGAGAGAAACAACAGCGAGATGAGGAAGGGATGTATACGAAAACCTCGCTCCAGGCTATCTGCTGATGCCTCCCATAAGATAATAAAACAAGACGAAGAAGAACGATACGGAGCTGGGAAAATTATAAGGAAGTGCGGAAAAACCCCTAGGGCATTTCTTTTCTTTTCGCTTCATGCCTCTGCAGATCCAAAATGCATTGCGCTTATTTCTGATACTGAGAAACAATATCTCAAATTCTTCCTTTGCTTTCTCTGTTATTTATTTCAATCAACCTGACAGCGAAAGCTGATACCAAAAATGAACTTCCTTATTCTGTTAAATCCTAACCTCCAAACATGAGAGAACGGCCTGCTTATACTGTACATCACTGGTAATGGTCTGATATGTTACATGTTGTCAAGCCTGGAAGCTTATGGGGCAGAAAGAGCCTGAGAAAAAAGTTATTTTGCTTATAGGGCTATTAATATAGTATTCATAAGATTTAAATTGTTGACTCATTCAATATATTCAAACGCCACGACACATACAGGAAAATGATAACACCTGTCCTAAAGTGGCTATTTACCTGACACGTCTTTCTTTCCATTTGGACGAGTAACATATAAGAATGGCTCTGAAATCAGCCAACCACAGACATCGTTTCCGCATTCTTTTTCGAATTTGCATTATCACCTCCTACGTAAGACATCGGAGACTCCGTATGGAGTGACCTATGTATACATCATCCTGTTAAGATTTTTTCTGGAAATAAACTGAATCTGCTCAGGAATCAGCATTACAATATTTTACGGGAAATGTAATCCATAGTTATGCAGTGATTCCATTTAATAAATGTAATAACTTCCTGTACACAGTATAAACACATAACCTCTACAACATGAATGTGACGTGCGAGTGAAGAGAAGGCCGCTGAGAGGAAGAAGATGCATTCAGAGTCATCATTCCTCTCTAGGCGGCTTACAACTGTTCCTACATGCGCGTAATATCCTTTAAAACAACTATATTTACCAGTATGCGTCGCTAGGAACTATAACAATAATGTAATTACGTTTATTAAGTGCCAGTATGGTACTTGATGAGATTGTGAGCGGGAAGGGAAAATGTCTGTCCGTGTGTCCGTGTGTCTGTACGCGCGATAACACAAACAAGCTTTATCGGATTTTCATAAATCTTGTTATACGCATTTATAACGTACATGGGGAGAACCCTATTGATATTGGACAAAATCGGTTGACCGGCACCGGAGTAAAGCCCAATTTAGTGCCTAGTGCCTATTTCATAGAAAGCATTTATGAAACGCAAATTAGTTATCATCACTACATATTCTTTTACAGTATTCATATACGGCTTTGGAAATTGCAATACAGTTAGCTATGACAATTAACACTATTCCTTCACATACGATTATGAAAGTAAACCTTTACTGAGCGAGGTAACGTCTTGGATTCGCAATTTGGATGTTCCTAGTTCAATTTGACATATCTTTTTTGAATTTTTATGTGAGTGTGCGATTATCAAGATATCACAAATATGTATAAACTAGTTCTGCTAATGCTGCACGATTTAAATCGTAAAAAAACTTTACCTTTATTCTTCCGTAAAAAACTATATTTTGCCCTGCTTAATGAAAGAATCTGGAGCTTAACTCGGAAATCAATTTAAAAAAAAAAAAAAAACTTATTTTCTGGATACTATAATTGTAATTATAACTGATTAAACGAAAGCATTCTGGCACTTTGTTACATCAGTTTACCTGATTTTATTGTAATACACAATAACTTACCAATACTGCAACCTATGATTAGTCACCAGTAGAAGTATAAGTGTAAGTAACAGAAAATAGTTGGAATATCCTGTTATTTTCATGTTTAAGAGATTTTCCACTATAATGCTGGTGTGAGGGAAAAGTTCATTTAGCTATTTATTCTTCCAACTACAGGAATAAATCCCAATTATAGTTGACGCAGTTTTTGTACAATATCATAGAGTAAGGATAAAGAATATTCATGAATGATTTATAATAAATACAATTATTTTAACGAGACAAACTATGTAAAATCGTATGGACATTTCATGCAATGATTGAAATCCTCAAGAGCATTTTGAAGTGATACGGAATTATATTGTATACACTTTTGATTTGACGACAGGAACTTAAAACAATTCCCTATTTATTAGATATCATTGAACTGTAATACGCTTTAGTAGTTCATTGCTATAAATGAAGTCAATTACAATTTCATAACGGAATAAAATCAGGTAAACTGATGTAACAAAGTAGCAGAATGCATTTGTTTAGTCAGTGATAACTGCAATTATGATATGCAGAAAATAAGTTATTTTAGTAATCGATTTCCGAGTTAAGCTCCAGAACGATTCATTAAGCAGGGCTTACGGAAGAACAAAGGACTAAAGTTTGATAAGGATATGTGAAGGGAATATGTGGGTATACCTAGGCCGTTGAAACATTGCTCTTGGCAGTTAACAAGTTATGTTGCCAGCATCGCAGATTGACAAATGAACTACTCGATTTCGTTCTGTACTGTCAAGGAGACGCCAATCGGCAGTATTCGGCTTTGAACATTCAATACGATTTCTACTCCCTCATTTCTTTTTTTCCTTTTCTTCCGTGCAGTAGTTTTCGATATTTATGCAATGTAATATTATTTCGAACCTATAGTATTAAAAATCCCTTTAGGCAGGCCTACAGGCGGAGGTAGATTTCGAAGTGCTTTTGGTTTAATTTATTGTCGCTGCATAGCACTCTTTTTCTTTAGCCTTGGCATGGTAAACCTGCAGTAATAAGAACTGAATTCGGTAAAGAGGAAGAGCCTACAATCATTTGTTTTGACAACAAGAATAGGATATAATATTCTGGGAGGCCGTGCGCAAGATCAGCAATGAATAAAATTAGCAAAGCCGCTAAACAAGACAAAATTATGATATTATAATAATTCTTTTAAGTGTTATTATTTTCAAACATTAAAATCTCGCGTCATATGAGAGCTATCAAGAAACTATTTATTGATTTGTAGAGTACTCATCAAGAGCTTTTCAACGATACCCCACAAGACGTGGTTTCAAAAGTTTCGAATTTTCATCCCCCACCCCCACCCCCACCCCCACCCTCACTCGAACCCCCGAATTGTTGGTGTCACTGTGAACTCCATAGGGAGTACTCTAATTTATTCAAACAAAGTTTCCCTCTATACTTCATAGGGGCCGAGATATAAATGTTTTAAAATTTCAACCCCCTCCCCCGACCACCCCCTTGGGCCAATTTTGCCCATTAACGAACTTGTCCGAACTATTGGGCCTAGAAATAACATAATAAAATTTGGTTCAAATATCTTCAAAATTACGGCCGCTATCGTGTAAAGATATATATATATATATATATATAAATATATATATATATATATAAATATATATATAAATATCACAAAAATTTTTTTTGAACGGGCGGTGGTTTCGTACTTAGGGGAGCATGAAACGTAAAGATATGAAAGAATTTTTCGAAAATCATAAAGTGGTATCCATTGCAATAGGTAGATTTTTCTTCGAAAATCTACCTAAAAATCCCTTTAGGCAGGCCTACAGGCGGAGGTAGATTTCGAAGTGCTTTTGGTTTAATTTATTGTCGCTGCATAGCACTCTTTTTCTTTAGCCTTGGCATGGTAAACCTGCAGTAATAAGAACTGAATTAGGTAAAGAGGAAGAGCCTACAATCATTAGTTTTGACAACAAGAATAGGATATAATATTCTGGGAGGCCGTGCGCAAGATCAGCAATGAATAAAATTAGCAAAGCCGCTAAACAAGACAAAATTATGATATTATAATAATTCTTTTAAGTGTTATTATTTTCAAACATTAAAATCTCGCGTCATATGAGAGCTATCAAGAAACTATTTATTGATTTGTAGAGTACTCATCAAGAGCTTTTCAACGATACCCCACAAGACGTGGTTTCAAAAGTTTCGAATTTTCATCCCCCACCCCCACCCCCACCCCCACCCTCACTCGAACCCCCGAATTGTTGGTGTCACTGTGAACTCCATAGGGAGTACTCTAATTTATTCAAACAAAGTTTCCCTCTATACTTCATAGGGGCCGAGATATAAATGTTTTAAAATTTCAACCCCCTCCCCCGACCACCCCCTTGGGCCAATTTTGCCCATTAACGAACTTGTCCGAACTATTGGGCCTAGAAATAACATAATAAAATTTGGTTCAAATATCTTTAAAATTACGGCCGCTATCGTGTAAAGATATATATATATATATAAATATATATATATATATAAATATATATATATAAATATATATATATATAAATATATATATATATAAATATATATATAAATATCACAAAATTTTTTTTTGAACGGGCGGTGGTTTCGTACTTAGGGGAGCATGAAACGTAAAGATATGAAAGAATTTTTCGAAAATCATAAAGTGGTATCCATTGCAATAGGTAGATTTTTCTTCGAAAATCTACCTAAAAAAACCGTATTGGTCATGTATCGTATGGGATATAGGAGCAAATATACGGGTTCAGATGTTTAATATTCACACTTCAACCATCCTGGTGTTAGTAGCTCAAAGGTTATCATGCTTGACTATTGTGCGGAGAGTTGTGGGTTCGATCACCGTTGACGTACTTTTCTTTCATAATACTTTAAAGACGCAAACAAAGTTTTTAATTTTTAAAATTAGGTTACTTATAGTTTGTTGTGTAATACCATTATCAGTAGTGAAACCATTAACCGTCGGCCAAATGTCCCACATTACGCACGATGCTCCTATTGTACTTCCTCTGCCTCTACCGTAGGTACTACAGGAGAGGAAGTGTTGTTTTCGACCCCCAAATTCCAAGTTTAGTTTCTAACTTAAATACAAGTTTTCAGGACCCCTTAATCTAAAATACTATTTTTGGAAACATATCTGTGTGTGTGTACGAGGGAGAATCAAATGAAAACCGCAATTAATTTTTTTCCACTATTTCACTGCAGGAACAATGTTTGCTTGTAAATAATTTTCTACATAGTCCCCTCCCAGTTCAAAGCACTTACGCCATTGGATAGGAAGAGCTTCGATACCGCTTGAAAAAAAAAATTGGTTGACGCTGCAGCCACCCCTGCACCATCGATTGGACGTTTTCATCAGATTTGAACTTCTGCCCTCTAAGGAGATTCTTTAACAGACTACAGTTTTGGAAATCTGACGGTGAAAAATCGAAGGGGGTTGCTGAGAGCAGGTGTTTTGCTTCAACATGAAAAAGCCAGTCCTCATGCTCCTCGTGCAACCATGAAAACCATCGACGACATATGCTTCAAGTGCCTCCCACATCTGCCATACTTGCCAGGTTTGGCACCGTCAGATTTCCACATCTTTCGTCCATTAAAGGAGCTCCTTGGAGAGCAGAAGTTCAAGTCTGATGAATACATCCAATCGGCGGTGCATGAGAGCCTACGACGTCAACCAGAATAATTTTTCTCATGAGGTATTGAAGCACTTCCTATCTGATGGCATAAGTGCATTGAACTGGGAGGGGACTATGTAGAAAAATGTGCACGCAAACATTCTTCCTGCAGAAAAATATTTAACAAAATTGTGGTTTTCATTTTATTCTCCCTCGTATGTCTGTGAACATCCTAACTCCAGAACTGAAAATCGTATGGAAACAAAATTTTGTATTTAGGTTAGGTACTGGTGTAAATGGAGTCATCTCCATTAATATCAACTGATAGAAAATGATGAGAAATAGATTGATATTAATTAAATACGGCAGATAATAACTTTTGAACTAACCAAGCAATATTATTATAAATTACATGATAAAAATCAGGAAAAATTAACAAATAATATTACATAAATATGAAATTAATATCATCAATACTTTAGCTGATATTAATTATTTTATAGTAAAGAATAAAATACACTAGGACTCAATAGAAGTTAGCAGACGGAATACTCAGAAATATACAATGCAGCCGGAGTGAAATGTATAGCAACTCTGTGGGAGATAGGTGCCAGGTATTGTCAGAAATGTACTAGGCTATTCAGTCAAAATGTAGTAGAAAGGAAAGATTATGAGATGAATAGGCACTTCACGAGAATGTACAGTGAAAGTTGCAAGGTCCAAGAACTAGACAGAAATTCGGAGAATCGCATGATGGGAGAAACAGAAAAGCATCACTCCCAAGCTAAAAACCACGCTAATCGAAACAACCAATAGAATTTAAGTTTAGGATAGAAAAAACTGAATTTAGCTATAACAGTGCAGATGATTGGTTTTGTGTAACTATGGTAAGGAAGGGAAATTGAGAGGAGGCTAAGATCATGGCTTTTTACGAAACGACACTTGTGTACGAAGGACTCGAGGAGGCAGGTCATATCCCTGCATTTCTCCTCGAATTACACATAAGTCGTATTGACATTGTGGTCAATCCGACTGTATCTATATAAATAACTTCACTAAATTACCGAAGTGTAAATTCTATTATACATTTATTCTTGCAGTAAGAGCTTATTATGGCTACTTACTAAAATAAATTCAGTGAGTGTGCCAAGTAAGTACTGTTGTGACATTGACGTCACCATCATTACAAGATTACGTGGATATTGAGTGTCACTACTAGGAAGTATTTACGTACGAGTTGCAAAGGCCAATATTAGACTCCCTTCAATATCCCATCATAAAATTAATAAATTCACGGAGCAACATTTATACATTTGAACTTTGATTGGAATACTAAATAAACTTACAGTGTTTGATAAATATTTAATTATTGATAAACAGTAAATATAGAACCTCCACACCCAATTTTATGCCCTGAGGTAAGATAGAGAAAATCGTAGCAACTCCGACTGAGCAACCCGAGGTTCCACCAGGCTGAAGAAGACAACATTCGCAGTGAGTACAATATTGTGGGGGTGGACCACAAACCGATTGCAGCATACTGGGAGAACTCATACAACGAGGGCTTGTAGTGTGAAGTACTGCATCATATTTATGGCGCCCAACGTGGGGCTCGAAAAATCGTTGGACGTAAAAAACCCATAAATAACTACATATTTATGACTTTACCAACGTGGGTCACGAAATACAGATCTTAAAAATTCAGAAATAACTACATACTACAAAGAAGCAACAACGTGGGTCTTCGAAAAAAGGAGTTAAGCCAAGGGACGACGACCATCGCTATTAGGAGCTGGGCACCGAGCGTGAGAAGGAGGACGACGGGAACCAAGATTAGGAGCCGGGCAACGCAAGAAAAGAAGAAAGGAGAAAAGAAGGAAGAAAAGAAGAAAGAAGAAGAGAAGAGAGAAAAAGAAGGCAACACGATCGAACCAGAAGGAAGGATGACTAACCGGAACCAAAACTGATAAGTCAAAAGATTTTATATGAAAGTATTACAAGGGTATTTTGTATTGTGCATGCAATTAATGACTTGTGTGTTAATCAATAAGAGGGTATTGTGCATGAAAAATTTTGGGGGTAACCTGAAATGCTGTAAGAAAATACAAAGTGTAAGGAATGTATAAATTACGGAGTGGGAAAATTGTGAACAGTGAAATGGAATCAAGTGAAAGTCAGTTAGGACAAGATTTATTAAGTCAAGGGGAATTGGAAAATTTTCAAAATAACGCAAATATGGAAGTAAACAATGATAATGAAGTAGGGGTTATTGAAGAAAATAACAGTCAGGAAATTGAAAATCAATCAGAGGAACCTTCTGTTCAAATTGCAGTAGAAAGTTCAGAGGATCAGAACGAGATAGGTCCAATAGAAAAAGAAAATAAAAATGTAGGGGGAGATCAGTTATCAATAATGCAACAGATGATGGCAATGATGGTAGAAAATCAGAAATCACAAAAGCAGATTAATGAGGGAAATAAGAAGTTAGGGGAAGAGGTTAAGCAGATTAATGAGGGAAATAAGAAGTTAGGGGAAGAGGTTAAGCAGATAAATGAGGGAAATAAGCAGATTGTTAAGGATAACAAGAAAGTTGGAGAGAGATTAGAGAAAATTAGCGAGGAAGTCAAAGGAATAAATGATAGGTTAGAAGGAAAAATCAAAAATGTAGTAGTTGATTTAGAAAATTCTAAGAAAGAGATTCACAACAAAATTGCTGAAAATCAGAAGAAAGTTGAAGTAAAATTAGTTGAAAAAAATAAAGAATTGGAAAGTAAGTTAGCGCAGGCAGTTTCTGCAGACTTAGAGGAGATAAATAATAAATTTCATGGCAGGGTTAAAGAACTAGAACATAAACTGGAGATAAATAAAACAGCAACAGAAAACGTAAAAATTGAGGTATTGGACAAAGTAAAACAGGTAGAAGGGTCTTTATCTGAGAAGGTTATAAACATAGAAAAACAGGTAAACACATTGAATGCCAAAATTAATAGCAGTGAGAATGAACCTCAAAGTGTACGTAGCAGTAGTGACGTCAGGAGGAACAGCCTTGCAACATTTAATGTAAATAATACTGCAGTATTAGCAGCAAATGAATTGCCATGTGAACCACAAGGTCCTCCTAGCGTCAACACTGAGTCAGATGATACGGGAAGCAATATCGAATTAGGGTCCCACAATGTAATGCAACTAGGTATCAGGAATCCTATCCACTTGTCACAAATTTTGGGGCATGATTGGACAGCACCTCGGTATAACGATGACAACTCATCGAACCCACATCATTTTATAAACGAATTGGATACCTACTTTAAAATAAAAGCGGTACCGGACGATTATAAAATGCTGATTGTTCAGAAAAGTTTGGTCGGAAAGTGCAGAGATTGGTGTAACTTCGTGTCATAAAGGGGGATAGGATATCCTGAATTTAAGAGGTTATTTATGGAAAGATACTGGAGCGCGAGTCGCCAGAGTAAGGCCCGAGCTGAGTTGTATTCAGGTAAATATAATGAAAGTTCGAATATGACAATGTCTGAATATTTCGTCAGAATAATGAAAGTCGCCAGGTCATTAGACTTACAATTAGCTGAAAAAGATGTGCTTCAATTAGCCTTAAAACATTATAAGCCCGAGATATATAATAATTTAGTTGTCGCTAGGCCTAAAACTTGCGCCGAGGCACTAACATTATTAACTGAGTTTGAAGAGGTACATAGCCACGAGAGAACTCGTGATGTAAATAACAGGTTTGACAGTAGAAATGGGAGTGGCAACACAGGTGAAAATAGAGGTAGCCAGGCGAGCAATAGTGGGGCCCAGAATAATTATACTGGTAGGCCTAACCCTGGGAATCAGAATAATCAAACGCAGAGAGGATATAATGGTAGGAATTGCGGTAATCAGAATTATCAATTTCAAGGTAATAGACAAGATAGGCCTAATCAAGAAAGTGGTTACAGAAACCAAAACAATAATATGGGTCAAACTCAGCGAAATGATTATAACAGGGGAAGAAACCCACCACAGAATACGAGGGTAAATCACATAGCATTCTCAGAACCAGATCGGAGGAATTCAGATAACAATCAGCAACGAGGGGAGGTGAGAGAAGGCCGCTATATCGGTTACAATTCTAACGGGAATACGGTACAAGGCGATACGCGTGACAGAAATACTTCGCTTAACCCGGAAGCAAGTGAATATCACAATAACAATACAAGACAGTCAAATCAAACTGAAATAAATCAAGGAGATTTAAACTCCAGCGAGACGTACTAGAGAGTCGTAGTATGTCTGTTTTAGGGAACCAGTTCACCGACGGGAGGCTCAATGAAAAAAGTAATTCACAAGAAATCAAAACAGAAAAAAGTAATATTCTGAATCCGCCACAAATTGAAGCTAAAATAGGGAAATTAAAAGTTCAAGTAATGGTTGACAGTGGGGCGATGATTAGTACATGCAGTCATAAATGTTATGAGGAATTAAAAATAAACAATGTAAAATTCCAAGAACTAAATGTCCCGCTATTACATTGCACGACAGCTGTAAGCCGAACTCGATAT
Source organism: Ectobius pallidus (assembly GCA_964059195.1). Classification (NCBI taxonomy): domain Eukaryota; kingdom Metazoa; phylum Arthropoda; class Insecta; order Blattodea; family Ectobiidae; genus Ectobius; species Ectobius pallidus. The sequence goes on from CAXKWD010000006.1 coordinate 17,632,036, forward strand.
AAGATTGACAAACAAATTATGGTCAAACTGGAGATTGGAGATTGGTCCGCTGACATTTACACATTAGTTATCAGAAATTTAACTCACCCATTTATTCTTGGTTGTGATAGTTTAATTGAATATGAAGGAATATTAGATTTTGGGGAAAACTCCTTAAAAATAAATAATCAAGGAAACATAATTGAAGTTCCATTGTTAACGAATGATCATAACGATTACGCAGAATGCTCTGAAAGTGAAAAGGCAATTCAGAATGAGGTTTTTATTATTGAAAATCTGAGTACAGATACAGGTTTTTATGATGATACTATCGTATCAAATCATGCTACTATTGACGTCGTAGGCGAGAAAAGCCCGGCGAATAATTTTATAGACTCAGCGGAAAATACGCGTTTCTATAGCGAGGAGATTAATGAGTTTAATGACACTTTTATTGAAGAAGTGTATGATATTGGAGGGGATTGCAAAATAAACATGATTAGAGCTGACTTAAATAATCGAAGTAATTATGAGGAACTAGGGAACGAAAATTGTGTTCAAAAAGATGAAATTCTAGAGATATTAAAACAGAAGGTAAACAGTATCACAACTATCAATGAAAATCAGAAAGATCAATTATTTGAGGTGTTGTTAAGGAATAAAGATGTGTTTGACGAGACCCCGGGATTATGTACCGTTTATGAACATAAAATCACCATGGATAACACACCAGTCTTAAACCATAAGAATAGGCCTATGCCGCTGTCAATACGAGAAGAGGTGAATAGAGTACTCATAAAATTCATGAGCATGATAAGATACATAAGCATGGAAAAAGATATGAACCAAGTTGGCAGAATATTAGCCGTAATTTCTGGATATTAAAGTTGTTTATATGAGTCGATCTGATAAAGTTTCCGGAGGGAACTGGTTTCCACACAAAATATATTCTTAGATAATAATTAATTAATTCACATAGCAGATTTTAACACACTTAGAAGAGTTAAGTATGGTACTTATAACTTGTCTTTTATCCGACCTTATAATGAGAAATAGGTAAACAGGCAAAAACATTGTGGGTAGAAATGACATATTGCTTTCCGTGCTAAGTTCAAGAAAAAGTGGTATAAAAGAATTTGAATATAGTATGAATGTGACAAGAGTGGCATTGATAGTATAATTCCGTGTGAGAAAATCTGTTGTGTTATCTAATTTTAAGAAGGACACTAGCAAAAACCCAGAACCGCTGTGATTTATTATTTTTATCAAGGGTATCAAGTTAAAATGTGTGTTATCTAGTTTAAAAAAAAAAGGACTCAATGCAAACAAATCCGCAGAGCTATATCTAGTTAGTAAGAGGGTAAATTTTATTGTGTTTATATTATGATAGTTAGGTAATACTCTCCGATATGCAAAGTATGCTGCATGGAATGTTGTTATTGAATCATAACATAACCGTAACATGGCGAGGTTCATTCACACAAGGCATTCAGGTAGCGAGTGAAAGAGAGAGGGTAAGTCACTCAAGGCCACTGCTCTAGTACTCGTAAAAATTTAAAGGGTCATCCCGTCAGCCATATTAGTGTAAGGAGCATTAATCTGTTTCTCTAAAAAAAGTGACAATTTTTCAAATCCTCACTTATTCAAGAGAAAAAGATTGGGCATATGGTGTAAATGGAGTCATCTCCATTAATATCAATTGATAGAAAATGATGAGAAATAGATTGATATTAATTAAATACGGCAGATAATAACTTTTGAACTAACCAAGCAATATTATTATAAATTACATGATAAAAATCAGGAAAAATTAACAAATAATATTACATAAATATGAAATTAATATCATCAATACTTTAGCTGATATTAATTATTTTATAGTAAAGAATAAAATATACTAGGACTCAATAGAAGTTAGCAGACGGAATACTCAGAAATATACAATGCAGCCGGAGTGAAATGTATAGCAACTCTGTGGGAGATAGGTGCCAGGTATTGTCAGAAATGTACTAGGCTATTCAGTCAAAATGTAGTAGAAAGGAAAGATTATGAGATGAATAGGCACTTCACGAGAATGTACAGTGAAAGTTGCAAGGTCCAAGAACTAGACAGAAATTCGGAGAATCGCATGATGGGAGAAACAGAAAAGCATCACTCCCAAGCTAAAAACCACGCTAATCGAAACAACCAATAGAATTTAAGTTTAGGATAGAAAAAACTGAATTTAGCTATAACAGTGCAGATGATTGGTTTTGTGTAACTATGGTAAGGAAGGGAAATTGAGAGGAGGCTAAGATCATGGCTTTTTACGAAACGACACTTGTGTACGAAGGACTCGAGGAGGCAGGTCATATCCCTGCATTTCTCCTCGAATTACACATAAGTCGTATTGACATTGTGGTCAATCCGACTGTATCTATATAAATAACTTCACTAAATTACCGAAGTGTAAATTCTATTATACATTTATTCTTGCAGTAAGAGCTTATTATGGCTACTTACTAAAATAAATTCAGTGAGTGTGCCAAGTAAGTACTGTTGTGACATTGACGTCACCATCATTACAAGATTACGTGGATATTGAGTGTCACTACTAGGAAGTATTTACGTACGAGTTGCAAAGGCCAATATTAGACTCCCTTCAATATCCCATCATAAAATTAATAAATTCACGGAGCAACATTTATACATTTGAACTTTGATTGGAATACTAAATAAACTTACAGTGTTTGATAAATATTTAATTATTGATAAACAGTAAATATAGAACCTCCACACCCAATTTTATGCCCTGAGGTAAGATAGAGAAAATCGTAGCAACTCCGACTGAGCAACCCGAGGTTCCACCAGGCTGAAGAAGACAACATTCGCAGTGAGTACAATATTGTGGGGGTGGACCACAAACCGATTGCAGCATACTGGGAGAACTCATACAACGAGGGCTTGTAGTGTGAAGTACTGCATCATATTTATGGCGCCCAACGTGGGGCTCGAAAAATCGTTGGACGTAAAAAACCCATAAATAACTACATATTTATGACTTTACCAACGTGGGTCACGAAATACAGATCTTAAAAATTCAGAAATAACTACATACTACAAAGAAGCAACAACGTGGGTCTTCGAAAAAAGGAGTTAAGCCAAGGGACGACGACCATCGCTATTAGGAGCTGGGCACCGAGCGTGAGAAGGAGGACGACGGGAACCAAGATTAGGAGCCGGGCAACGCAAGAAAAGAAGAAAGGAGAAAAGAAGGAAGAAAAGAAGAAAGAAGAAGAGAAGAGAGAAAAAGAAGGCAACACGATCGAACCAGAAGGAAGGATGACTAACCGGAACCAAAACTGATAAGTCAAAAGATTTTATATGAAAGTATTACAAGGGTATTTTGTATTGTGCATGCAATTAATGACTTGTGTGTTAATCAATAAGAGGGTATTGTGCATGAAAAATTTTGGGGGTAACCTGAAATGCTGTAAGAAAATACAAAGTGTAAGGAATGTATAAATTACGGAGTGGGAAAATTGTGAACAGTGAAATGGAATCAAGTGAAAGTCAGTTAGGACAAGATTTATTAAGTCAAGGGGAATTGGAAAATTTTCAAAATAACGCAAATATGGAAGTAAACAATGATAATGAAGTAGGGGTTATTGAAGAAAATAACAGTCAGGAAATTGAAAATCAATCAGAGGAACCTTCTGTTCAAATTGCAGTAGAAAGTTCAGAGGATCAGAACGAGATAGGTCCAATAGAAAAAGAAAATAAAAATGTAGGGGGAGATCAGTTATCAATAATGCAACAGATGATGGCAATGATGGTAGAAAATCAGAAATCACAAAAGCAGATTAATGAGGGAAATAAGAAGTTAGGGGAAGAGGTTAAGCAGATTAATGAGGGAAATAAGAAGTTAGGGGAAGAGGTTAAGCAGATAAATGAGGGAAATAAGCAGATTGTTAAGGATAACAAGAAAGTTGTAGAGAGATTAGAGAAAATTAGCGAGGAAGTCAAAGGAATAAATGATAGGTTAGAAGGAAAAATCAAAAATGTAGTAGTTGATTTAGAAAATTCTAAGAAAGAGATTCACAACAAAATTGCTGAAAATCAGAAGAAAGTTGAAGTAAAATTAGTTGAAAAAAATAAAGAATTGGAAAGTAAGTTAGCGCAGGCAGTTTCTGCAGACTTAGAGGAGATAAATAATAAATTTCATGGCAGGGTTAAAGAACTAGAACATAAACTGGAGATAAATAAAACAGCAACAGAAAACGTAAAAATTGAGGTATTGGACAAAGTAAAACAGGTAGAAGGGTCTTTATCTGAGAAGGTTATAAACATAGAAAAACAGGTAAACACATTGAATGCCAAAATTAATAGCAGTGAGAATGAACCTCAAAGTGTACGTAGCAGTAGTGACGTCAGGAGGAACAGCCTTGCAACATTTAATGTAAATAATACTGCAGTATTAGCAGCAAATGAATTGCCATGTGAACCACAAGGTCCTCCTAGCGTCAACACTGAGTCAGATGATACGGGAAGCAATATCGAATTAGGGTCCCACAATGTAATGCAACTAGGTATCAGGAATCCTATCCACTTGTCACAAATTTTGGGGCATGATTGGACAGCACCTCGGTATAACGATGACAACTCATCGAACCCACATCATTTTATAAACGAATTGGATACCTACTTTAAAATAAAAGCGGTACCGGACGATTATAAAATGCTGATTGTTCAGAAAAGTTTGGTCGGAAAGTGCAGAGATTGGTGTAACTTCGTGTCATAAAGGGGGATAGGATATCCTGAATTTAAGAGGTTATTTATGGAAAGATACTGGAGCGCGAGTCGCCAGAGTAAGGCCCGAGCTGAGTTGTATTCAGGTAAATATAATGAAAGTTCGAATATGACAATGTCTGAATATTTCGTCAGAATAATGAAAGTCGCCAGGTCATTAGACTTACAATTAGCTGAAAAAGATGTGCTTCAATTAGCCTTAAAACATTATAAGCCCGAGATATATAATAATTTAGTTGTCGCTAGGCCTAAAACTTGCGCCGAGGCACTAACATTATTAACTGAGTTTGAAGAGGTACATAGCCACGAGAGAACTCGTGATGTAAATAACAGGTTTGACAGTAGAAATGGGAGTGGCAACACAGGTGAAAATAGAGGTAGCCAGGCGAGCAATAGTGGGGCCCAGAATAATTATACTGGTAGGCCTAACCCTGGGAATCAGAATAATCAAACGCAGAGAGGATATAATGGTAGGAATTGCGGTAATCAGAATTATCAATTTCAAGGTAATAGACAAGATAGGCCTAATCAAGAAAGTGGTTACAGAAACCAAAACAATAATATGGGTCAAACTCAGCGAAATGATTATAACAGGGGAAGAAACCCACCACAGAATACGAGGGTAAATCACATAGCATTCTCAGAACCAGATCGGAGGAATTCAGATAACAATCAGCAACGAGGGGAGGTGAGAGAAGGCCGCTATATCGGTTACAATTCTAACGGGAATACGGTACAAGGCGATACGCGTGACAGAAATACTTCGCTTAACCCGGAAGCAAGTGAATATCACAATAACAATACAAGACAGTCAAATCAAACTGAAATAAATCAAGGAGATTTAAACTCCAGCGAGACGTACTAGAGAGTCGTAGTATGTCTGTTTTAGGGAACCAGTTCACCGACGGGAGGCTCAATGAAAAAAGTAATTCACAAGAAATCAAAACAGAAAAAAGTAATATTCTGAATCCGCCACAAATTGAAGCTAAAATAGGGAAATTAAAAGTTCAAGTAATGGTTGACAGTGGGGCGATGATTAGTACATGCAGTCATAAATGTTATGAGGAATTAAAAATAAACAATGTAAAATTCCAAGAACTAAATGTCCCGCTATTACATTGCACGACAGCTGTAAGCCGAACTCGATATAAGATTGACAAACAAATTATGGTCAAACTGGAGATTGGAGATTGGTCCGCTGACATTTACACATTAGTTATCAGAAATTTAACTCACCCATTTATTCTTGGTTGTGATAGTTTAATTGAATATGAAGGAATATTAGATTTTGGGGAAAACTCCTTAAAAATAAATAATCAAGGAAACATAATTGAAGTTCCATTGTTAACGAATGATCATAACGATTACGCAGAATGCTCTGAAAGTGAAAAGGCAATTCAGAATGAGGTTTTTATTATTGAAAATCTGAGTACAGATACAGGTTTTTATGATGATACTATCGTATCAAATCATGCTACTATTGACGTCGTAGGCGAGAAAAGCCCGGCGAATAATTTTATAGACTCAGCGGAAAATACGCGTTTCTATAGCGAGGAGATTAATGAGTTTAATGACACTTTTATTGAAGAAGTGTATGATATTGGAGGGGATTGCAAAATAAACATGATTAGAGCTGACTTAAATAATCGAAGTAATTATGAGGAACTAGGGAACGAAAATTGTGTTCAAAAAGATGAAATTCTAGAGATATTAAAACAGAAGGTAAACAGTATCACAACTATCAATGAAAATCAGAAAGATCAATTATTTGAGGTGTTGTTAAGGAATAAAGATGTGTTTGACGAGACCCCGGGATTATGTACCGTTTATGAACATAAAATCACCATGGATAATACACCAGTCTTAAACCATAAGAATAGGCCTATGCCGCTGTCAATACGAGAAGAGGTGAATAGAGTACTCATAAAATTCATGAGCATGATAAGATACATAAGCATGGAAAAAGATATGAACCAAGTTGGCAGAATATTAGCCGTAATTTCTGGATATTAAAGTTGTTTATATGAGTCGATCTGATAAAGTTTCCGGAGGGAACTGGTTTCCACACAAAATATATTCTTAGATAATAATTAATTAATTCACATAGCAGATTTTAACACACTTAGAAGAGTTAAGTATGGTACTTATAACTTGTCTTTTATCCGACCTTATAATGAGAAATAGGTAAACAGGCAAAAACATTGTGGGTAGAAATGACATATTGCTTTCCGTGCTAAGTTCAAGAAAAAGTGGTATAAAAGAATTTGAATATAGTATGAATGTGACAAGAGTGGCATTGATAGTATAATTCCGTGTGAGAAAATCTGTTGTGTTATCTAATTTTAAGAAGGACACTAGCAAAAACCCAGAACCGCTGTGATTTATTATTTTTATCAAGGGTATCAAGTTAAAATGTGTGTTATCTAGTTTAAAAAAAAAAGGACTCAATGCAAACAAATCCGCAGAGCTATATCTAGTTAGTAAGAGGGTAAATTTTATTGTGTTTATATTATGATAGTTAGGTAATACTCTCCGATATGCAAAGTATGCTGCATGGAATGTTGTTATTGAATCATAACATAACCGTAACATGGCGAGGTTCATTCACACAAGGCATTCAGGTAGCGAGTGAAAGAGAGAGGGTAAGTCACTCAAGGCCACTGCTCTAGTACTCGTAAAAATTTAAAGGGTCATCCCGTCAGCCATATTAGTGTAAGGAGCATTAATCTGTTTCTCTAAAAAAAGTGACAATTTTTCAAATCCTCACTTATTCAAGAGAAAAAGATTGGGCATATGGTGTAAATGGAGTCATCTCCATTAATATCAATTGATAGAAAATGATGAGAAATAGATTGATATTAATTAAATACGGCAGATAATAACTTTTGAACTAACCAAGCAATATTATTATAAATTACATGATAAAAATCAGGAAAAATTAACAAATAATATTACATAAATATGAAATTAATATCATCAATACTTTAGCTGATATTAATTATTTTATAGTAAAGAATAAAATACACTAGGACTCAATAGAAGTTAGCAGACGGAATACTCAGAAATATACAATGCAGCCGGAGTGAAATGTATAGCAACTCTGTGGGAGATAGGTGCCAGGTATTGTCAGAAATGTACTAGGCTATTCAGTCAAAATGTAGTAGAAAGGAAAGATTATGAGATGAATAGGCACTTCACGAGAATGTACAGTGAAAGTTGCAAGGTCCAAGAACTAGACAGAAATTCGGAGAATCGCATGATGGGAGAAACAGAAAAGCATCACTCCCAAGCTAAAAACCACGCTAATCGAAACAACCAATAGAATTTAAGTTTAGGATAGAAAAAACTGAATTTAGCTATAACAGTGCAGATGATTGGTTTTGTGTAACTATGGTAAGGAAGGGAAATTGAGAGGAGGCTAAGATCATGGCTTTTTACGAAACGACACTTGTGTACGAAGGACTCGAGGAGGCAGGTCATATCCCTGCATTTCTCCTCGAATTACACATAAGTCGTATTGACATTGTGGTCAATCCGACTGTATCTATATAAATAACTTCACTAAATTACCGAAGTGTAAATTCTATTATACATTTATTCTTGCAGTAAGAGCTTATTATGGCTACTTACTAAAATAAATTCAGTGAGTGTGCCAAGTAAGTACTGTTGTGACATTGACGTCACCATCATTACAAGATTACGTGGATATTGAGTGTCACTACTAGGAAGTATTTACGTACGAGTTGCAAAGGCCAATATTAGACTCCCTTCAATATCCCATCATAAAATTAATAAATTCACGGAGCAACATTTATACATTTGAACTTTGATTGGAATACTAAATAAACTTACAGTGTTTGATAAATATTTAATTATTGATAAACAGTAAATATAGAACCTCCACACCCAATTTTATGCCCTGAGGTAAGATAGAGAAAATCGTAGCAACTCCGACTGAGCAACCCGAGGTTCCACCAGGCTGAAGAAGACAACATTCGCAGTGAGTACAATATTGTGGGGGTGGACCACAAACCGATTGCAGCATACTGGGAGAACTCATACAACGAGGGCTTGTAGTGTGAAGTACTGCATCAGTACCTTCTCAGGATGTGACACGAAGCTTGGCTACTTCACATGAAGAATATATAGTTTTTCGCGATTTTAATAGATTCAGTTTGATAAAAATGTTAAATCAATAAATTCATTACACCTTTTTAAATACGAAATTTTTCACGGTGATCGCAAAAATCGTCATTCAGTACTTACGTTAGCAGCCCTGTATCAGAAAACAGTAACAGTAACGGTAACAGGTTGCCCGTGCTCTCCAATATGGCTGTCTCCACAGTGCGTAATTCTTTATCTTAAATCTAACATCTATTTTTATTTGACAAGCTTTAACTACTGTCTGAAAGTAGTGTATGACACGCGTGGTTAAATTATTTTATTTTGCTCGTAGGATTGCTGATTCGCCCTTACGGGCTCGTTCCGCAAACATAGCCGACCTGCAAAATAAAATCTCGTATTAACATTTGTATTATAAATCACTTTTTTGTTCTGAAATATTTGTTTTAATATGGATGATGAAGTGTTCGGCCCGGAGGCCGGTCCTGCCCTGGGACAGAGCCGTGGGGGGAGGGGAGGCCCACTGCCCAACCGAGAAACACTAGGCCGGATGATGCCGCGTACGGTGGACAGGTCCTTTCGCGGGATGGGAATGAGGACACAACACCAAGTCCTGACCCAGGAAGGAAACTGTAAAACTATAAATTCCCTAGTCCGGCCGGGAATCGAGGTGGCTGGCAGTCACGCTACCAAGTCATTGTTTTAATATATTGTACCAGTAATACGTATATTTTATAAACATAACTTAATATAAGTTAGCATATTTTTATAACTACCAAATAGCCTAAATTTTGGTAAAATTTCAAAGACTGACTATATTACATACTACAATATTTTCAGAGGGTTTAGGTAATTTTTTGTAAATGAAACTGCAAGAGCAAACCCAAAAACATAATTACCTTTATTTTTTAAAAATAAATGTTCTGAAGCCTAGGTAGTGATTGGATTACTTACAATAATAAAATGCTATTGGGATACTATTTGTTGACACTTCGGTTAAACTCAAACAGTAACTTCGGGGTAGGTGGTAAAAGCTTTGCCTAGGGTGCAAGTACGTGAAATCGGGACCTGCCCTTATAGACTTGACAAAAATATAAAGCAAGTAATTTTAAAATTAAACATAATTAAAAATATAATGAAGAATAAAAAGTCACTACAACGAGGATCGAACACACACCCTCCGGTATTAAGATCAAGCATCTTAACCACTGAGAAACATCCAACTTATTCAAGTCAGCGAGAATATTACGGAGTGAACCATCATGCTTCCTCCTGCATCCTCATAAGCCTATGTAAAATATATTTGGTTGGTGTGTTTAAGGGTATTGCTGGTGTATGTGCTATTTTTTTGGTGGGGAGTGCGTGTGTGTGTGGTGTTTTGTTTGTATATTTACTAGTGTTTAACCGTTTGTGTGTTTTTGTGTTTGTTTTACTTTTAGGATACATTTTTGCTTGTGCACAGTTAAAGCATGGACAGCGTAAGGGCTCATGCAACGAATAATGTAAAAAGATAATTTTTCTTGTTAACAATAAAAGCACTTCATTCATTCATACATTGTACAGTTTTTGTTTAACAGTGTACGTGTATCCGTACGAATACTATTAATATCGAGACCGAATACATGAAAGAATAGAAAACTGAGATAGATGCATGCAACGTTCGAAGCCGAATTCAGCCGAATGGCTTCTCGTTGTCGGTCGCTAGAACCGCAGTGCAGCCAACCAAGTAGGCAGATAGGTTGAGATTGGTAAGTGCATTGGTTCACCGGCCCTTGTCTAGTGTTATGTGTCAACGCTAACTGTATTGCAACTTCCACACTTTAAAACAATATGTTGTCATGAGAACTGATTTGCATTTGATAAATTCTATCTAATATATTACCATAAAATAGGCAATAAATTGAGCTTTACATCGGCACCGATCAACCAATGTGGTACGAAAGTAATAGGCTTCTTGCCATGGGCGTTATAAATGCGTGTGCCAAGTTTCATGAAAATCCGATAAAACGTATTTGCATTATCCCGCGTACAGGCACACGGATCCACATTCGGACAGACAGTCATTTTCCCGTCCACCACACAACCTGCTTAGCAACTGTTGCACTACTAATCTCCTAATAATAAATTACAGTTATAAAATTAAATTCATTTGATAGAGCAATATTAGGAATTCTATCAGTTAATGCAGATTTATCATATTTTTACATAATATGTCGATGGAAATCCGTCTGAAATTTATATAAAGTTTATACAAAGATGACCATATTACTGATGCATATTGTAACTTATGCGTACAAAATTATTATAATGTAACGGTAAAACATATTTATCTCTAATACTTTTAGTATCACAAAATATAAATCGTAACTGCTAATAAGCTCTCTGTATTATTTTGTGCTTTAGAAAATTTAGGTTATACGTAATAATTAATCCTTAATCTTTATTGGCAAATACTCTCGTTGACGCTTCCTAATTCGTACTGTATTGAAAATCTGTGAAAATCTATGAAATAGCATTTTCTAACTTGAAATGCCGAAATTGTTTTGCATACTCCATTGAAAGAGCTTATCTATTGCGAATCGTAATTCCAATTACTCCGTTAATAAACATCTCTCTTTATATAAGAAATTAGAATTTTTAATAAAATCTTGTAAATCATTTATGCAGATTAGGAAAGGAACCAAGTGGCACACCCGATTTTACATTAGATACAATGGAAGAATAACTTATTGCTTACGGTATTTTAAGTAAGATGATATCAGCTTCAGAAACAAGGAATTAATACCCTACATAGACATTCTGTCAACCTATTATCAGGATGTAATTTATCAAATGCTTTCGTGAAATCAGATGTATAAGCACATATATATATATTTTAGGGGGGGTACACATACCCCTTAAAAAATTTCTATTTCATATAGGAGAAAATGAATATGTTCCACGATCTTAAAATCCGGGAAAATTTGTGAGAAACAAAATATCGAAAGCGATTATACACATCGTTTGCATTAAAGTAGCTATTTTTAGTGTTACATTTGTTATCTATACCAAGATTGTCGCGAGATGGAGTGTGACAATAGCATTGCGATCGGAGGAAAAAAGTGAGTGTTGAAATGGTAATCATGTGTATGTTGTCGATGTTACTGATTCAGCATTAACATGTGCTCAAGAGTTTTTTGTATCCCTTACCTCTTGGTCCTCCTCTACAGCTTTTCCAACCTACAGACAGCACCTCGCAACAGACACCAAAAGCAAGGAGAGAAAATTGATGTGATCCGCTGTCTGGGTCACCAAATTAAAACATATGGATAAACAAACTCACTCTGAATAGAGGACTAAAAGTCATGTACCCTTATGTCTTGTACAGACTGACTCCATATATAAAGGACAATAAGTTCTGTTCCGATGTTTGTGAAAGGTGCAAGAATCCCTATGAGCGTATCATAGATTAAATTGATATGTACATTGATTACATCTCGGAGAACTTAAATTCATATAACCTCATGCATATCGTAAGATTCCACTTTCATTCTAAATATATGAGTATGTCTGGCAATGTTCTGTCTAATCATAAAGTGAGAGTACCCCTTACATTTTCATAAAAATTATATACCTATATATATAATTTGACATGATAAAATATTCTGTTATATAAAATCCGTTTTAAATGTTGGCATAACCCATATATACTTGACCCATTCGCGCGATATGTAGGTTTGTACGGGAAATTAGATGTTTTTTGTTTCTGAGAGAAGGAGGGTGACCAACAGGGACAGACCCACCTCTGCATTAAGGAATGTTGTGACAGGTAGATTCTACTTTAGTAGCAGTTGGGTTAGGTAGGTTAGGTTCGTTTGGTTAGGTTAGGTTCGTTTGGTTAAGTTAGGTTCGTTTGGTTTGGTTAGGTTATGAACAGCGATATTAGTGTAGTGTGTTTGTCAGCCTGTTACCCAGAATTCTACCTGCTCCGATGGTGTGACGTCAGAGCTCTGGCGTCCAATCACGAAAATTTGTATCGTTTCGGAGAAGGTAATATGGTGGAGATTTGACTACTTTTCGCTAGATTGTGGTATAAAAGAAATTGTAACGTTTAGGGCGGGTGGATTGGACCAAATAATTTGCCAAGAAACATCTCCTCTCCATGTAACTATGTATAACAAAATAGCCTATGTGTGATATTAGGTGTTTTATGAAGGGAATCTTGGTTTTAAAGAATGGGTCAAGCATGTATGGATTTTACCTAAATGTTTTGTTGGTGCACTTATTAGTTCTGTAATCACTACTTTTATTTTCTCACCTTTTTTGAATACACGACGCTAGCTTTTTCCATGGAAACGTGTGTGGAAACTGTACATGCATGTACAGTTAACGAGAACAATTGGAGTGAATGTTTGCGCCCAAACCAATATTCTCCTTTGGAAGTGAGGAAAACGACCGGCAATGGCACTCGAACCTGCGAACCCTAAATATCAGTCCGCGATGCTATTGGCTACGACATCTGAATCTGTTAAAATGAAAAATACCAGTTATTAAGTCTTCTCTTTTAAAGGAACATTTTGGTCATTGCATTTCAGGGAGGTGAACATTCTTTCAGACCGTGTAAAACCCTTATTCTGATACAATTCAATTGGTAATTTTAAAAAAGGCCACAAGAGTAAAATTTACAGTGGAAGGAAATAACTTCGCACAGTATAAATCAACTGCATATTCAGTCTCATTATATCTGTTATGAGTTTTGTTAGTTATTTTAAAGGTGTGTTTTAAAATTGCAGACTCATACCCGTTTCTGCAATGAACGACCATTTACTACAAATAAATGAAAGGCATGTTTTGAAAAAATGTTGATTTTTTACGAAAAGCATATTTTTTTCGGAAAACAAAATTAAGTGAATATTATTAATATGTGTGTTTCTTACGGACCACATTGAAAGCATAACACAATAAACATATCTGCTTCCTGTAGTTGTAGTTGTACGCAGGTGGAATACACTATTTGACTTTCACTACAGCTGGCACACTGGGGAGCTGTGAAGATGGAGGAATGTTTCCGTGAAAGTTCAGTTCTCGCCTGCCCAGGATAATGTCCGTCATATCCGAAAGTAATTCATTTAGAAGGCAAAAGACGTTTTGTGTATCTTAGGAATTTTTACCGTGCTTAATCCTAAGAGACAATACTTCATAAAATAGTCAGAGAGCCCGCGCAGTCGTAACACTTCGGTTATCTTCGTATATCATTACATGAACGCACAGCTACCATGCGCACAGTGTTGTCATACTGCTAATTCTTAACATATGATCCCTGGGGTAACAAGACAGCGTATATTACTATGGATTTTTATTCTGTGAACGGTTGTAGTAAAATGAGATTAACGCAATATCCGACAGCGCTGCGTCAAACTGACACACCCACTGAGGCAACCAGTAGCAGTAGATCTTGAAATGATAAAATGAGCATTCGTATAACGACTTGAGTTTTCAGTCGATTCAGTATTTAGTGGTTCTCACATCTCGCATTCTGCTTTCAATCATTCCATTCAGCCCAGCAGTACAATTAACGTCTTCTGGAGTTTGAGATGATTAGTATTTCCAGTTTTAACTGAGCCCACACTGCGAATCTCTTTCTTTATCTGAAATGTAGAATTTCCAGTAATATTGCAGTTGTGGATGTGAAATTTAACATTTTCCCTCGTGTTCCTTGTGGAAGAACGTTCGTTTGTAGTATTTGCGATTTTTTTCTCTCCGCGCATAAAAACTTGGATTGAACATTGAATGTTTCATTATAGTAATAGACAGTGCGATCTAACATTTCGCTGAATTGTTTGAATTCCACAGAGGCAGCCAGAATACGCTGCGATGTGTCGGCGAGAGAGAAACGTGGTGGTGTGTGCGTGGAGTAAGGGGTGAAGGGGTGTGGACAGTGATTACATGAGGTTAGCCAGAATAGCTATGCGACACCACTCGCACAATTACTGGCATATACTCGTATACCTTGCAAATTACTACGTGATCTCAGATATAGCCTACACAGCGGCGTCCTATGTTACGTTTATTCATATTCCAAACAGATGTATTTTGACTGTTGTGCCCTGATTCTCAATTCTCAATTGTTAAGGGGGACATACAGCTTTAGATGCTGGAAAATAAGTGAAGTTCATTGTTTTTTTTCACAGCAATGAATTCTTCTGTAGCCTTGCAATCTGGCTTTCTCTATATTGATTAGTTCTATAATAGCATACTATTTTCATAATTAATTTAGCTATTTCAGTTAATGGGTAATTATCATCACAAAATGGCAGCCAAATTTGTAAAATTTTCTAAAAAATAAAAAATAAAATAACAAGCGATGAGTTATTATTCTTTAAATATTTATACTGCAGATAATCCAAAGATCCTAGATTATGTTGTTTAGATGATATTTACGAATAGATAGAAGGAATAATCATAAATACATATTGGTATTTATGAAAATAATCAGGGAAACGGCACTTCATTGCACAAAATTTGGCTGCCATTTTGTAATGATAATTACCCATTAACGGTAAAAGTTAAATTAATTATGAAAATAGCATGCAATTGTAGAACTAGTCAATATAGAGCATGCCAGATTGCAAGGATACAGAACAATTTATTGCTGAGAAAAAAAATGAAACCACCTATTTTTCAGCATCGAAAGCTGTATGCCTCCCCTTAACTTCTGCTCTGAAGGACAGAATGCGTAATATTATGTTTAGGCTTGAATAGTGACTCCGTCTTCCAGAAAGAGAAAACTGACAAGAGCTCTCCAATTTGTTTAAATGATAACAGAAATACAGAGAGACGCAATGAACTATGAACCGGCAGCATGATGGCAATGAGGTAACCACACAGCAATAATTCCATAACTATGTTTTTTTTTTTTTTAAGGATTTGCTCAAACTGGACAATTTGGCACCTCTTATTCGCCCTAGATCACGTTGTGAAATGCCGGTGGGAATTTTGTTTTAAATATCAAGGATTTAGTAGCTTATTGCACAGGCCATACGAAATGTCGTTAAAGACGCCTGAGCGATTTCTGAGGAAAGTTTCCAATTGATGACCGTTGTCGTCTAATGTTGCTTTAGTAAGAGCCTCCGTTTCTTGGACTGAACACAAGCTGCGACCTGAAATTTATTTCACTGATTACGGTTGTTGTCAACATCATTATAGGAAGAAACACCCGTGAAAGGAGCTGATTGCGTTTACATAATACACGCTGCGCAATAGTAAATATATGCTGATTAATAATTGTGATACAATAATAAATAACACGTAACAACTGCACTAAACCGACTCACAATCAATTACACCACATCACGGCCAACGCAATACTGCAGAGCAGAGCGCAGCTAGCGTTATTTGCACCACCTTGCTAGCTGCAGCGGCGGGAAGCACTTTTCCACTAGCCCATTGGAAATATACCGCGCAGCTGGTTCATAGTTCACTGGGTTTCCCTGAATAAAACTTGCATGTTAATGAAATATTTAATATTGTTATCACCTTATAACCTTAAAAATAATCCTATACCTTATAGGAAAAATAACCTTCAAAAAAGTCATAAACTTGGGATTGCTTTAAAAATACAGTAAAATATCAGATTTATACAGGATTTTCACTGTACTTTGAAAGCAATCCTAAATTTTATGATTTTTTTAAGGTTATTTTTTCTATAGGAGAGAGGATTATTTGAGAGTATAAGGTGGTAAAAAATCTTTAGCGAAAGTAAAAAAATCAATTTATTAATTACATGTTAATCGCATAGAGAAATAAAACAAATGACAATGTATTGCAATTAAAAAATATTAATATAAAAATTCTGTCAGATTATATTGTGAATCTTTAAAGAAGAACATACTATCAACACATCTTAATGCTACTATATTTCATTGATCAGGATACATGGGGTTATGAAAATGTTGCCTCCCGCGGCATGGAGATGAAAGAACAACACAACACACAGTCCTGAATTAGGAATCTTTATTTTTCACTATTGAAAAACCCCTTAGCCAGTGGGAACTGAACCTCCGTCACCAGGGTAGAAATCAGACCCACGCTACCAACTTCACCACGGCGGCATTACACAAACATCATTTAATACAGTTCTGACGAGTCTATCAGGATTAAACCATATTAATTAAACTCTACTGTTATATGAAAATGACATTTGCATAAATAAAAAAGTAAATTATTCAAAAAGCACAATTAATTTGCTAGTAGCCATGTTTGGTATCAAATTAATCAGAATCTGGAGAAACGTTCATTGCAAATATTAATAATTCAAATAATGTTGATATTAATGAACAAATGGAACTTTTAAACAATTCCAATTGTCAGAACAAGTCAGAGGTGAAAGGGGACCGCCTAGCAGCGGGCTGCAATTTCCCTTAACAAAGGTACTTGGAACCAAGTCCATACAATACAATCAGGTAAAACTCTATGAAAAATAGTCTACCTATATACCCAGAGTCTGTAAATGTGTATTTCTAAAGGACTGAGAATAAAAAGAGTTGTTAACTCCCAATTAAATATATTAGAAGAGTCACGTGGGGACTTTTATTCTGATTTTCTCCGAACTAAATTCCCCTGACTGCATAGACATATTGCTAGGATTTTGTCTATATTCAGATCTACGTACATATGGCGTGCAGTTTTTTCACTGATGAAAATAAACAAAACCCGCAGGAAAAGTCAATTGTCAGATGAAAGCTTAAAAGGTGAACTTAGACTGGCTGCTGCACAAACATTGATTCCAGATTTTGAAAACTTCTGCGTCAAAAGATACAAGAAAAAACAAGAAAACAAGCTTCCACTAATGAGTGATTTTGTAGTGTGAAATGCTTTATTTGAGCTGTTCTTTAATACTGATGTATTTCATGGCGACTACAAATGTTACCCTACAAAGACCAAAGCAATGACAAATCACATAGAGACACCAATAATAATTGATGGCACACCAATCCATTACTGTAGCGAGTACATATATCTAGGCCAAGCAGTCAGTCTGACAGAAAATGGGGACAATGAGATCGAAAGAAGAATAAGGCAAGCATGGGGGAAATTCTGGGGACTCAAATTCTTACTCCTAGACAAAGACATTAACAGAGAACAAAGATTGGAAGCACTACAGACCTGCATCATACCGACACTAACATATGGAAGTCAAACCTGGACGCTGACTAAACAACAAGAACTGAAGATACAAAGATGCCAGCGCAGAATGGAGAGAAAAATCTTAGACATTAAACTAGTAGACAAAGTAAGAAACGAAGAACTGAGGCTAAGAAGTGGTATCGAAGAGGCACATAAACAGGCAAGAGAGCTCAAATGGAGGTGGGGAGGACATGTGGCCAGACTACCTGCAGACAGATGGGCCTATGCCACCACGATCTGGGACCCAAGAAGAGGGAAAAGAAGAAGAGGGAGACCGAGAAGGAGATGGGCTCAGGACTTCATAGAAGTGATAGGACCTCAATGGTCACGAATATCAAGGGATAGGAGGGAGTGGAAAATCACAATTTTAGGTTTAGAATAAAATGTTGACATAATTCAGAAATTAAAAGTGAAGTGAAGTGAATTAGGGAAAAGTACAGGACACTCATTCTAGATTCAAAATGGAACACAAGCTACACACAGTAACTAACAGTTAAAGTAAAAGCTCAAATCCGAGCATGCACACAGGAAATAGCTCACCCCGTGTGTACAAACTGAGCTAGCCCTACCGAGAGTAGGAGGCCCTTGCCTGAAAAGGATTCAGTGGCTTTTTCTAATTCTAATTCTAATTTCATGGAGATATAGTTTCTCTGAATTTTGTTTGAAATATAACTTTAGTATTAATATTTATGTTCAATATTATAAACGTGGACCTGTGTAATTTAAAGAATGAGTCTAGATTTTCATTTCATTTCGCAGAATTTGTGGCATTACAATTTAATTACGTAAAATTGAATAAAGTCAGGAACATTTCGACTATGATCAAAACTACAGAATTAATTTGTGTGTATTATCTTGCTAGGAATATCTACTCTTATACAATTCAACGGCCCTAAATAGCGTGCTTGCTCGCCCGCTTCGTGAGACATCGGGTATACTCGGCGATGTTCGTCTCTCGCAGTCTAAACTTTCATGACGACTACAAAATTAGGAAGGAAAACCGTTTCTTTATTATATAAGGCCTAAGTGAAATGAACACAATGAACAAATATTCTAATTTTATTTTTACTTTCAATTTTCATATCTCTGAACCACAAACATTTTTAATAATCTACCAGTGTAATTTTCTTAAAAATCCTAGAGTCAATGAATAATGGCGGGCGAAGCCGGGGGCAACAGCTGTAAAATATTGATGGTTTTATCTCTTCAAATATCGCTGATAATAATAATCCAAACACACCATTCCTTCCCTTGAAACATTATATAATTTCTGAAAATTACACTGAATTGATAAAATAAAATTCACATCATATTCATGTCAATAAACAGCTGAGAAACAATACGTATTATGTGTTCACAGGTTCCTTTGGAACTGCATAATCGATTCTGATATAGTTTTCCCAGGGGGCGCTTTCATGTCGTGGAATGTACTCTGAAGCAGGAATTTTAGCTGTTTCATTAATTATTAATGGCTTAGTTTATGAATGATTCGCGTGCAAGTGTTAATAAATATAATGCTTTAATAATTATTATACTCTTAATTTTTAATTGTTAAAAGAATTATATACATTATTTACGTTGTTACAAACATCAGGACTTCACGAATGTTCTTTGTAGAAATCATAAGTAAGGCCCGTTATTACAACCTCCAGTAAAATATTTACGGCTACTTTTACAATATCTGGTTAGGCGTTAACTGTTGGTAAACATCTCTCACTTCCGGTATAAATGGCGACCAGTTTAAATAGTATTATATTTCTGTGGCGTTAAATTTATATGTTTTGTGCATTTAGCACATTCATATATTCATTTCTGTGTTGTTATTTTGGTGGATATAAGAACGTTAAATTACCTAGACAGTCGTGTGTTCAATTTCACTTTTATTTGTGACTAGCATGTGCCCGCGGCTTCGCCCGCGATAATTATTTCAAAAATTAAAAATTAAGAGCATAATAGTTAAATCATTATATTTATTAACACCTAAATCACGTGGACTACATACCACGATTAGATAGCGTCGCTTGGTAAAAGCGACCTCAGATTCGATTTCCTTGGCCCAGAATACCCCTGTACAGTGAGTTTCATCCAAATCGAACGATGTTTGACCATATTTAGGCCTATCCTTCTTCCGTGTAGGTTGAAAATTTGATATGTCTACGGGCCTTGACATTCTAAACAAATGAATCGACCAGCGTGGGCTTACAACAATCTAGCGATCGCGATGCTTTTATTACCACGGTATGACAAAAATAGCCAAAGCCAACTGCAATTGATTTGACATTGAAATGTATTACTGAAATCTGATGCTTCGACAGCGCTAAAATCACGTTATCTGCCAGTTTTTCACTCACAACTCGCGAACGAAAGCTAAAATTAAAAATCCGGCTTCGATGCGCATTCGCCCACCTTTCAGCCCATCTATGTTTAAAATTTCAGATCTCTGCGTTCAGTAGATTTCGCTGGGCATCGTGGACAGACAGACAAACACGTCCTTTTATTATTTTAAGATAGCATGTGCCCGCGGCTTCGCCCGCGATAATTATTTCAAAAATTAAAAATTAAGAGCATAATAGTTAAATCATTATATTAACACCTAAATCATGTGGACTATAAATACGATTAGATAGCGTCACCTGGTAAAAGCGACCTCAGATTCAAGTTCCTTGGCCCAGAAAACCTCTGTATAGTGAGTTTCGTCCAAATCGAACAACGTTTGACCATATTTAGGCTAATATTGATTATCCCTATAATAATAATAATAATAATAATAATAATAATAATTAGTCCCCTGTCAAATGTACATCCGTGTGCTCCTTGATGATGCAAGTGTGGGAGTAGTCTCAATCTCTTCGTTTGACCTTGGAGAAACATAATTTCGATGGTGCCACTCTTGAAAATGGTGCGTTTGAATGGTGGGGGCAAAAAACAAAATCGCCGCCATCGCAAACACGTTTTCCTATTTATATCAGTAACCGTTAGTATTACAAAACAAAGTTTGAAACAAGAAATGTAGCTACATAGATTCTGCACAGAAAAGATTATTACAACTTTTATGTAGGATCAACCGTTTTCTCATAAAAAGTACTTTTATATTTTTCAAAATTAAAAATGATTATGTCTCAGTATGAGGATTTTTCAAGCGCATATTTACATGCCTGACATTATTTACACGGCCACTTGATGCTCCTAACAATAATTAATATGTTAAACACTAATAAATTAAAAAATAACCCCTCTCCCTTATGTTGTGCCGTAGGAAACTGAAAGATAAAAAGTACTACTATAGTTTTAAACTTTAACGAAAATACTGTGGAAGAAATACAATGTTTGCAGATTTATAGGCCTATAGACGGAGTGGATACACTCCTACAATTACATTTTTAATTATAATCATCGTCACTTTCAATACAAATCTCACTTAGACCTAAATCTTCATCATCGTCCAGCTCGCACTCTCCCATATTGTCACAACGGTTGGGATTACCTTCGCAAGTGCACATTTCAGTACACTGGAGTCCATTTGACTGACATGTAGCCTACATGGAGGAGAGACACGCCTTTTGGAGCATGAGCAGCGACAAAGTTCCAAGATAAGCTCTGGTGCAGAAGGGTTGGTACAAGCAACAGACTCGTATGCACTCCCTACTTTTTTCCATCCAAAATCTGAGGGCGGTGGGTTATTGGGATGCTTATTTAGGTCCTGATTCCATTCAAAACATTGAAGGTGAGCCCTTAGCCATGCCAGATCCAGTGCAGATCTTGTTGGAGGAACATCTTGGCATTTTTTCTGTGTAAACAACAACCATCGCACAGGACCTAATATGGCGGTCAGTGTAGTTTTGGGGATATAAAGCTGCAAATGAACGCTTCCAAGATAGTCCTGACATCTTCAATGAGTGAAAGTGTAGTCCCCAATTTAGCCAAGGCTTCTAGCGGCGTATCACTTGCGGAATTAAAGGCTTTCCACCACTTTATTTTACCTTTGCCAGCAATGATCCTGTTACATCATCTCCTAAAATTGCGTGTAATCCAGGGAGTGCAGAGGCTTTCAGAGGTCCAAGTGCTCTGTAAATTGAACCAGCTGAACAAACCTTAGCCGAGGAAAAATGCAAAATCTTTCGAAAGCTGAGGATATCATCTTAGTGCTAAAATCAGGACATCAGTATCGGGGGGAACACATGAGTAGTTTTAATTCCTTTCTGTGCTAAATAAGCTGCAAGTAATATGATCTTTGTGTCGGCCTCCTCCTGCGTACTTGGAAGACTGGATATATCACCACCATGTGATGAAGCTGCTTTGTCCCTCCAACAGAGTACAAACCTTTTGTTGTTGGTCACGCGAAATTGCAGAATCTCATCGGAAAGGAACTCTGTTAGCTAATTTGTGCATTGGTATACTTCCAATTTTCGTTTCTGGTCCGATTTTGCACTGCATTGGATCTGAGCCCTTTTGCCGAATCTCTCACGTCGCTTTCTTCAATGAGTTTTCTTTGTAAGAGTAAAAAACTACATTAACCTCACTGTATTGCTGAATTCAGTAATTACAGTGAGGTCCATGTAGTTTTTGTACTCAGTTTTTACTCAGTTGGAGGGACAAAGCAGCTTCATCACATGGCGATGATATATCCTGTCTTGCAAGTACGCAGGAGGAGGCCAACACAAAGATCACATACCATGCACCTTATTTAGCACAGAAAGGAATTAAAACTACTCATGTGTTCTCCCCCGATACTGATGTCCTGATTTTAGCACTAAGATGATATCCTCAGCTTTCGAAAGATTTTGCATTTTTCCTCGGCTAAGGTTCGTTCACCTAGGTTCAATTTACAGAGCACTTGGACCTCTGAAAGCCTCTGCACTCCCTGGATTACACGCAATTTTAGGAGATGATGCAACAGGATCATTGCTGGCAAAGGTAAAATAAAGTGGTGGAAAGCCTTTAATTCCGCAAGTGATACGCCGCTAGAAGCCTTGGCTAAATTGGGGACTACACTTTCACTCATTGAAGATGTCAGGACTATCTTGGAAGCGTTCATTTGCAGCTTTATATCCCCAAAACTACACTCACCGCCATATTAGGTCCTGTGCGATAGTTGTTGTTTACACAGAAAAAATGCCAAGATGTTCCTCCAACAAGATCTGCACTGGATCTGGCATGGCTAAGGGCTCACCTTCAATGTTTTGAATGGAATCAGGACCTAAATAAGCATCCCAATAACCCACCGCCCTCAGATTTTGGATGGAAAAAAGTAGGGAGTGCATACGAGTCTGTTGCTTGTACCAACCCTTCTGCACTAGAGCTTATCTCGGAACTTTGTCGCTCCTCATGCTCCAAAAGGCGTGTCTCTCCTCCATGTAGACTACATGTCAGTCAAATGGACTCCGGTATACTGAAATGTGCACTTGCGAAGGTAATCCCAACCGTTGTGACAATATGGGAGAGTGCTAGCTGGACGATGGTGAAGATTTAGGTCTAAGTGAGATTTGTATTGAAAGTGACGATGATTATAATTAAAAACGTAATTGTAGGAGTGTATCCACTCTGTCTATAGACCTATAAATCTGCAAACATTGTATTTCTTCCACAGTATTTTCGTTAAAGTTTAAAACTATAGTAGTACTTTTTATCTTTCAGTTTCCTACGGCACAACATAAGGGAAAGGGGTTATTTTTTAATTTATTAGTGTTTAACATATGAATTATTGTTAGAAGCATCCAGTGGCCGTGTAAATAATGTCAGGCATGTAAATATGCGCTTGCAAAACCCTCATACTGAGACATAATCATTTTTAATTTTGAAAAATATAAAAGTACTTTTTATGAGAAAACGGTTGATCCTACATAAAAGTTGTAATAATCTTTTCTGTGCAGAATCTATGTAGCTACATTTCATGTTTCAAACTTATTTTTGTAATCCCAACGGTTACTGATATAAATAGGAAAACGTGTTTGCGATGGCAGCCATTTCGTTTTTTGCCCCCACCATTCAAACGCACCATTTTCAAGAGTGGCACCATCGAAATTATGTTTCTCCAAGGTCAAACGAAGAGATTGAGACCGCTCCCACACTTGCATCATCAAGGAGCACACGGGAGCCTTTTTTTGTACATTTGACAGGGGACTAAATCCTCTTCGGTGTAGGTTGAAAATTTCATATTATGTTTGCGTGCCTTGACATTAAAAACAAATGAATCGACCAGCGTGAGCTAAACATTCAAAAAATCGCGATGCTTTTATGTCGAAGGAATGACAAAAATAGCCAAAGCCTAGTGTAATTGATTTGTATTACTGAAAACTCATGCTTCGAAAACGGAATAAATACACGTTTTCTGCCCGTTTTTCACTGATAACTCACGAACGAAAGCTAAAATTAAAATTCCAACTTCGAGGTGTACATTCCGACCCTTTAGTCCATCTATGTTTAAAATTTCAGATGTCTGCGTTCAGTAGATTTCGCTGGGCATCGCGGACAGACAGACAGAGAGACAGACAGACAGACACTTCCTTTTATTAATATAGATAGATAGATTATTTTAGCTAAAACTAATGAGGTAACCGGCTGGGTTATTGTGATATTGTGAAGAGTGTTGTGTATTAAAACTGTAAGTAAACAACTTTAGCTTAACTCCTAGTGAATAGGTCTTTAACTCCCCGGCAGGGGAGGTTACGCATATCAAATTCGGAGAATCCAGACTTTGCAATTTATACTGACACGGAACAATCTGCAATTAATCCTTCGGTTCCATCGCCTTTAATGGACGTTGATATGGCTGCAGCTTCCCTTAGTGTAATTAAAAACAATTTAGCAGTAAAGTTGAAGGATACTTTGACAAATAAAGTAGCTTCTCAGTCATCTAAACAAAGTGGTAGAAATCAACATCGTTATGTTCATTCCGATTCAGGGCCTTACTTTGTAACGGTTAAAAATGAATCAAATACCATTGGTAATATGCACCCAATGAAAATCGGGAAATGGTTGTTCAAAGATAACTATGATGTGAGATACCTAAATAAAGTGAATTCTACGCAAGTCG
Source organism: Ectobius pallidus (assembly GCA_964059195.1). Classification (NCBI taxonomy): domain Eukaryota; kingdom Metazoa; phylum Arthropoda; class Insecta; order Blattodea; family Ectobiidae; genus Ectobius; species Ectobius pallidus. The sequence goes on from CAXKWD010000006.1 coordinate 17,657,123, forward strand.
ATGTACACTTCTCCAGTTTTCAAGCTGCCAACAATTTTCTCAATTCTAAATTTGACGAAGTGCATGATACTCAATCTTTTATACCATTGTGTAATTTATTCACGGCCGGGATTATCAAGCGAGTTGAAGCATCCCTTACCCCGGAAGAAATACAAGAAGATTTCATAGTGCCCGAGGGTTTTCAAGTCACGAATGTTTACCGCTTCAATCGGAAAATCTCAAATGAACAAGGTCAAATAAAGTATGTTCCAGCCCAGACAGTGAAGATCACTTTTCGCAGCCAGACACTCCCCCAGAAAGTAAAACTGTATCACCAACTATGTCCTATTGTACCATATAAGGAACGAGTGGCTCTGTGTCTTAACTGTGGCCGCTTAAATCACAGAACTAAATTCTGTAGATCTACCAGAAAATGTCTTAATTGTGGGAGGATCATTCGACGGTTAAATGCCAGGCTCAAGAGATGAAATGTCTCAATTGTAAGGGCGCTCACAAAACTACCGAAAAGACCCTGGACGTTCTACGTATGCACAGATGTTAAATAAACAGGTGCCTGCCACCTTCGAACCATTCCGTCAATTTCCCCTTCTTGAAGAAAATCTAGCACATGGTCCTACAATTGTAAAGGAACATAAATCACTCGGCTCATTTTCGGGTCTCAGCACCTCCAAGACTGCAACACCTAAACGCAAGGTTCATGATCACCTTCCATCCTCAGACGACATAACCCACAAGAGGCTTTTACTCTACCCTACAGGCAGGGTTCCGGACGCATCCTCCGTCCTCTCTCAGAAGACATCCTCCAGTGAATTCCCCTCCGGGGGTAAGTCTAAGCCATCGCCTCTTCAGCGAGTACATAACATACCTACGTCATCAGCATCCCAGCTGCCACCACCAAAATTCATCCTACTTACATCAATAAATAAATGTTAAGCGAGGCCCCTGAAACACTGAAAGGGGATTTGGAAAGACTCAAAGCTCAAATCAAAGATTTGATTCCATAAACTATTAATATCGATATAATCTGAAAAATTGTTACATCTCACCATGAAGACCACACACACAATATACACCTTCTCTACTGGAACGCACGCAGTATTCGAAATAAGAAAAATGACTTATTACAATTGCTACGCACCCATTTATATGATTTTCTTATAATAACAGAAACACATCTTGACGGTAAAGTTCATTTTTGTCTAAATGGGTACAAGTCACTACATCAATACCGCAACAGGGAAGGGGGAGGAGTGTCGATCTTTATTCACCACTTCCTCAAGATTAATCATTTTGATAATACTTCTGTGCCGTTTCCACATCTAGAACTGGTCCACATCACTTTTCAAGACATAGTGTTATTTGGTGTCAACAATTCCAGCCGCAACCATATTTGAGCTCAAGATTGGAACTCCATTATTCTACCACCGCTGGACAAACAGATTCTGATATGTGGTGATTTTAACATCCCCAATATCCATAGAACAGCAGACTGGCGACGTCTTTCACACCCGTTCATCACTCACTGCCTCACAAATAATTGGTCAATTCTAAACACCCAGATGTCCACACGATTAGGAAACTTTAATCAACGAGATTCCACACCGGACCTCATAGTTGCTTCCGAAGGTTTCAGTAATCTCATACGGATCGAGCGTATAGATGACACATGTAATAGTGATCACTTTCCGCTTCACATTCACATCAATAACTCCTCGGCCATACTAAACAACCTTCTTCCTCCGCACAGAACTGGCAAGATCAACCCTGATACTCTATCCACATACCTCTCCGACCTACTAGACACATCTGATCCGTCCACATTATCAAATGAAGATCTGGAATCTATGCTTACCAATTATCTCGATCAATTACATCCGTATACTATTCACCCGAATCTCCGCAGCAGACACCCTCCATGGTGGAATAAGGATTGTGCAGAAACGATTGCTCTCCGAAGAGCATCTCTTCGAACGTACCGAAACCAGTCCACATTCCAGAACTATATGGCATACAAACAGCAGGAGGCAAGAACAAAAAGGATCCTCAACAAAGCCAAAAGAACATCCTGGAAGATATATTGCACATCAATTAACCAGAACACCTCCTCATCCCAAATATGGAAAAAACTGGCCTGGTATAAAACTTCAAACAATATTGCGGAACTCACACCTTTGGCAGGAGACATCGATCTCCAATCCCGTTTTTTGAAAATGATGGCTCCCCCTACGGCTCGAGATCCGGTGCCTAATTTTCCTCCCATTGATTGCTTGCCACATCATCCCATACCTATTCAAATTCCCGAGATTCAACATGTTTGGAACAACAAAACCCGTATCTCCGCTCCGGGGCCGGATGACATATAATATTATCTTTTACGCAACCTTCCTGACAGTTTCCTTTCACCACTAGCCTCTACTTTCACGACTATTCTCCATACTGGTATTACCCCTCCGCAGTGGAACCGGATTCATATTGTCCTGCTTAAAAAACCTGGCAAGTCAGGATACTCTCCACAAGATTATCGACCCATATCCTTACTTTCTACATTACTTAAAACATTTGAAAAAATTCTTGCTGATCGAATTACATTTTACTTGGAACGTAATCAGATGTGGCCTAAAACTCAATTCGGATTCCGAAAACACTATAACCCGTAATTTAACATGTATACGCTCATGACCGACATTCACATCTCGTTCCTCCTTCGCCGTAGAACTGCCGCGTTATTTTTAGATGCAACACAGGCATACGATTCAGTAAATATTTCCTTTCTCCTCCATAGACTTCGCAAGTATGATTTTCCAGCTTCCTTGCTACACATTATATATCATTTGATGCAACCTCGTACACTTTCCCTTACCACCAAATATCACAACCACATCACTCGGATTTCCACTCACGGCATTCCACAATAATCTTCTCTCAGTCTTCTTCTCAGTCCTCAGTCCTCTTCTCAGTAAATATTGGGGTGCTCTCTATATCCAAGATATAATTCCACCAATTTCAACGCCCTTCAGAATTCTACAATATGCTGATGATGTTAGTCTGTACAGACCTATTAGTAGAACCACACAGGACTCTGATCTCCAAGAATTTCAATCTGACGCCACCGACTGTATTTGTGCATTGAACGACCTAGGTATACATATTAATCTAACTAAAACACAATTTATTATATTCCAACCAGGACATCCCAGAAGAAAACAATTTTTACATTTACCTAACGCCACCCTCTCGGCGGCCAAATAAATTACTTCCCTGGGCATCCATTTAGACTATCGAAACACACTCAATCAACATTTTCAACATATGCTACAATCTTCCCACAAATTCTCTAATCTCTTACAACGCATCCCCGGTAAATATTGGGGTGCTGATCCTCTGATCAGATTTAATCTTGTGACCCCCCTTCTGCTTTCGCGTTTTGATTATGGCTCTCTGTTCCATTCCCAACTTACACAATCCATCATTAATCGATACATGTCTTTAATATATAATATTTACAAAATAATATTTCGCATTAATGGTAAACCGGCTCGCATACTATTACAATATGAATTTCCTTATTTTTATCTTCTTTTTCGCCGTAGAAAGAAGGCCTCTTCCTATATGGCAAAATTATTCACAACCGGTAATAACATCCTCCTACCTAAACTCCAACATCTATCGGAATTACGCATATGTTACCCTCATACTCAAACTCCACATACTGACGATCTGTAGACTTTTACGTTCACTTTACCCGTTTCCCCTCGATCTACAGAACCCCAGTTAATCCTATTTACATTTTGGAACGACAATCCCTTCCACCAGATGTACAGGTTGACTTTACTACTTTTCAGCATTCAAATACCCCTCCCCTTCTGATTTGGAAAGAATTTTCCAGCATGAATGCCAAAGAATCTCCCACCCAAATTTATTTCACTTATGGGTCCAAGACCTTGAATAATACAGGAGCTGCCTACTTCAACTGGTGTGAAGGATATGGCAGAACATGGAAACTACATCCCCAGATTGCTATTACTACTGCAGAAACTATTGCGATCTATACAGCTCTCAAAGATGCACGACAAAATACATGCAATCGTATTCATATTTTTTCAGACAGCCGAACCACTCTATTTTCCCTATCTAAACATTATTCTGCTCGACACTCGGTGTATGAAATATTCCTTAAATCCCTCCTCTACTCCCTAGTCAATCAAAGTTTTCAGATCACCCTCACGTGGATCCCTGCACATATTGGAATCCCGGGTAATGAACTAGTAGATGCCTTAGCCCGAACATCTGAAGCCAAAGAAATAATTGAGCATTTTCTCACCCCTCCCTCAGACTTTGCTCACCATTTGACACATGTCCTAGATTCAGATCTCACTGTTCAAAATCCTCCTGGTACATTGGAAACAACTAAATTGCTAACAACAAAAACGTTTCTTAAGCAAGCACGCACTATACCACAATGTTCCATTATGTATTACTGCAGAATAAAATTCAAATCAGCTCAAGTTCCTGCATATCTTTATACCATTAAACATTCCCCCACGCCCTACTGTGAGTGTGGGCAGGAAGGAACTATAGACCATATGTTCTTTGGATGTGAATATCGTCGAGCACAAATTACCACCTTCTTGAAGATGATATATCGACATACTTCACAGGGACCTATAAAAATGGACAGCTTTTTATACAGACCATCTATACACATTGCAAAGGCTCTTTTCCGTTACATAACTAAAACAAAAATGAAACTTTAACACAGCAGGTTACCATGCATGTTACATAACACCACCAGAATATCGCCATCCGCTTGATACGGGTGGTAGCACTTGTTACCTTTCGAGAGACGCAGGAGCCATCTTTCAGTGAGAGGCAGTAGCGTCTATAAATAAAAACGATGAAGAAGAAGAAGGTAAATATCTCTTAACTGGCAGTAATCTTTACTGTAGGAAAATGTACAAGTAAACTTCTAACCGGAGGATTTTTGAGTTATACTTCTCGCGAACTGAATTAAAATGGAGAGGTGAAATTATTTAGCTGCTTTCGTAATGTCAGTGGTGATGAAGAACAATGCCATTTTAAAAATATTGAAAACTAGATCAAACTGTTATGAAAGTTTGGACAATCAATTATTTTACTGTTTACTTCCTCTACCCGTACATCAGATTATATTTGGGTTTTGCATCCTTCGGGGATGGGGTTAGAAACGTAGTAACTTAATTTTCGTTTTTACAACCACTTTACTTGAGGAGGATTTTATTCTTCTTTTATTTTCTAGAAAACAGCTTAACAACTTTTAGATTTTAACAGGAATTGTATAATAAGCGTAATGTATAAAATATATAGGCCTATACAACATAATGTATTTTAATACGTTATGCTAAGAGCTAATAATTTCATTTGAAAACATCTCGTAATATATCCTGTAGTTATAAGCTACACATTTCATACACAAACTTATTAGGTTTTAGGTCTTGCCTCGGAAATTATGCGACCTTTTTAGGCTAAGACAACTGAATGCGCACTACTGCGTGTACTGTATACTATAATTAAATTCAGAGGAAGTTATGTGTCTCACAAGAGGTTTTTTATTACGTCTTTCCGAGCTTTGCTCTTATGACCACACATTACTGCGTGTTTATATATTTTGAATTAGGCCTATATGACGCTTTTCGTCGATAATATTCAGAAAGAATTGTTCTTCATTTGAAAAGAAATTGCTGTGTCTCTTTATTTTTTTTTTATATCAGCCATAACCTCATTATCCATTGCAAAATCAAACCAAACAATGAAAACAGATGAATAACTGCTGCAAACAACTGAGAAACGCTCGTACCAACAGCTATGACTTTTGTCTGATTGCATTAACTGGGAGTGAACTTTAACTAGAAGATGATAAGAACAAAGAAGCGTTTAGTGGAACTTTACTCCGACCGTAAAATAAACTGTCAGTTAATATTTACCCCTTCTTAACTGGACATCGTAAGAGCGGGCCTAAGTGGTAATGAAATAATAATGTAAAAAAACATTTATACAACAATCATCTGTTGATATGCCAATATGATTTGTGAATTTCACAAGCCTAATGAGCATGCTGACACTGAACTCAAGAGAGGTAGTATATCACGCAGTGTGTGCACACTAAATGCAATGAGTAATCTTGCACTTACTGCTGTACTCATTGTGCAATGAGTTGGTGGCCGCTAGTCTAAAGTGATACCAGGTAATGAGAGCTAGTGTTCTGCTGAAACAGGCTTTCATTTGTCACAATGGCTAATTTAATTGGCAGCTAGACAATCACGTAATGGACAATGGATTACAATAAGCATTCATACAAGGCAAAGCGATGCGAAACGATAATGTTTTGTATTACTGACCGTTGGATTCTGCTTTGACTATGTACTAATGGCGGATAAAGGTATCTACAGTAGGGAATTTGCGAAAGAATAAAGACCAATTTTACTTAAGCTAATGGACATACTGAAATATAATGTTACAAAGAGTACACACGAGTCCTGATTTTTCACTCGCACTCGTACATCCTTTTTTATCCCACCAGTGTTGCCAATTCTCCTAGAATCCAAAGTTATAAAATTAATAAAGTGGAATAGAAAGCAGTAGCTTATAATATTATTTTGTAATTTTGTATTTTTTTTATTTTTTTTTTATTTAAGGTTTTTATGTCATAAATTTTATACATACAAAACAAGACCACCCGAATGAACAAGCGCTCGTGCTCGGGCACAGTTCAGCCATTTACATTACAAAATACAAATTACAATTATAAATTACAAATACATAAAGAAAATATAATTAAATCAATATCTAAAAAAGTAATAATAAAAATGAAAGAACAAAGTAAAAAGAAAAAAGGAAAAGTAGTAAGAACGAAATTGAAGCTCTGAGTTATTACAAATAAAATCGTTCCTTAATTGTCTACTAAGTACAGAGTGAAGTAACTTTTGAACTAAATGATCTTAAGTTAGCAGTTTTTAACCTACTCAAAGGCTCAGATCTGATCTCTTGAGGGCAATTGCCTTTCTGAGGAAACACACACACACACACACACACATATATATATATATATATATAATATAGTTCTTTTCAGACTCCAAGATCACAGTATTTCGTAACACATTCAGTTTTCAGTTGTTGTAATTACAATTTAATTCAACATATTATGGCGAATGTGAATTCCTAAAGCTTTTGACGGAAATTTCACAGGAGGAATAAAATTATGTAATAGTGGTGGCCACCCTGGTAGACCACTTGAAACAAGTTTACCCCAGTAATATTGTTTTTCAGACTTATTAACTTTAATCTACTCTTTTGGTCCTTCCTATTGCTGACCTACTTCTTGTAAGACCCTAGGTTCTCCTTGCTACTGTTCTTCCACTTCTTAATGTTACAACAGGCAACTTGAACACTTTCAGGTAAGTGGTTGAACAACTTACTACAGTATATTTATAACTGGACTGAGTTATGCTATTTCTGGTTTCATATTCGTGTATCACTGTTACATGTATATAGCTGTGGATTATTCTTCACACTATTATATGTAAATGCGACTTAAGGTAGCCTAGATCATTAATCTAAGAACTCTCTTTTAAGTACAAACAAAGACTTAGCATTGCCAATTGAAAGGCACCATGTACAAAGTGACGGTGTATATGGCTGAAATAAACAATGAGCAAAATCTCACGAGATAAAGTAGTTCTGTTTTCTAATTATAAAAATTCCTTTTTATATTTTCGGTTATACATATTCCACATGCGAATTCCATTTCAAATCGCTCTGAACGACTAAACCTAGAAATATAATAGACTGTTAAACATGCCATGTCTTCAGTTTTACTAAGGTCGATAGACAATTTATTTGCCTTGCACTAATCAGACATGATATAAACTTTTCCCCCGATATCTAGGCCTTTTAGCTGTTTAGTTGTCTTCAAATTCATACACACATCATGAGCATACAATAAAACAAGAGACATGCTCATTTTGTACATTATAAGGCACGTCATTAACATGTATATTGAAGAGCGAGGGACCTAATACAGATCCTTGCGGAACTCCATTTCAGAAAGTGAACATTGTAGTAAACAGCTTGGAATCTATTTGATAAATATGATTTGATGAGTCACATAGCCTGACCACTAAAATCAAGACGCTTCAATTTATTTAGTAAGATTCTATCACAAGCCCTTGAGAGATCAAAGAAATTTATGCAAACACATTGTATCCTTTCCATATCTTCTAATGTATTCTCAATGTAAAGAACAGCCTATACACAGCAAATTCAACACAGGACAACAAACCATTAGTTTCCAGAAAACTGAGAGTTGGCCATGAACGTATCCTTTCAAGTATTTTTGACAGTCTGGACACATGGGTATCAGCCCAATAATTACTTAAACTGGGTATAATCTTAGACATTTACCATGATGTCATTATCCAGTTACCTTGTTGACCGTTCTTCCTATACATTGCATAATGGGTTTTTCATTATTTGCTCAGTTAACCAACTAACTTTTATTTGGATAATGCTGTACAGTACCATGCAGAACACTAATGTATGACATTATGAGGTGGATGTTATGTGGATGAATGTTTCCATATATTATTAAAACTGATGATGTTACATTAGAATAAATACAGATCAGGTTATGCAATCAGGTTGATCAGTTTGAGTAAGCTTTTATCCAATAAAAATTATGCAATTGTTACTAGTATCTTCATGTGACTCTTTACGTAAGTATGTTAAACTATCGCTGGGATTGTTTCATATTTTAAGATAAACCTGTGCTTAATTAATGAGTTATTATTACTGAAAAGAAATTAAATGAATGTAACATCGTTACTAATATACATATATATCGTTATGTTATTGGTATGATGTATGATCTTGATGTCATATCACAAAACACATCTTTTGTTGTTGCTAAACACCTCAAGCTCAAGAGGGAATGGCGTCGTTCATGAAATTCCACTAATACGTTTACTGCGCACGTCTCTGACAAGCGATACATGATCTAGCCCGTTGATATTTGTAGCAATGAACAACTGCTGGGGAATCCCGGTGAAACGGAAGTTTAACAGACACAATCACGGATTTTCACCTGTAGGCCTAATCAATTCTAGGAGACTTTCACAACTAGCATCTCAATACATCCTACTGTTATTCCTTTCCGTTCTCTACAATGTTCCTAAGCATTTTAAGTGCTGATTCCAGAACTTCCATCAACACACTTAAAAGTATGGCTGATACATTCATGATTAACACTCCTTTATAATAATAATAATAATAATAATCATCATCATCATCATCATCATCATGTAACAAAAAGGTTTTAAAGATTGTAATGGTTTGTAACCCTTGAAAAGTAAATATCAACCTTCAAGATATTATGTAAAAATTTTGGAAAGTACCCTCGGATAGAATAAAACAGTTTAGGTGAGCGGGTATTGGCTTTATTAAAATTTATTTTTGCACAACGTAACTAATTAGTGGTACTTAGCCTACGAATATTGTTGCCGTGGATCGTAACTTGACATTCCCACACGCAATCTGGTTGCTATGAAAACAAAAGAAATCTCAGTGCTGTAAAAATTACAAAACGCACACGTGCCGTAAGTAAAAGTATTATATTACAAGCCTTTATCGAAAGCCGGAACCAAGGCCCCCCCCGCTGTGGCGGCTTTAACAGAACAAAATATATTCAGTCCCCATAACAACCAACACATTCGAATCACTTTCTAAAATATAACATCTATTTCCAATAATGTATATACATAATATTTTCAGCTAGTATCTCAATTAATATAATTAAATTGACATAAATAATAATCGTGAAAAAATAGCATGCAATACTCGTTCCGTAAGCGCATAAGGGATCTCGGAAATTGCACCGCTTACGGAACTAGTATCGCAATATACTATTGTACCGAAAAGTCATTGTATGGTAAGATAATCAGTTAATGTCGCCAACTGCATGACACTTGCAAGAAACTTGTAGGATCGCTGTTGGATGTTATAAGAAACACCCGTGTCATGTTCCCCACCTATACGTCCAGCTAGCAAGTGTTTCGTAACACAAGATGCTCTCACTTTTATTTCGGCGGGCCTGTCTCATATGAAAAAAAGTTTCGTCGTAAGAAAAGTAAACCTACATCAGACATTATCCAGTGATGAGACCGAGCACTGGAGACATCTATTCAGAAGAGGTAGCATATGTGTTTGTGTGTGTGTGTGTGTGTGTGTGTATGGCTAGCGCAGGCGCAGGTTTGAGGTAGGAATGGGGTGCACTTACCCCTCGTGATACAAACTAAAGAGATACTTGATTAGGAAGAAGACCACCATTACTGTCTCCCAACTCTGCTATCTTCGTTAAATATTTAATTTGCCATGATCATCGAGAAGATGATATAGACCATATAAAAATGGAATGAAAACAAATACAGTGATACCTCGAGATACAAGTTTAATTCGTTCCGTAACCTTGCTCGTAGGTCAATTTGCTCGTATCTCAAAGCAATTTTCCCCATTGAAATTAATTGAAATGCCATTAATCCGTTCCAGCCCCAAAAAATGCTACCCCCAATTGTTTTTGTTACGTGTTTTTAATAAGAAAAATGTAACTTATTTATAAATGACAAATATTGTATAAAAACATAATAAAAGAGAATGTAAAGCAAAAAAAATGGGGTTTTAAAATGTACATACATATTTGTTACACTTTCTTCGGACCCATGGTTATAAAAAGAAATGTGATCAAGTATGTAAATGCACAAAAAGCGCAAAGCCCTAAAAAACTTAGCAAAGATGCTTCGACAGCGAGGTAAACAAGCACACTGGGGGAATACGTGGGATAATGCGCGAGACGCACGAGGCGCAGGCGCAGTAAACTGGTGGGCCGTGTGCAGCGTCCACGGAGGAAAGAATACACGGAGACGCCGTGCTTGCGGTGTCGTATGGGAAACAGATGAAGCCAATGACCACGCCCCCTTAGATGACCAAAAGGGAGGCTTGCTATATACAATAGCACACAAATACTCCGAAGTTTCACGGGTTATAACAACGTAACGGTAGGGAAAATATGTAATATCCCAATTTCATATATTAACTACATACTCTGACATCATAATAATCCCGGTAGTAAGCATTAACCTATCTCAGAAGAGCCAAAAATGTAACTTTCAAATGAGCAACTTTACATGTGCGAGTATAAATACTGAGTCAGAAAATGATTAAGTGACCGTGCTACTATGATAATTCAGAACGAGAAAAATATTCTGGACAGTTATATAGCTACACCATGTGGTTATTGACTCTATTAAACGCAATAAATGGCAACTAATATAAATATTGAAAATCTAAAGCAATAAATTACTTAGTATAACTAATAATTCAGATAAATGCACTTTATTTGATTAATTACAAGTAGCCTAAGGCCGTTATAAAGAAAATACATCAATAATTAGCAGCCTAGTGTAAAATACAAGTAAATTATGCTTAGCAATTATACCCATATTCATACCCCAAACGTCATGACTCACCCCCCCCCCAAACATCATTGCTCACCCCCCTCAAACTTTATTGCTCACCCCCACCAAATTGGCTGTCGACAAGGGCTCCCATATAATATTTTCATGGGGGGGGGGCAATTTATTAATTAATTGATTTTTTGTCACTTTAACTTCTTGGGCCACTTTGTAACATTATATTAATAATATAATAAGTGCAACAATGACGTAGCCATAAAATAATTGCGGGGAGGGCCGGAAGTGCCGGGGGTCCATCCCCAGAAAATTTTTAAATATTGAACTAAATCTAATGAAAATCACATTTTACGCTATTTTAGCTCTCATAAACTAGTTAGGAAATTTGTTTACCATACTCTAAGACATGCCAATATAAATAAGAAATCATTGCCTAAGTGGGGGGTCCACCCCCGGAAAATTTTTAAATATTGAATTAATGAAAATCACATTTTATGCTATTTTAGCACTGAAAAACTAGTTAACAAATTTGTTTACTATACTCTAAGACATGGCAACTTAAACAAGTAATTGTTACCTAATTTATAATACTTATTACTATTTATAAGAAAAGCTGAATAACACATGGAACAGTGGACATAATTGGCCATTATGTTATGAAAAGAAAATAACTGCTATATCATATTTGACACACCAACAAATCTTGTTTAATTATTTTCTTTTTTAATACAAATATAGAATTTTATGTTTTGACTTTTGGGGGTCCAAACCCCCTGAACCCATCTTTCCTAATCCACTGTGGATTCTGCTTCCATGTTGTCGATTTGGTAAAACTTCTGCAATTCAAATAATTGTCTTAAAAGAAAAATACCTGACTATAATAATTATTAATATACATTTTTTTTCCTTGCGCCCCCCCCGGGTATGGGCGCCCATGACTGTCGAAATTCTTCATCTTTATCTTTATAAAGAATTAGAAGTGACCTTTTGAAGTTATAGAACTTGACTGTTTTTATTTTTAACATATAAAACTAATTTTGCAACAATTTTCAACCCCCCCCCCCAGAAAATTCGTAAATGATAATATTTTGCCCCCCCCCCAGAAATTTCAATGACGCAGTCTGCGTCTTAACCCCCCCCCCCCCGTGGGCACCCCTGCCATATTCATTCATCCCAAAAATTGACTATTTTCAGTACCTAAATTTTACAAAATTATTAATTTTTAAGGTAGGTTCATAGAATAGTGCACAACATGCACTCATTTTCACTTCTGAATTGTTCAAAACAAATAAACAAAAACGAGTAACCACGCTATCCGTGCACACTATAAACATATAAACACAGTGACACGCCCCCTTAAGTGCCAAACGCTCGGACAGTTGGCTTCACGCTTGCGGTCTCAGGGCATCTCCGTGTATTCTTTCCTCCGTGGCAGCGTCGCATCTGGCCGTTCCTCGTATCTCAAATGTCACTCGTATTTCAAAACAAAACTTAGCTTGCTCGACAGCTCGTATCTCAAATAACTCGTATGTTAGGGCACTCGTATCTCGAGGTACCACTGCACAAATAAATTTAATTTAAATTAATACAAATAGAGCAGAACTATTATAATTATAATAATAAAATACAAATTTATATTATGAAAATGTTTGCACCACAATAGTATGTTAACAGAAGAGTCCGAGCTACAACGTTTGTATGAGTGAAATTCCGCAAGGCGTTTTTGAGACTTAACGTATAATAATTTGACTCTTGCTTGTAAACATCATCAGAACAACGTAATAATGGCACTCACACAGTTTTTCTCCCTTCCTTATGATTATGCTAAGGTGCCACAGTTCCTAACTCTTCTTCTTTTGAATTCCGCAACAGTTTATAACGGCTACTGGCTACGGCTACTGGTTTTCAGGCCATTGTGTCTTTTCCTAACGTCCACCCACTCACAATGTTTCGATAATGACTGCCGGTTTTTCTAATTTTCTTCGATGCCTTTCTTTAGTAATGAAATCATCTCTTGCAGTGACTAATGGACATCACCTTGCGTGTTAAGGGTGGTCAGGTCTGTCTGTACATTTGAGTCTGAGTTTCCTGCTTTATATTACTGCATTACACAATACTCCAATTCTCACTACTCTTCTTCATTTACCACACTGTTTACCTTTCGATAAATGTCTTCTCTCACCCTTGTCGCCTAGGCTAAACACCAACATGCTTGGCTAGATAGGTAGATGACGAAGTGGTACAGTGGTAGGCCTAGACCGTTCTGGAGTTTAGTTTAGTTTAACTTTGTAGTAATAAAAATAGGAAAAATTATTATTCACATCGGAAATTATTAATAATGGAGTGTTATGTCACCAAGTTAGGAAGGCAAAAGCACTTATGTTCTTACTGTGTTCTCTGTAAACAAACATGAAGAATTGGTGAAGACACTACACCCTGCAAGGACTGTTAGAAGAAAGATCTCTATGTGAAATAGCCTACGTTACATCTGATAGTTTCGCCATTTTGTACTGAAATGTTCCCCGCCAAATTTTGGCACAATCTATGCTAATTGTGATAGTGATTTTGACCTTCGATCCACTGTTCTGGAACAGTCATGATGTGAATGCAGTGGCGTCATCTGAACTCTGTATGGTAGTATGACTGCTCTGTATACTTACTAAAACCCCTACGCGAATGCTCTAAATATCCTCTGGTAACATCCTCCTCATGTGCAAGTGGCTCGCAAGAACCGGAAGTCGCTTGTATGTGACCTCTCACCCTCAGGTAGGCTGTTATCAACATTTTACGTATTGCTTAGGGAGAAAATGTGGAAACTGCACATTGAAGGGGTCAGAGGGCATTAACTGAAACAGGCAATATATTTATGTAAAATGGGATGAAAAGTTGGAATAAACTTTTTCTAACCTCATTTGTTTTCGAGTTTCTGAAAGAATGGCATTGCACACCGTTTATTTACACATGTTTAGGAAGTGTTAGGTTCAGAAGCTCTTGAAGACATATCAGTGAGGTGAGACAATAATAGCTCAATACCTAACCAGCATTGTCTTTCTTAATACTTCTCATGACGTCATGAAGACGGAATTTGCTACACTCCAAGTTTTGTTACATTGCTTCCAACATGGTGAGTAGAAGGATTCCCAATCCAGCTCACTTCTCCCAGAAGATAGCTGCCGAAAGCTCGGAATCAATTCTCCAACTCACCCGGTTGGAAGCCCGAGAAACAGTAATACACGGTTATTCAAAAAGATGAACCCACTTTAATTTATTTGTATTTCACGAAATACAAATTGGATATTGACATTCTACATACGGAATAAAAGAGGTAGTTCCAAAGTTTTGTTTTACATCGATTGGACGGTGATTGTCTCGTGACTGTTGCATGAATGGCTGCTCGCGCCAATAGGGAGGCATTTCTTGTGACTGTTAGTTGTGAGTAAGATCGCTACTATGCAGCATAAGGTTTTCTGCGTTCTTGAATTTGCAAAAAGTTACAGTGCATCGGGCGTTTCGTCAGCAATTCGGCATTGAACCACCAACTAGGGGAAGCATAAGCAGTTGGTTAAAGCAATTTAAACAAACTGGATGTCTTCATTTTTCAACAGGATGGAGTTCCGCCCCATTGGCACCGTGATGTCAGAGGATGTTTAAATCAATCCCTTCCTCAGCGATGGATAGGTCGCAT
Organism: Ectobius pallidus; assembly: GCA_964059195.1. NCBI lineage: Eukaryota > Metazoa > Arthropoda > Insecta > Blattodea > Ectobiidae > Ectobius > Ectobius pallidus. The sequence continues at coordinate 17,672,303 of CAXKWD010000006.1, forward strand.
GGGAAATGAAGACCTGGCTCTATACTTCTGGCCTCCGAGATCTCCTGATCTCATGCCATGCTACTTTTTCTTGTGGGGATATGTTAAGGAGGCTGTTTACGTCCCACTTCTACCAACAACTCTGGCCGACCTGCGGATCCGTGAACACAGTAACACAAGACATGCTGCTTTGCGTGCGGGATGAGTTTGGCTACCACTTAGATGTTTGCCGTGCAGCAGAGGGAGGACATATTGAACATTTATAGCCTGCGTTGAAAAACTTTGAAAATTCCTCTTTATATTAGTATGTAGATTGTTCATCTCCAATTTATACTTCATTAAATACAAATTAATGAAATTCGGTCCATCTTTCTGAATAACCCTGTATATTGTCCACACTGGGAAAGCCTCAAGTCACACAAAAGTTGCGGTTGTTTCTATCCTGAAATTTACAAAACAAAAGCGAAGCAAATATTAGTAAGGTATGGAGATTACTATCAACTATGCCACGGTTATTATTATGGAAGTATAATAATAAAAGTCGTTTTAAATAAGAATGTTGTATACTCAGTTAGAACGAGATCATAGTGTACAGGAGCTTATGAATTTCAGCGAGTTGAGAATGAGTCCACAGGGGGCCGGCTTAGCACACTCCGGTGTTTATGAGAGGACGAGTCAGTAGCTGTTTTCACTTTTATTTTACAAGAATTGCAAATACACTAGTAAACCAGTAACATTATCATAGCTTACACCATGTAAGGAATAGTGAAAACCATAAAGTCTATTATTTGTGTCACACTATAAGCGGCTGGTAACATCTCTTTATGGAAATCAGTTGTTCTATTGTTAGATTAAACTCTTTGCTACTACTAAATAATGTGGTCGATATGACCGTATTAATTAAATAAGAATTGTTTTAAAAATGATGGTGGAAGTCTTTATTTTTCCTCAGACATTAAGGATGTATGGGAATAGAAAGTGTTTATATTGATGTTGCGATTAATCTTTCAGGTAAAAGAAGAGTGCAGAAGGAGGAAGAATACGCCCACTATTTGACAAAGGGGCCTAGCACAACATATCTTCTCGGAATGTGAAAGCACGGAAATGCTAAGGCAAAGATGTCTGTCGTCCTCTTTGTCTGTAGGAAACGTCATGCGACGATATTCGAACTGTTGAGTGACACAAAATTCTCCCAGGGAGTGGGAAAATTCATGTCTAATGTCCGACAGCTCAGAGTAGAGAAGGATGGGACGGAGGGACGGGGGAAGTAATGTTTGTACAGAAATATTATATTGTATTATGATGTACTGTATTGTATTATATGTATGGTACTAGTATTATTGTCATTTCTCTTCTAATATTATTCTATGTTCTATTCCTTTTGTTTTCTTCTCTTCATCTTCGTATAAGTTACTAATATTAGGCCTAGTTGTATCTCATTATATTTATTGCAGTATTACTGTTCGTCATCTATTATTTAATTTGATAATGGATAAGATTATACAAGAAGTCAAGTGTCTTCCTGTTTATCAGATGGGAAACAAAAGTTTCAACATAATGTGTTATGCTGATGACGCAGTTCTGATTGCCAGAACATAGGATGAGCTTCAACGATTACTTCAGCGGTTTGTAACAACAGCAGAAAAGTTCAATATGAACATCTCTGCAGATAAAACTAAATGCATGTGTATATCTAAGGACCCAATAACATGTAAATTGAAAGTTAATGGGAAAATTATACAAGTTATGGATTTTAAATATCTTGGAATAAGTTACATATATCTAGTTTCCGCAGACTGATTGGTAAGGTATGATCTCAGGTTTTGTAAGCATCAAGAATATCAGGATATTTACGGGATGCTATATGGAAAACCCAATATTTAAAAACAGAAACAAAATAAAAGTTTATAAAACATGTGTATGATCAATAATGATATATGGCGCGGAAACAAGAGCCGATACTAGACAAACAAAACAGCTTATGACAACAGTAAAGATGAACACTTTAAGAGCCATGGTAGTTAAAACAAGATTTGATAAAGTTAGGAATCAGGATGTGAGAGGAGAATGCAATATTAAATTGCATGTTAAGATTTCGTTGAAAGAAGAAAAAAGAGTGGAATGCCCACGTGGACAGAGCTGATGATACAAGACTTATTAAAGCAGCGAAGAATCTACGTCCTGGAGGGAAAAGAGGAATGGGCAGACCTCTTAAGAGATCGAAACAGGCGTTATCATCACCGACATAATGTGTGGAAATCAACACGCATGCGCCTATTAAAAAAAGAATAATAATAATTACTGTTCTAAATTTTTTTATGATCGTTGTGAATTTTCAATTATCCCAATCCTTCTGGTGGCACTACGGCACTTGGGTCGTTTTAATCTATAACAGAACAATGGTAATCAAGAGTTCTCGTTAGATAATGGTGCACGGTGCGTAAAATTAACAGCCTTTCCTCCTTCGTCTCCGATTGTTTAAAAACCTCGGAGCCCCAACCATCTGGATCCCTTTATAGGGATCACTTTACTTGTTTATATATTTCCATGTCAGTGCAAGAGTGCGGTTCTGGATACTTTAATTCAGATACAGAATTTTAAGACCTGACTTTTTTCTTTCATTGACATGTTAACACACTGAGGATGTACTATTCAATCCTCACCTTCAGAGTACGACTCCACAGCTTTGAAATTAACCTGGATCTCGTTCTGTACTTTAACAACATGATTTCATTTAATAAATTATGCACAAATTATGTTTTCCATGTTAGAAGGTTTGAACGAATATATTAGCCAAACTTTAGCTTATGTAAAATTTCCCAGAATTACTCTTAACACTAGAAATCCTATGAGACTGGGGAGAAATTACGCTGCATTAACCTTTCGGATGTCAGCGCTTGGCCGCTTTTGACAAGTGGCCAGGAGAACTGTACATTTAGCCAAGTACTTAAATTAACCATCGTGTACAGTCACATAAATGCTTAAATTTAATGCAGATTTCAAAGTTATAATTTTATAACACAGCGAAATCGCCTTCAAACTGAAAACAATCCGCATTAATACTTGTCCCTGTGCATTCTTAAGTACCATTAACAAACCCGTGGAAATATTTCGTACTTTACCGTTTTGAAAAGGGCCTAGGAAAACTGAACATCTAGCTAAGTAATAAAATTCACTCTTACACAGACAAATAAGAAATGCAAATGAATCACTAAGCGCACTTTTACATGAGATACTACTTGTTATCACTAACTGAATGTGTGCACTTATTGATCAGGGGGGAATACATGACTAGAGGCATTATTCAAGTGAACGTAGAAATATACAAAAATAAAGCTACATGCATTATGAAATCAAAATAAATTGTTGATTGATTATTCTTTCTATAAATTTAAAAGCATGGAAACATATAACCTTAATTGAATTATTTCCTTTCTATTTTATCCTTATAACCATTGCTATCCACGGAATACGGGCACACAGCTTAAAGCATTGAAAAATTGACATTTTATTCGAAGTGTTCATGACTTACATAGAATTGCATTTAATAAGACTTTTTTTTCTTCAAAATTTAAAGATGCAATGTAATTTATAAATGAATTATCATAACTATTGTGGCCGCAGAGACTACGAGAAGAATACAGCAAAAAAAATCTGAATGGCAACTACTTGTTACGTTAACTCAAAATTCAATATTTCCCTCTTAACTCAAACAGTAATTTCTGCTTTTCCTACAATTTGTAATTACAGATTAGGTTTCTGGTTAATGGATAATATTTTTAATGTATATATAAATTTATGTAACAGGGTTTCGAGTATCTTAATCCATTACATGTCTATATGGAAAATATATAAAACATGTACTCGTACATGTGCTAACATGCTCAAGAAATGTCATATAATTTTCTTTAGTAGCTTCAGAATCATGAGGAAAACCGTTCTCATAAAATTGACGAGTAGTTTGGGGGGGAAAAAGCGTTAAACACACAGCATTACAATAAGGTACAGAGCGACATGCTGCATCTGACGTCATAACTTAATCTTAGTGCAAATATGTGCTCAACTTCGCACCAAAATGAACTTAAAACAAATCTGAATATTTTACAAATTATTTAAACAAAATTAAGATCGTCGGCTGCACCATCTCCTTAAGTTCTCGGTGGTTGCGAGAATGAGTGGGTTTGTTTTCAAAATGATGTAGAATAAATTTTTTAAAAATACCAAATTTTTTTTTAAACCACAGATAATGTATGTGATATAGGCCTACTATCTCTAAAAACAAGACGTAGGCCTACGTTATAGACTACACTATACGTCCCTACGTTTCACTCCTACCTGCATGTGTATAACCTAGTTTTTACATCACAGTACGCAGCAGAAATACATTCCTCCCTTTTAATATTGGAGAATGTAACAATAGCCTGTGTAACACAGGAGATCAACTCGTGTCTGTACAAACTGAGCTAAAGCAGAGTTGATGTGTGTACAAGGAAGCCAGAGTAATCAACTGGAAGATACTCAAGTGGGATTTGATCCAAGTACAGCTATAGCTATCAAACTTGCAGTTTCTCACTCTATTTGACGTGGAACTGTATATTTCAGAACAAAATGCTAGCAGGTAGCTTAGCACCTGTATACTACAGTGCATTAAACTTGATCCAAGACGTGTACGTAGTAAAAGTAAACAGTAATTTTGCCTTGACTAACTGTGTCCTGTCGTTTCATAGGTTAATCGTACCAGGGTATACTTCACGATATTGCGTCAAGTTCAGTCAGATTTTTACTTCCATTCCACACGCATCATACAATTATTTATATCTTATGTAATTGTGAAAACATAAGTTCTGTTAATTGAGTTGCTTGCTTTCATATTTATATCATAGGCATGCATGCTTTACTACATATATCTAGCAAACAAGAATTCGTTTGTTTTTATTGTTGCCTTGGGAAATTTGTTGATTCTGAAGAAAAAGAAGTGACATAAGTTACTAAATAGAAGACGTATTTTATAACATAATTAATTCATTGTACTTTTCATTTACATAATGTGTGATGAAGTACACCACATATTGTAAATAAAAGAGGTAATAGGCTTAGCCTCTAAAATAATTTGTATCATAGAAGAAAGCCAGAGCCTTCAGAACTTTTTGACAGTAGTGTAAATGCATTTTTAATTGGATAATGATTTCTCGGGCTTCCAACCGGGTAGGTACCGGTATAAGGATTGTTTTCAACCATTTGCCTGCTCCCTCCGTTGCCTCCCTTTCGGAAGATGCGAACTTCTCCCATATGATGATTCACCTACTCATCCGATTGGATGACAGAGAAGCCTCAAGTCACACTTTATTAATGCATTCTCCCATTGCCGTGTAATGCCGTGGATCACAATAATTCTCATAAACTATCTAGACTTGTGTAGTTCAATGGTGCATAGAAATAGTTAAAGATCATTTCAGTGCCAAAAGGCGAATGTCTTTAAAACTGGTAAATGGCATCTGAAATTCTTTTGCAAAGTTAGTGAATAATTTAGGAATAGTGCCTCCGACTGAAATTACGTTCAATTTAGGCTTAAAATAGTTTTAGTGAGCTGATAAATAGCACATTGATCAGCATCTAACTCAAAGCGCGGTTTGTGAACTACGATGTATAGCTTCTACCAGATGTTATGCAAGTCACTTCTTCATCTTATCCTGTGGTGTCGTGCATTTCTAAGCAGATCTCCATGACGACAGGAACCAAGAATACATGCGACATCTGCAGCGCATTCCGTCCCGACTCCTGCCATGAATAGCTCTTACAGGACCCAACTTACATTGCAGTTTTAGAGATAGAGAGACCATGTTAAGTTTCTATCTGTTATGGACCAGAACGCTATGTCCTAATGAACGAAAGGAAAATATATTTATTTCTCTGCTTAATTAAAAAGTTATCACACGAGAAAAGGCTATGTTGGATCAGACACTTATAAAAGGAAATGTGCATAGGAAGGAAGGCGTTCTCAGTTCACCTGCCTTTAAAGATTGATGAGTTGGCATTCCTCTGCTTCAGGTTTGTGAAGAGAAAACTTTTGCAAATTAAGAAAAGTGATTTTAATGGAGAAACTCTCAGAATATTATCGAATGTTTATGAAAATTAACGATGATTTTATATTCCTGTTTTACACTTAATTTTCCGAAGTATAAATTAATTTACATTTTGTTTAATAAAAGTTTTATTGCAATAATGGCTAAGTACTGATATAGACGCATAATAATTAAATTCCGCGCGTTATATTGTCAGTTGAATTACCGGGTAATAGCGTTAGTTGAAAACTCTATTTAAGGGCTTACGTGGCGCCAAAATCTCTCTTGTTCAACTTCTCATCGCTATGAAGTAATTCTGGAAGCGAAGTTGGCGACGCTGGAAGTTATGTCAAGAACAAAATGTAAGTTTAAAAACTGACTTCAGTATATGATACAGATAACGTAAATAGGTTACTTCAAGAAAGTTTTAAGTAAGAAAGTAAAGTTTTAAAGAATTTATAGTATCTAACGAACTAACAGAGTTAAGATTTAGTAAATCAATTGTTTGAAATAAAAAAAGTATAATTTAGGCAGAATCAAGGCAAGATAATGGTTTTTAATCCTTAGAAATAACTCAAATTATTTGTAAAATCATTTTTAAAGTATAATTTTTATTATACTAATTTACAATAAATTAGTATTTATTTTAGTAAGTTATATTAAGTTTTTAATTTAACTGTGCATGGAAATAATTTATCACATTGCATGCTATCCTTTATAACCAAAAGCAGTGCCTATCTATATCTTAAAGGCCTAAAGCCAATCCTGACATGTGTAGTTTCACCACATATCCATAGGTTAAACAGAAGGATACCTTTACTATACACTTTGGGATTACACCGTTTATCATATTCTTTGTTATTAATTATCTTTCAGGTCTCTTGATGTCTTAATGTGGAGAATTACAATATTGTCAGTAAGATTCAATAAGACAGTCTACTCTTTCTTCATACAGAATAAGAAGTAAATTACTGTACTCGTTATCTGCTTTTTCTAACATATGACACATTAAAGTGCTGTAGAGATGCTTCCCAATAAACCTAAACCTTTCAATTTCCTGGAAGAGTAAATCACAGCATTAGGGGTATCTGATGATAAATGGTATCGTACTTGCAGCGGATAGACAATACAAAGGTTCTAGAATAAACTGGCTGATAACCATACATTTCTGTAATAAGAATTTAATTTCCTCCTTAAACCCTCATTAATTACGTATGTAGGATATCACGTTGGAAAATTTAGAAATATACAAACACAAACAAATTATACTAAACGAAGACGCTATTGGAATAAATCCACTATTTAAAGTAATTTCATGAACACACCCTACTATATAAATACACGCTACTCAACATCGCCCACGAGTAATATCTTACTTTCACACTCCACACAATGTTATGACATAGGTAAGTTACTACTGTATACAGAAGAATCTACTTTTAACTCATACATATTTAATTCTAACCCTCGTTGTTCGTTTTTCTTATTTAGTAGGCTGAAGATGATTCTTTTGAATCGAAATGCATCCCAATAAGATTATGTTAGGATACTGAAGAAATTGCCAATAACATACTAGTACATCATACTACAAAAAGACAAAAAGACATCGAAAAAACCCACAGGCTACAACACGTGGAACTACAAGAGTACATCAGAAGAAAAAAGAAGAATCAAAATACAAGCGAAAAAACTTCTAACCAGAAACTATAGTGAAACAAATGTTGTGAGTACATAGTTGTTATACATTTTTGACATTCTGTGTGTGACATAAATCTACATGAAATTTTAACTTTCGTCTTTAAATTATAAGACTATTTGTAATCAATATTATTATATTTGGGAGAGGTTTCAATTAAGTTGCAACAATAATTACTGGCATAACTGTTTATAGATTCTAATAAACATATGCCTACAAATATTTTACCAACTCATGTAGCTTTTAGATTCTGTGTATTTTATTACATGCCAATTTTAAGAAATTATCTTACAACATAATATAGCTGTACACACTTAATGTAGCAAAGCTTGCAAGTGGAAATTAAATATTGTTAGCCAAAACTGACGGTGAATGTTATTGGCAAAATCTGTGAGGTATCCTATATACGTAATTAATGAGGGTATAAGGTGGAAATTAAATTCTTATTATATAACATCCTCTCATTGGTAAAAATAAAATTTATTAATAAATTTCTGTTCTGCTTTTAAGAGCGGAGATCCGACCAGAACACTTATGAGCCATTTTGCTAGCTCACAATTTTTCCTTCATCTTTGAAATCATCACCTACATATAGCGAACTACGAAAACATCATCTATAATGGTAAGAGGAAGTGTTTGCATGTCCGTCTGTGCGCGATGCCCAGAAAAATCTATTGCAAGCCGAGATCTAAAATTTTAGTGGACTGAATGGTGGGCGAATGCACCTTGAAGCCGGATTTTTAATTTTCGTTTTCATTCACGAGTGAAAAACTGGTAGGAAACGTGAATCTTTGCGTTATCAAAGCATCAGTTGTTGGTAATACATTTCCATTATCAAATGAATTGCAGGTGGCTTTTTTGTCATAGTTAGAAAAAAAGCATCCCGATTTTTTCAATTTATCGCATGGAATTATCGATCGCTTTGATTCTGTGGGCTCACCCTAGTCGATTCTTTTGTTTATGTCAGTGTACGTAGGTTTATGTGTCGTGTGTGTCAAAGCACACAGACATCTGAAATTTTCAAAATAGACGAAAGAGAAATAATGAATGTAGACGTAAATGGGCAACCATTGATCGACTTGGACGGAACTCACTATGCAGGGGTTTTCATGGCCAGGGAACTCGAATCTGAGGTCTTTTTCCAAGCCGTGCTTTCTAATTGTGAAATGCACTCCAAAGCAGAATTTTTAGCTGCTTCATTAAAAGCATTAATAGTTTAGTTTATGGCTGATTTTCGTGAAAATGTTAACAAATATGAATCCGCGGGAACCTGTTAGCCTATAAATAAAATTGATCGATCAAGCTCTCCTCTGGACGTGGAAGGATTCAGTTGCATTAGCCGTTCCTTGTTAAATCGGAATGTGACAGTATCATCAGCAAATCCTAGACGGGTAATATTTGGTACATTAGTCAGCAGCATATATCCGTACATCTGTGAAATAGAATCTTCTAGAAGTTCCTCTGGAATGAAGTCAGTGGCAAGAGAAAAATATACCGATTGTCGGCTAAAACATTTCCATTCAAGGCGACTAGTTCAGTTCGGCAACCTATTGTTTCTATAAAAGTTACCTTTTGAGATTAACAATCCACCCACTTATTTAGGATGTTCTGGCCAAAATGGTACCAACATAGATGTAACATTAGCTAATCTTCCAGGAGCCAAATTAATAAGTGGGTGGAAAGTGGGGCAAGGGTTAACGGAAAGTGATCATAATATCACCAGTTTTCAAAACGGCAGAAAGATGGAGGCACTATCGAGTACGGTAACTAAGCAAAAGCGTAGATATGACATTAGACATGCAGATTGGGAATTATTTCGTAAAACATTCCTGCAGATGACCGCATTCAGTGGTTGTATTGAGACTCTAGCTAAAGAGCTTACAAACACAATCCATCGGGCGATGGTTGTAGCTATCCCCTGAAGAGCTCAACAGTTGAATTCAGTGACACACCATGGAATGATCACTTGCAGAGATTAAGAAGGGAAGCAAGGAAAGCCAGGAGATTTTACCAGGAGTGCCGTTATCCAGAAGCAAAGATATTATTCCTACAAATATACAGGGGGGAAAACAGAGATTTCAAGATGGACTCCAACAACTGAAACTAAGCAGCTGGGAGAGGTTTTACATGAACAGCTTTCTGTAAATCCGTGGGGAATTCCTTTGAAAATTGATGCTATTAAAATGAGACCTCCTACCAATTTTTCAACACTATGCAAGGGTGATGGTTCTCTCATTAGAAGTTGGAAGGAATCTACTGAACTCCTTTTCAATGTCTTGCTTCCGGATGACTGCACTCACCGTGATGACCCTTGACACATTTTTGTAAGGAGTGAAATCAATAAACCATACCATACTGACAATACTTTTGAGCCTATAACACCAGAGGAAGTAGAGACGACCATCAAATCGCTGAAAAGACAAAAGCACTAGGTCCTGATGGAATAAAATCATAAATTCTTCACCATATTTGTCAACAGATTTCACCTTTTACGGCTGAACTGATGAGTGAATGCTTATGTCAAGGAAAGTTTTCAAACATATGGAAACAAAGTGAGGTATTTATTCTACATAAAGGGAAAGACGTCCACCGCTGTGGCTCAGAGGATGCGTTCAATCCTCTCACGCAGCGGGCCCGGGTTCGAATCCTGGTCGGGACAAGTTACCTAGGTGAGGTTTTTTCCGGGGTTTTCCCTCACCTTTGAGATAAATGTCGGGTAACTTTAGGCCCTTGTGGTCCCCGGATATCATCTGGCCGTCATTATCATCTTCGTCCCCATCCTCGCCTTGTTCTGAGTGAGTGTGTGTGTGAATGGTGTGTATCGTCCTATGTGTTCGTGTTGTCTCGGAGGTGGCCCCGGCATTGGGATGATCACTCATCCGGGGAGGCCCTCCATGTCCTTGTGTGGTCAAAAAAGTCTGTATGTGATCCAAAGATAATCCCTCTCCCGACAGGTCGCGGTCCTGTAAGGCCCGGGCGGCTTCGGTCGCTTAAATCTTAAAAGGGAGAGGTGAAACTACGATAAAGAAAGAAAGAAAGGGAAAGATAGAGATCCACAATTACCAAAATCCTACAGACCTATCTGTCTGCTCAATGTCCTGGGCAAGGTGTAAGAAAAAGAATAACATGCCATGGGATACAAAGACATAGACAGGAAATGGGAATGCATCCTCATCAGTATGACTTCAGAACAGGGAAATCTACTGTAGATGCTATTGATCGAGCAAATAGGTTGACAGAATCTGCAAAGGGGAAATATGTTGCAGGAGTTTTCGTAGATATCTCATTGGCATTTGACCTTTGGTTGCTGGCCTTGTTTGGACGCCTGAGGGAACTTAAATGCGAAGCAGAATTATGCAACTCCTTCAAGGACTACTGCCAAGAAAGATTCGCCATGATTGAGAACCAGGGTAACAGAACCGTGGAAAAAGACAGCAAAGGGTGCCTACAAGGATGTGTTTGCGGCCCTATTTTCTGGGATGTGGGAATGGAACCTGGACTCTTAAGACTGGAAGAATCAAACGACCTACTTGGACTGGTAGCTTTCGCATACTACTTACTTTTGGTGTTTGAGGCAGACTCAAGACGAGAATTGGAATGTAGAACAAATCGGACTCTCTAAATACTGTGCAGAAGTAAAACTATAACTGGAAAAAGCAAAGACAACTTATCTTTTGCTTAAAGGGAAGCTTCTACATAATCCAACGCTTAATATAAATGGACAAAGCATAAGGAGAAGCAGAACGGTGACATACCTAGGGATTGACCTGGACGAAAAGCTTACTTTCATGCTCCATATTGAACGAAAAAGTGCAAAAGCCAATAGACTGATTAACAAATTCATCAATCTTGGAATGACCAAGATTCGTCACCCCCCAAGGGTGATGAAATTGTATCATGAGGCAATACTGGTATCAGTAGTGGGATATGGTGCAAGCATTTGAGGACATCGGTTAAAAAGCATCAAGCTCCGTAGTCTTAAAAGGGAATTCATTCTACGAGTAACAAGAGCTTACACAACAACGGCAACTGATGCCTTAACCACAGTCCTTGTGGTCATACGACTGGATCTCCATATAAGGCAAAGGGCAGCTACATTCTGGGTTAAAAAGGTATTACAGGCTCGCGCAGAGTTCATACTTGACACTCAAGTTGAAACAACAAGGGATGTCAAGAATATACTAGATACGTGGCAAACCAGATGTGAAGAAAGTAACACAGGACGTAAGACTTACGATATTTTTATGAACATAAACGAAAGACTAGAACTGCGACATCTACAACCGTCCCAAGGTTTGATCCACTATCGGACGGGCCGTGGACCCTATATGGTTTATTTAAAGAAAAAGGGTATTGCGGACTCTAAGGCATGCTCATGTGGGGGAACATAATAAGAGACCCCTACTCGTGGAAATTGTTGGATGAAGCAGCAAAAAGTGTTCCAGAAAGCAAAAGAAGACCATATCAAAAGCTGACTCGGACAAAGGCAATAAACGTATGATATAAGACACACAAGGACACTTGACGACGTAAGATAAATTGTAAATAAAGGATAAAAAACAACCGGACATGACTTCGTGGTGCCAGGATGACCTACTGGTCGAAGCCGATGCCTGAAGTCTGGCTTCCAGACTAAGGATTCAGGTGACGGCTGGTACTCACCTGGTTGATGATGAGATGGTGGTGAGGACGCGGGAGTGTACTGCATCTGTGAAGGTGTGGTATGCTTACGCGTGACCTCGCATTCATCATAAAAAATCCACAAAAATCCCGGGTTCGACACTTCCTGTAGTTAGTGTAGTTAGTATATTATTAAGTTATCAGTGATTTGTTTTGTCTTTCTCCTTAATTTGTTAATTTCTTCTCTGTCTTTCTGTATATACGATATTCTTTAGAAAGTTGTAAATTGTAAAGTGAATGGAGAGGCCCCTGATAGGAATCAAGGACAGGGGCCAATAAGTATTAAGTATTAAAGTATCAAAATGTAACCTTTTGAGATTGTAATTTTTAGATAACACCTTCGAAGTTGTTCGGAATACGAAGATTTTCTTGCGCTGTTTTAATGTGTTCATGGCCAACTGTTACTCCTGTCATTTAAAAGATCGATTGAAGGATTGAATGATATGTTTATAAAATGCAGCGTTTTCCTATCTACATAAAAGTTATACATTGATAGTTATAACTTTAAGTAACTTCCGTCTTCTCTGTCGTCTTCACCCTGTAGTCCATGCAGGTAACAGTCCGGCTTCCTTCCCTCCAGGTTCCCAGTTCATCACCAACTTGAGCTCCTTTATACATCTTTATCCAATCTTTTATGGGAGTATTCCTTATTTGTATTATTTATCAATGGAATTTAAATATGAAGTTTCATGCTTTGTCATATATGGTACAAAGAAGAGAAGTAAATGTTAAAGCTAAATTGGTTAAATTATGGAGTTTTCAGACCATAATCAATTAGTTTGCTTATGTATGAAACATCGTTCAGGAAAGCTTATAATGTGAGTGTACGTAATTGTAACCAGAATAATAAAAGTATAATTTATTAATAAAGGACATAATTGTTTATTTTCCAGTTTCATTTTGAACTACTCAGTAAAGAACTGAACTGAAATGTCAGGTGAAATAACATAAACAACTACTTAAGTAAAATACATGAAATGATGAAAAGTAAAGGCGAGAGACGCATTTTATCCATAGCCTGCTACTCTATCAACGCCAGTGTTCCCATTGTCTTATTTCCCTGCTTCTAACTGCGCTCTAGGTCACTTCCGCTGTACATCATAGAATCTATTTGCTACTCTTTCATCCCCAGTGTCTCCATTGTCTTGTTCTCTTGCTTCTGCCTGCACTTAATAAAATTCATTTTCTAGCACAAAGTCCTGCAATTTCTTTGCATTTCTATTTAAAAAATAACTTGAAGTATAAACGGAGCCACTATTTCTAGGAGATCATGACAATTCCAAACCTTGGATAGTATCATACCAGTTTAGCAGGCATCTTGGTCGGCTTTCTTTTATTCAAATTACATGCAATTCAGTCAGTGAATAGACGAGCTAATTTGCTACACATTTCTTTTCTACGATAAACAATGTTTTTGATTCTCCAGATTACAGTCATGGAAGGGCGATAAAATACATGTGGATCAATCCATTAGAAATGAACCAGGCCAAATTGCTCGACATTTTTTATTTTCCTAATTTTTTTACCAGTTATTTCCCAATAAAAGGCGAGTTCAAAACTATGATAAAAAATTTCTTAGGCTCATACTTTTTTTTGGTGGCCATTTCTAGTTTGCTTTGTAACTGTATTTCAGTCAAAAACATGTTTTGCACAAATGTATGTAACTCTGTTCATTTTGTAGATAACAAGACAAAATAAAGACCAAAATTATCAGAATGAAATGGTCTAGATTTTTGTTCTAACACAATATTACCTAACTAGTGAGGAAAGTGAAGAAAAAAGTTCACAACTACAAAGTGAAAATTGATTTAAAACGGGAGTTTTAGTGCCGCAAAATTATTAAAAGGAAGAAAGACTCGCCTTTAATTTTTTTTCTTGTATAGATCTACTATAGGACTACTTGCTGTAGAAGTTTCAAGGTTGAGAACTTCGCTTTTTTTTAATACAATTATTAAAAAATGCTCAAAAGCGTATTTTTGCATTATTTGAAGTAGAATATCTCAAAACGGCCTGAGTTAAAAATTATGAAATGTATATAGATAACACCTCTTTATGATATAAAGATGTGATAAAAATTTGGTGACTGAGACTCAACTGGTTCCAGAGTTATAGTGCATCGAAGTTTGCAAACTATGCACCGAAATTTCAATAATCTTCAAAGCTTTGAGGAAATTATAAATTTGCCATGATAACTGATGAAATGTAGCCTACATATCGTCGTTGCCGGTGAAAAACCTCTTATGTGCAAAAAATGAAATTTTACAGGAGGGATAAAAAACTGTATTCAACAGAGGTAATTGGATTTTTTAGATATATTTTGCAACAGTGTTCTCTAATGTATTATTAGATATACATTTATAAAACTTTTGTGATGTAATTGTGTATTACTTGAATATTGTTGACTTTTTATTATTTTTCGTGCACATAGGAGATCTTTCCCTTCCACGAAAGTGACACATAGGAGATTTTGTTCCATGAAATGTTAACAAGTCTGATATTAAAACATGTTCATTCTGCAGAACAATTTAAGGAGAATTAACTTATACATTAAAATAAACTTTATTTATTTAATCGTTACTTTTATTCAGTCCTCAAAGTGTCTGAAAGCATTGTCAATAACAAGATCACAAAATTTATAATCACATCTTCCAGATTAACACTTTTCAACTTTTCTCTTTGTCTGGTTTCACTCTCAAATTGTCTTAAAAAGGCATGATAATCATGACCTATAACTAGTTTTAACACTTGAAAATTATTAAATTTGAATTATTATTATACAAAGAAACTTCCTTAATGCTATCAGCTTTTTCCTATATTAAAGTCTTCTGTATAAAATAATTAAATGGATAAATATTAATTTGATAATACGTAATAAAATAATAGTAACCAGAAATTTGTAGCACTAGCATTAACAGTAGTAGTAGTAGACCCGAAGGGAAAAGACCACATGGAAGACCTAGACATAGGTAAGAGGACAATATTAGGATGGATTTGGGGGAAGTAGGATTTGTGAGGGATGATTGGATGGAGTTAGCACAGAATAGGGTTGAACGGCGGGCTCAGGTAAGCGCGGCAATGAACCTTCGGGTTCCATAAAATAGATAATATTCTTGAGTTTTGTCCATTCTGTAGCGATAATCTTAATGATTTATGTATAGCGTAGAGCTTTATCACTGGTACTCACTACTAAATTGCGGTATTTTGTTACCTGTTGGAGCGCTTTCAACCGCATGGAGCGGCCATCTTCAGCAACTGACTTCCGTGGTGTTGTTGTTGTTGGGAAGACATTTCTGGATGACTGTATCGTACAGCGCGTGCGATTTGAATTGTAACTGTTCGTTTAGGATGTTGGTGTTGTCTTGTGTGGTGTGTCTGTATATTTCATATTGTTCGAGTGTGTTGAGTGTGTGACCTTTGTGGTTGATGTGTAGGATTTCCATGTCTGTATTGATGTCTGCGTATTCGTGTCCTGTGGTTATTATATGGTTTGCATAGGCAGAGTCTGTGTTTTGTTTGAGAGCTCGTATGTGTTCTGTGTATCGTGTTTTGAAACTTCGGCCTGTTTGTCCTATGTAGAATTTTGGGCAGTCGTTGCATTTTAGTTTGTAGACTCCTGGGTTGTTGTATTTGTTTGTGTGTTGTTTGTTGTCTGTGGGTTGTATTTTGTTGATTGTTTTGTTCTTTGTTCTGAATGCTATTTTGTATCCTAGTTTTCTGAACTGTTGGGCGATTTTCTGTGTATGTGTGTTGAAGTATGTGAGTGTGATGTATTTGTCTTTTTTCTTTTCTGTGTTTTGGTCATTTTTCTTCGTTCTGATTTTGTGTAGTATGTTGTCAATGACTGTGTGGTTGTAGCCATTGGTAATGGCTAAGTGTTTTATGGTGTTAAGTTCTTCTTTGTGGTCTTCAGCGGATAGTGGTGTGTTTTCAAGTCTGTGGAGCATGGATCGGAATGCAGCATGTTTGTGTTGTGTTGGGTGGTTGGAGCTGTTGTGTATCAGTGTGTCTGTCATTGTGGGTTTTCTGTAGATTTTGAATTTATGTTTCTGTGTGCTGTCTTTTGTGATAGTGAAATCTAGGAAATTGAGGGTTTTGTTTATTTCAAATTCTGCTGTGTATTGTATGTTTTTGTGGCACCAATCTATACACAAACATACCAATCACAGAAACTTTGAACATCCTAAAGACCACACTACAAGAAAACAACACACCGGAACAACACATAACAGAAATCATAAACATCCTAGAAACCATCACAAAACAGAACTACTTCACCTTCGAGAACAAACACTACACTCAACCTGATGGCCTTCCCATGGGCTCCCCCATATCCAGCATACTAGCAGAGATATTTCTCCAACACATAGAACACAACAAAATCCTCCACGACAACAAACACGCACACAAAATAATCTACTGGCACAGATACGTAGATGATATCATCGTACTATACAGAGGCAACACCAGACAATGCACACAACTACTACACCACATCAACAAAATCCACAAAAACATACAATACACAGCAGAATTTGAAATAAACAAAACCCTCAATTTCCTAGATTTCACTATCACAAAATACAGCACACAGAAACATAAATTCAAAATCTACAGAAAACCCACAATGACAGACACACTGATACACAACAGCTCCAACCACCCAACACAACACAAACATGCTGCATTCCGATCCATGCTCCACAGACTTGAAAACACACCACTATCCGCTGAAGACCACAAAGAAGAACTTAACACCATAAAACACTTAGCCATTACCAATGGCTACAACCACACAGTCATTGACAACATACTACACAAAATCAGAACGAAGAAAAATGACCAAAACACAGAAAAGAAAAAAGACAAATACATCACACTCACATACTTCAACACACATACACAGAAAATCGCCCAACAGTTCAGAAAACTAGGATACAAAATAGCATTCAGAACAAAGAACAAAACAATCAACAAAATACAACCCACAGACAACAAACAACACACAAACAAATACAACAACCCAGGAGTCTACAAACTAAAATGCAACGACTGCCCAAAATTCTACATAGGACAAACAGGCCGAAGTTTCAAAACACGATACACAGAACACATACGAGCTCTCAAACAAAACACAGACTCTGCCTATGCAAACCATATAATAACCACAGGACACGAATACGCAGACATCAATACAGACATGGAAATCCTACACATCAACCACAAAGGTCACACACTCAACACACTCGAACAATATGAAATATACAGACACACCACACAAGACAACACCAACATCCTAAACGAACAGTTACAATTCAAATCGCACGCGCTGTACGATACAGTCATCCAGAAATGTCTTCCCAACAACAACAACACCACGGAAGTCAGTTGCTGAAGATGGCCGCTCCATGCGGTTGAAAGCGCTCCAACAGGTAACAAAATACCGCAATTTAGTAGTGAGTACCAGTGATAAAGCTCTACGCTATACATAAATCATCAGATAATATTCCTTTAGCTTACTGAGGAATTGTCTGTTGCCATTGAGCAAGTAAGTAAATAAGTAGTAGTAATAATACTAACAATAATAATAGTGGTACTAGTATTAGCAGTAGTAAAATTTTCTAGAAAAGAAGCATTAATTTTGTCAAAATGATAACTCAGCATGCCTGCTATATGATAAATTAGCCCTTCATTATTAATTGTTATTGGTTCAGAACTATACAAAGGAATTTCTTTAGCGCTATCAACTTCATTAATAATGAAGTTCTCTTGTGTAAAATAAAATAAATCGAATGACGTTAGTTAATGATGAACGTAATAATAATAGTAATAGTAATAATACTATTAATAATAATAGCTATAAAAATCTTATTTAGAATCCAGAAAACTATTCATAATGAAAAAGAAAAAACTTGGAGAATTTTGATCGAATCATTTAAATTATGTTATAATTATTTTTCTTACCATTGTCCTGTTAATCAGCTGAAGAATCTTGCGATAGTGCCAATTGTGCTTATTTTTTATTTTTTACCACGGTACCATCACGGAAAAGCACACCTATATCCTATGAAGTCAACCCAGTCACTACTTTGTGTTTGTCTCTAGTCTTCACTTTAAAAAATTTATGGCCCTGCGGTCAGAGGAATTTTTCAACACATTGAAGGCCAAGAACCAGCAAAAAATATCGAAACAAAGTAATAAAATTTGGGGTTGACAAACCACATTCCTTGGCTATTCATAAACCCCTTTGAAGCCCATAATACGTAAAATGTGTCTTGTCAGCCAGACATATATACTCGTACATTTACTTCATGAAATAAGTTTACAAATTGAAATTTACATTATAGCCTATACAGTAAAACACAGACAGCGAATCACAAAGGCTATGCATGTAAATACTTATTAATATTTGTGAATTATAAATTAATGAATATTGTAATAAATCTATTGTGTGCATGTAAGCGTAATCTTACCAAACCTCTTATGTGCATAGTTGAACACATCAGAGGTGGCTATTTCACGGCAGTCTGGCGAAAATGCATTGGTACCAAACCTCTCATGTGTATAATGTGAGCACATAGGATATTTTTCACGGCAGCAGAACTGCACTGACACATAGGAGGTTCGATATTTTCTTAAATAACATTTTCTGTGGTAGAGATACACATAAGAGCTTCTGTCACAACGTGCAGAGCGATCTAAACTTTCCAACAGAATCAAAACCTCATTTTCGTCAATCGCGACACATAGGAGGTTTTCACCGGCAACGACGATATACAACTCTTTTGTGTAACAAACTTAGATTCACAAAAATTCTATATTTAAAATTACAAAGTGAATTTTTACTATTAAATTACCGTTAAATTTTATGTGCGTATAACGCAATTTTTGGCCAAATTCAAAGCACTGTTACTCTGGAACCAGTTGAGTCTCAGTCACCAAATTTTTATCACATCTTTATGTCATAACTGGTGTTATCTGTATAAATTTCATAATTTTTCACTCAAGACCTTGTGAGATATTATACTTCAAATATTGTCAAAATACGCTTTTGGGCATCTTTTTAAAAAAATTGTATTAAAAAAGTGCAAAGTTCTCAACCTTGAAACTTCTACAGCAAGTAGTCCTATAGTAGATCTATATAAGAAAAAATTAAAGGGGAGTCTTTCTTCCTTTTAATAATTTTGCAGCACTAAAACTCCAATTTTATGTTAATTTACAATTTGTAGTTGTGAGTTTTTTTCTTCACTTTCCTCACTACTTACGTTAACGTTATGTTAGAACAAAATATAGAGCATTTCATTCTGATAATTTTGGTCTTTATTTTGCCTTGTTATTTATAAAATTAACAGAGTTACATACATTTACGCAAAACATGTTTCTGGCCGAAAAACTGTTACAAAGCAAACTTAAAATGACCACCAAAACAAAAGTATGAGCCTAAAAAAATGTTTACCATAGTTTTGAACTCACCTAATATTGGGGAGTAACTGGTAAAAAAGTTAGGAAAATCAAAAATGTTGAGCAACAAATTTTATTAAATTTGGTTCACTTCTAATGGATTGACCCATGTGTATATTCTGAATGGAAGATCTACTTATGCAGACCATGCAACCAAACTAATTCCATTTAAATATTCACGTGTGCCCTGAACAATTTTGAATTCTCACATGCGGGATAATTTACTCTACTGGTCTTTCAATTCACGAATTTCGTTTTCATTCATTATTTGACCTGGAATGCTTATTTAATATGTGGTAGTGCAACATCTTTGTGACGTGTTGCTGGTGATTATTAATTCTGGGAAGGTGTACACGGCTTACTCTATTAACTCTTCTACGAGTATTGTATCTCTCTTGAGTGAATATATCTGGAAATTCTGGTTTCTTTTCTTTATAAAACTCCGCACTGGCGACAAACCAGTACGTGAAATACATGTTAAATAAGCCACATGTGAGGCCCATGTGACTCTCCGATGTGTGCTTTACATGTGACGTCTTATTTCGTTTTCCCTCTAAGGTATCTGAATCGTGTATTTTATTACATTGCGTTTACCAGCTACTCTTTTATTTGTTTTACATCCGTGTAACTATGCAACATTCTTCTGAGGATTTACTGAATAGAACTGGACTGTCTTCCCTGTTAATATTGCTGCCTTTTTTTACTTCCAGACGAGAAATATGTTAAAGTAATAGACAGGAAGCTTCGGAAATAGAGATTAGTTTTTGCACATTAAATCTACGCAATATAGACATATTACACGCACACTCATAGGGTGGTGATTTGGAAAACTCACTAGGGATTTAAATGCTAAAATTTATAATTTGTTATGTTAGCTTCAATAATTATGGTAGAAGATTGTTATAGAATTTTTCATTTTTACTAAGGAAGTAATTAGAATTGAACTGCTCTGGCATAGGGGTTACGTTCGCTTTCCTCACTCAACTCGTACGTCAAGGAGGCTGACATTTGTGTTTGAAACAAAACAATTTAGAGCCAACCAGTTATATAATTTTAATGGGAAGAAAACTAGTAGTTTTGCTGATAGTTAATTCGAACTGGAAAGCAAGATTGGTATGAATGATCACAGGTTCAATTCCTGAACGTTCAGAGGCATGGTACTGGAGTTAGGTGCATTTTGCAGAGGGGCACAATGGGCCAAATGTGTAGCCTACGTGCAAGGAATCGATAAGACTCACCCAATCAAGAGCTACATGCAGAGGTCAGCTTTCTGAGTTGGACTTTCTGTTTTCGATCAAATTCATTAAATCCAAATTAGTGTGACTAGACTACAAAACATTCCATATCAGTGAACTGTTTAAATAAAACAACGACATATTACTTTCCTTTACAGATTAAGACAGTGCGTGACAGTTCTGCAACCAAATTTCTTTTTCGCCATTGTTTGCTGACTGAAGAAGGTTAGAAAGAAAAAGAATATGTGAATGATCAGTACCGAAGTCTCACGTAACTTCCTCCATCTTTTACATCCGCACATGTGAGCATCCAATTTATAAACCTCGTTGGATTCCGCACTATCCGCGAAGCTAGTCTGAGGTTTTAATTGAAATGACTAACTTATAGGCCTAATTAATCTTCAGACAATTTATGTACATACATTTAAGATAAACTTTTATCTGGCAGTTTAGATGCAATTCATATACAAAGTTTGAACAGTTTGAGCAGTTTTCCAGAATCGCAATATTTTATATAACGATGTAGGAAAAGTAAGAGAACGTCTCCCCATGTCTCGCGACACTTCCCTGGAAGATATAACCCAGATATAACATGTGTCACACTTCCGCTAGCAAAACTGTGCCTTTCACACTGCCGCATTCCACTATAGTTTCCCGTTGCGTGAGTGCACCATTAGTGAAAACAGGAATTTTTAAATGTATTAAATTTAATGTATTACATTCACGAACACTGCTTTCACAACCCCAGCCGTGTGTTCTGCTTCTCTACCTCGATCTACTATTTTCTGGAGTCTTATTTTGACTCCCCCGTCAGTGTCTATGAGAGCAGGAGCACACACAGACACACATGCCATCAGCTGAGTACTGAAGTGTACACACTCCACGTGAGTAACTCTAAGTTTAGATACCTAACATATGCATCTATTGCGATACCAATTTTCCACGTCTAAATACCAAAATAATATTTTGTTCTACGTCACTGTGTTAAATGCAAGTCGCCTCAGTACTCGTAGCTTCTTCCTTCCTTACCTTCATCAACATGGTACACTCCAACACTCAGGGGACGTCATGTTTCCGAAAAATGTGTTTCTGAATTCATAGGACCTCAAAAAGAATTTTTGTGCTAAAACCTGGACATCGATTTTTAGGACGCAACCCACTAAGTTACAGCTGTAATACAAAGTGAACACTTTCGTATTATGTTCATTGCACGAACATGATCACGCAACATTTGAAAGATCGGAATGATTTAATCCGATATTACGGTATGCATTGTGCGACATTTTTGTTTTACGATAACCGGTGTTAACAAGATGGGCAACCGTTTAGGATGAGTCCATGCAAAACAAAGGAGGAAACGGTGTGTGTGAAAACATAGTCGCCCTGTGTATAATAATGCAACCCGTTCAAAGCAAAGGAAGAGTCAAATGCTTTCTAACTGAGCTGTAGCTTCTGCGTAGACGCTCTACCCCCATCTGCCTACAGAAGTGGAAAAAAGAGTCTCCCATATCTGACTGAGGCTAAAGGTGCATTACGTTGAATCATACTTTTATGATTGCTGCATTTCCTGGAATTTTATTTTTCTTACCTATTAATATAATATAGGTAGTTCCATGGGAACGTTTTGTGATCTTTAGTTTATAAAAAATGACGATGATGATTATTTGAGTCACGTGGTTTTTAACACTACACTTTTCTTCCTTGTTGTTGAGACTTTTCGTCCTGCTCTCGCCTGTCATCAAGAACTTCCTGTGGAAAGGTTTTGAATGCCTACAGAGGATTGAGTCCAGGGCCCAGGGTTCATCGCAGCCGTTCTGAGGAAGTTCCTGGCACACGTGTTATATAGAATCATCTTCGCAATTCTCACAGCAACATAATGCATCTTCCGCTAGGTTGAATCTGGCCACATATGGAAAGAAATATCCATGTCCAATGTCATTAGAAACTGCGACGTGGCAAAGTCCGGAGTTATCCAGGGTTGTTTCAATCCTTCGTGACGCTCAGGAAGAAGTCCTAGTAATAAGCTCTGGCTCAGTAGTTCTCGTCTGATGTTGCATAACGCTGCTCTTTCCTCCAACAGCACCTCCACAGGGAGTTCTCCTGCTATAACCCTCTGTCGGAGCTGTTGAACAGCCTCTGGAGTTGTCTCTGAGCTGATAGTATTTCCTTTCCAAGCCTTGGTGCCATAGGAGATTATAGTCTTGTTGAGCGTGAGGAAGTTTGTAAACTTGTAGCCCAAACTGGGTCCCAATTGGCGTCCTATTATTTGGAATAGTCTTGCTGACGACGTTAGGGTCTACTGACTTCCTCGTTCAATCTGCTTCCCTCTAGAAGAGCGTGGTCAACCTACCTTATCGCCCTGGCCGTCGGTAGTTGTGTCCCTGGGTCATCTTTGTCTTTTCAGCAGAGGTCTCTTTTGCACGATTTTAGAAACGTTTGGATTACTCCATTTATTCTACTTTCCAACTTTTCCTGCTATCGTCTGCAAAGACGATCAGTTTAGATAGTCTTTTTTCGATACTTCTGATTGGCTTCATCAGCTACAAGCTTCCAGATCCCGGGTCCAAAGACTGTCCGCTGTGGGCAACGATTGGTCACCCTTTTCGTGACGCGTCGAAAATATTGTCTTCCATGGTCAATGGTGGCTGACAACCGTCTAAACTACTCTCTGATTGAGTTCTGTACCTCGACTGCTGCAACCTCAGTGCTTCTACCTTTCCGGAAGCCATTCTGATGTGGCGAAAGGATCACTTCAATGACGTCTAAAAATCTTCCCCATTATAGGGGCAGGCAGCTTGGCCAATAAGATTTCGGGTCTGCAAGGTCCTTTTCCAGAGGCTTCATGATTGGATTTACTAGTCCAGCCTTCCAAGGACAGGAAATATGTTGAGTCTAAGGCAGACTCCTTTAGCAGCTGCCCACTCAACTTGATCAGCTCAGAGTTAATTCCCTCTCGCCCAGGAGCTTTCTCAAGTCTTATCAGTTCAAGTGGTATCGAAGCTAGGAGCTTTTCTAACTCATATATATAAGGCTGTCTTGACATGTATCGACATCTAGCCTGCTCTGGGGCTAATTCTGTCACTAGCGTGCCAACTGGGAAAAGGAATGCACACTGCCTAGGAAATAGGAGTGCCAAGAGACAAACCTATTCGGACAGATTAGAATAGATCCTGACAAGAGATAAATAAACCTGGTCGGGGCGCGACCAGTTGAAAGGACGGGAAAGGTATTTTAACAATAAATTATCAATGCCCAGGATAGGATAGACAAGAGAGGGATATTGTGATAAGAAAACGGTATATCAATTACCAAATAACCATAAACCCAAATGAAAGATTAGTTAATTTCAACTTCAGCTTGTTATTCAAAGTAATTAATATTACATCGACTAGATACCGAGGAATGAACGATCGTGATTGGTCTATATCCGAGGAATTGCTAAACGTTATTGGTCAATAGTAAACACTGGGCGTATGAGTGGAATAGGAAATTTAAAATTACTTAACACTAGGTCTTGATTTTCTGAAGGTTAATTCCCGACTCCTACTTATATTCCGTCACACTGAAACTCACAGGTAATTAATTACCGTCACAGGTAATTAAAGGATTATTAACACATTGTTCTCATTAAGCAGGGAGTGATCTGTCAGATTGAGTGACCTGATTGGTACTTTTGTATCACATGCAACTCAAATAGACACAAACATAACTAACAAAACTCATTTAACTTTCAACTCCATAGAGATATATCGATCCACGATGTAATTTCATAACTTGATCTCCTCCGAACCCAACACTTTGCAACAGCTGTGGACACATCTGAACGCCTTCTGGCAAATTAACCTTTGAAATATTAAGTAGACAAATCCAGGCCTTGACTCCCTTTCACTTTCAGCATCAGCTCATGAATCAACACCTTAATCTTTATCACTCATATTTTATCGCACTGCATATATTTTCTTAGGTAAACACTACAAGACAACACAATAAAACAGTTTATAGGGCGATTATTGGTAATCTCCAAGAATGAAATGCATGTCTTAAGGTATGGTAAACAAATTTGCTAACTAGTTTTTCAGTGTTAAAATAGCATTAATTGTGATTATCGTTAGTTCATTATTTAAAAATTTTCCGGGGGCGAACCCCCTTTCTCGGGGGATATTCCATACCCCCAAACCCCCCGGCACTTTCGACCCTCCCGAAATTATTTTCTGGCTATGTCATTGTTGCACATATATAATTAATATAATGTTACAAAGTGGCCCAAGAAGTTAAAGCGACAAAAAAATTAATTACTTAAACAAAGTGGCCCCTTCTAGAAAATATCATATGGGCGCCCTTGTTCCGTCCAGTTTGATTCAGGATTTGAGTTACAATATTCAACATACTATCCCATTCCAAGCACTTATTAAGAACGCTTAACACTACTGAACGTTGCAACAGTTTCTTCGACCATATTATGTCTATTCCTATAATACAACAAAATATTCAATATTGGTCCATAACGTTTACAAATGCCTCGGATATCGTTTTTTTTTATAATATGGTTCCTAAAATGGCAAGAAAGCAATTTTATCTGAAAAAACGTCAGCTCGCTACTGGGAACGTAAGGCATCAACGTGCGGTGATTTATACGTCACAAGCTGTCATGAACACAATGAAAACACGATATTTCACACAATGTTAAGAAACTGAATTAATATAAATGTCCATTGATTAAAAACACAATTTCAACTCGGCACAGACCAATCCGTGAGCTATATATAGCGTTATGATATAAGCAACTACCACGATGCACAATCTTGTGATAAATACTACTGGTAGTATTGGGAACTCGGATCCATACGTTGACTGTTCATTCATCTAGTATGCCATGATCTTACGGCTGAAAGAATATTGACAACGAAGTAAGGAAAATGTTATTATTATTATTTACAAAATCCGTTCGATTTTATTCATGGAATAGTCTTAATAAATCCTACTCGATATTACGAGTTTCATCCCACGATAGATAACGAGTTTATCTATATATATTAGGGCTGAAAATCGATTAAAATTTCTAATCGAGTTAAAGCTCGACTTTAATCGATTAATCGACCGATTAACAGACTGATTAATCGAAACCAAATTGGTATTTTAAACGAAACCAAAGTGTACATTTAATATTGTTTACACGTTTAATAACTATTACACTACAGATAATCAGAAGAAATCCTGAATTAATTAATACCATTAGGCTATTAGTTAACTAGTGAAAAAATATATACAAAACTTACATTTCTGGTTATTTTTTCAGCCAATACTTGAGAGACACGAGTTTGTTGACTAAACTACCCTTCAGGTTTCTGAATAACGGGATTTGTTTGGACACAATAGGCTGAATGACACATGATGTGCCAGGGCCGGAGAAGCGAGAGAAAGGAGTTTGGTCATTTGACCCATTTCTCGAAAAACGTTTTGCAGAATTCGACTAAATCGATTAACTGGAAAATGTAATTGATCGACGATTAAATGTTTAATCGATTAATCGAGCCGATTAATGGATTAATCGATACAGCCCTAATATATATATATATAAACTCGTAATCTATCGTTTAAGGTTTAGATTACGAGTTTATTTATATATATATATAAACTCGTAATCTATCGTGGGATTACTAATGAAAAAACGTTAGCTCGTTACTGAACCGTCATAGTGGCAACATGCAGGCCACGTCAACCATTTCGATTCCATCAAACATTCTACTTCATTCAGTGCACATTCAATTACTGTCAGTTAAAAAAAGAAGTTCTTAATAAATTTAAAATTAAATCGAGTTTTGAGGTAAGTTATTTTGTCATTATCACAGTTGGTATAAGTGGTTAGTATTCCACAACACATTCAATTGTTCATTCATTTAGTATCGGAGTTTAAATTACAGAGTAAGAAACTAATTATTGTTTATATTATCTGTTACATTTTAAATTCTTGGAATAATCTCAATAAAATCCACTATTAATAAAATCCAAAAGTCTGAATGATAAAAACACTTTTTTCTCCACTTACGTCACTTTTAATAACACAGGACTAGTTTCAAGAGCCTTGTTCGCTCCCATCATCGGCTGGTGGTCGACTGGTATTCTGGTTGCCATGTTGGTTTGTATATATACATTGTTCTGTGCTGCACCCTCGTTCTGTTTTTGTAAGTCGCACTACGTCGTCTATAGGTGGGATTTCAAAGTTCATAACCTTGTCTTCTTTCTTAGTGATGAATATTTTCTCCCATACGTTCAGTTCGGATGGTTTCTTAACGTGTTTTAATAGTTTGATCTCCTATTGAACACTGTGGTTTTTTGTCCAGCAATGGTATGCAACTGCTGATCTTTCGGTCTTCATTAGTTTTACGTTTCTTAAGTGTTCCTTCATTCTTATTTCAAAACTCCTCCTGGTTTGTCCAATGTAGATCTAATCACAATTTGCACATTCTATTTGGTAGATACCTGATAGTTTGGTTTTTGGTGTACTATTCTTCAGTGGGTGGTTGAGCAAGTTCCTAATGGTATAATTATTCTTTGGTGCCAATTTTATATTGTGGTTTTTAAACACTTTTTCAAATTTATTAAAGAATTTAGGGTGGTAAGTAAATTTTTTGTAATGTTGCTTTGTTTTTTCTAAATGTCCAATGTACTAATTTCTCTGATCTTGTTTTTCTTTGTGTGTTTTTAATCATTTTGTCTATGAAATTTGTGTTAAACCCATTAATCGTTGCCACTTCTAGTATATGTTTATATTCTTTATTATACTCTGTCTTTGTCATTGGTATATTAATTAATCTATGAACTAGGCTATGAAAAACAGCTAATTGGTGAGATTTCGGGTTGTATTTATTGCATTTAATGTAATTGTCCACTTGTGTATGTTTTCTGTAAATTCCGAATTCCAGTTTTCCATGTTTCCTCATGATTTTTAAATATAGGAAAGGCAAACATCCGTCTTCTTCCATTTCAATGGTAAACGTTATCGATTGGTCTTGTGTGTTTAACAATTTTGCTGCGTCTTCTACAAATATTTTTGGGATGATAGCGAAAATATCATGGACGTACCTGAACCAGTTTTTAAAAATATGTGGGAATGCCCCCGTAACCTCTAGTTCAAGGTTGCTCATGTATAGGTCAGCCAACATCGGTGAAATTGGGCTACCCATAGCTAGTCCCGTAGTTTGTTGATAATATTCATGATTAAAAATAAAACTATTTTGTTTAATGCAATGTACTATAATTTTCACGTATTCTTCAATTTGTTCAACGGTTACTTCATTTAAAGTTAACCATTGTCTAATGAGTTCCGGAAGTTTATCTGTAGGAATGCTTGTGAACAATGCGCTCACGTCAAAAGACACTAATACCTCGTCTGGTTGTATTGTGTTTTTTCCACTAGGCCTATTAGTGTCTGTCATCAGATAAATTGACAATCTCTCGTGGGCTGTTCTATAGATTCACTGCATTATCATATGGAATTTCATTATTGTTCAGTGCATTACCACGGCTGGGATGAAATAAGTTATCATAGAAATTACTTACATTTAACTTCGTTTTCCGGGGTAGGCCGTGTCCTGTTATTAATTCTGAGGTTTCGAATAACATGGCGTGTTTTTTTTCGAAGAAATATCTAAAAACAAGAAAAATGTACTTTGGGCGAGAGTCAACTGTCTGTGCTGATGGTAACAGCGAGATAAATGTGACCTTCATGTCAAGATGGAATCACTGTCTTCAAATTAGAAACAGTTGCTTTTATGAACGTTTTTATTTCATGGAGAAACCTCTACAATATACGAAATTATAACGGGTATATATGGCAAAGAAACGCGAAATGTATTAAAAATGGGCGTAAATAGTAATAATAATGTGTTAGGAATGTTATGAAAGTTACTGAGTAGCAAAACTGTTTTATTAAAAAGTACTAAAATGTTAATATAAATGGAAGCAGTCGATAAAGGGATAACTTAATTGAACTACTCCGAGTGTCGGGAACAAACACTAGAGCGGAGCCTCTCCTTAGGGACCTCGTGACCCCAATGTTTATCTTCGGCTCATGTATTCTCCTATATACACGAGCAACTAAGTAAACATTGTTCTGTTCAAGTCCGAATTAGCTGAAACAAATGTTTGCAAGGCTTAACAGTGTTTCCAAGTGTGCGGGACGTCTTACAGGCAGCTTACAGTTTCATGAGATAAACTAACTTAATTGTCTGCATAAAGACTTGTTCAAGAGATAAATTTATAAGTTAACTAGCAGGTACCCGCGGCTTCACACGCGATATGTAATTAAAAATGAAGAGCAAAATAATTAAAACATGTTAACACTTACACGGGAATCATTCACCAATCCAAATCGATCAGTGTTTGTCCATTGAGACCTATAGCCTATTCATTATCCCTCTTACGTCTAGGTTGAAAATTGCAGATGTCTGCGGGCATTGACATTATAAACAAATTAATCGACATGGGCGGGCTTACAAAATGAAACGATTCTTTTATTTCCAAGTGATGACAAAAGTATGCAAGGCCTTCTGCAATTGAAATGTATTACTGAAAACTGATGCTTCGATAGCGCTAAAATCATGTTTTCTCCCAGTTTTTCACTTATAACTCACAAACGAAAGATAAAATAAAAAATCAGGCTTCAGATTTCTGTGCTCAGTTTATTTCGTTGGGCATCGTGGGCAGACAGACAAACACTACCTTTTATTATTATAGAAGTTAGATATAAACAGTCATAAGTTGGAAATCACATGGGTTACTCTATCAATGTTATAACTATTGTAGTGGCTGAGTGCGTATTCTAATGTATTATGTTTAGTTCTGTGTGTGATATTCTTAGAATGAGTATGATTAATTCATTCTGCACCTGAGTTAGTGATACCTATTCCAAGCTTTCAGCAACTGTTCCCTTCGCCATAACACGTTTTATAGTGTTCAGTTATTTGTTGTTTTAGTTCACACCCTTTGTCTTCGATTAGCGCCTACTGTAGGTATGGGGGGATTGAAGTAAAAACGAGAAATCATCCTAGCCTATGTCTAACTGAATTCATGAATCCCACAAAAACTTGCTATTTCGTAACTGGGACTAGATTCTAACACTCAGCATTCAGTTTGCTCAAGTAACATAATATAACAATGCAATGACACTAAAAATAATGTTTTCATTATTACTGAACGTCTTATTTACACTTTTATTAATTTAGGTGGTCATACGTCAGTATTCCCGAATTGCTTGTCTTGTTTACCGTTTGTTTATCTTGTTTTTCTTTATCACACACAAGCACCCATGCCAGAAGCGGGACTCGAACCCACAGCCTCCTTCACCACAACTGCAGGGCTAAGGAGATCGGCTTCCTACATTCAGTTGAAAAGTAAGACAATATATTTACATAAATACAATAAATAATAAACAGTTTTGGTGTTCGTTTAATCTTCATCAGTTTATGTACTTACATAGGGGAAATTATATTCTAAAACAGACTTCCCAAGTTAATAAAGTTTCTTTTCGCATACATTTATATATATATGTATTGTTTACCTTTTGTTTATCTTGATTTTCTTTATCACACACAAGCAATACACACACACACACACATATATATATTTACAAGATAAATTAAATGTAGGAAGATGGAATGGAAGTATTTATTTCAGTATACTTACATCTAGCATTTCTTAAGAGCAATTATGGGATTACTGCAACAGTAGCTTGAAAGTGATTAGGTCTAATTTAAATGAGGTGTAATGGGGCAATGTGCAGTAAAACTAACAGCTACATCTAATGTGTAATGACAAGTCCTTAACGTTTAAGTCTGTGAAGAGAATATCTAAAAGCAAGTTTTAAAACTAAACTAAAATAAACTCCATTTGAGGATTTGGGGAATTGTGGTCAGCATCGCTCACGGCAGTTGTAGCTGGGTTTCTTGACCAATGTCGCTATTCCTTCATGAAGTAGATCCTCAAATGGCGTTCTCCGTTCCAGAACTCCCTACATCGAACCAAGTGCCATATAGACTGGGAAGCCTATAAAGTGCTGCTTGGCAGTATTAATAATCCCTAAAAATCATACATACTCGGGAAGATATTCCATAGCAATTCCGATTACATCGCGTCAATTAGAACTGATTGTTCCATAAGTACCACTAGACAGAATATTATAATCCAGTTAAAAAAAAAAAAAAAATAGAAAATAAGTAATCCAATTAGAGCTAGAATTTTTACCTAAGGCATAGGCCTTTTTTCACAATAAGCCATTGTTTCATTTGATTTATATTAAATATTGGTAGACTACAGTGGATATCACATTTTCACGTGATTTAAGAGAATCCTAGACGAATGTTTCATGTCAGATTACGTTTAATACGATGAAACTCGTAAACTCGAGTTGGATATATTAAGCCTATTCCATGAATTAAAATGTAACCGAATTATACAAATAATAACTATTTTTGTGCTTTGTTACATAAAAAAACTAACAGCTGCGAAATCGCGGCATACTATGAATCAACCATACATGAATCGATTCGAGTTACCATGTTGATGACAAGTGCTACCAATGCTGCATATAAGGCATAGTTAACTTAATTCAGGTAAGTTAACAGCAGAACAGAATAAAAGCACACGAAGTGGCTTGCACCGAATCGAAATTGTGTTTTTAATCAATGTACATTTATATTATTTCAATTTCCAAACAAATTATGTTGTATAAAATAATATGTTTTCATTCTGCTGAAGGGCAGCGCAACGTATTAATCACCGCACGTGGATGCCTTACGTGTCCAGTAACGAGCTTACTTTTTATCAGATAAAATTTCATCCTTGCAATCCGAGGAAGTGTATTATAAGATAAGCGATCGTGATATGTATATATCCCAGGAATCGCAAAACGTTATTGGTCAATATCAAACACGTGGCGTATGAGTGGAATAGCCAGCTCAAGATCCCGAAGTCCTATAAATAGGACACTGTCTTGCTTTCCACTCAGATGATCTATCTTTCATTTTTGTTTTTTATATTCCAATATGAACCATTTCATGAAATTTGTCTACAAACAGAACATTTGGAACGTTTTCATCATCATCTGGGTCTGCAAGGGTTATTATTTTTATTTTATTTATTTAGTTAACAAAAGGTCCCAACGAGCCAATTGCTCACATTAAGGGACAGTATTTCAAAGGATGACAAACTTCAAAGTTATTGTTAAAATTGTTAGGTTTTCCAAAATTGTTACAAATACATGTAACTTGTTACTAGGCTTCGGACTTTTAGGTCGCTAAAAATGCTGTTTTAGGTACCTAAAATAGGCTCTAAAAATTGGAGAATAGGTTCTGAAAATCGTAAAATAGTCTCTTATAAAATCGTTAAGTTGCCAATTTTCTTAAATATCTGAATTGCAATGAAGAATATTATATTTATTGAAGTCACCATTAATCAATAATCATGATAAAACACAGATATAGGCCTATGGTACACAGAATTATATAGACCTATTACTAGGGCCTGTATTACTACCATAACAGTGTAAACCTAATCCCTGCGCCCAGAAGCTACGCATATCATACTAGCATATTCAACCCCTTGAATCCCTCAGTGATTCAGAGAGGTGTTTTTTTTTTTTTTTTTTTTTTTTTTTTTTTTTTTTTTTTTTTTTTTTTTTTTTTTTTTTTTACTTACTGGATGTGGGAGTCGGGAGAAAAACACTACATTTTCTTGGGAATTCCAAGGAATTTTTCTACTGAAGACGAAACATTCCTTTCTATTTAACAACGTCACAAATGTGTCATGTACTATACATTCCGAGCTAAAAATTTAGTACGAACTGAAAATAAATGCTAGAATTTATAACAAAAAATGACTTATTTTGAACTATATAGGAAAAACAAGCAAAAAGGCAATATTAGGCTCTAACGTAAAAATAGGCTGTTTTAGGTCCTATAAAAGTATCAGTTTTAGGCATAGTCACTTATGAAACATGCATGTACAAGTTTTCGTCCATATATCACTTAAGGATTAAAATAGGTTTTTACCTAAAATCCGAAGTCTACTTGTTACAGATAACATTGTGTTATATAACTGGAGTGGGAAATGTGTAACTTGTTACATGTGACCTGCTACATGTACATTTTGCTGCGTATATATAGTAACAAGAAACTGTACACCTAACCACAAATAATTAGATTTATCCAAAAGTTCAATCTATGCAACGTTTACTAGGCCTATGCTTTTCAGGTGTACAATAGTATAATAATAATATAACCTAATCTCACATATATGTCCCTCTACAAAAACTCTCATATATAATATTATAACAATCTTCATTAATGTTCCATATCTTGATGGCGCTGATATATCGTATGAATGGATATGTCCAAATATTATCACAGAATATAGTAGTAAAAACTATTGTCAATCACACTGCACTCAATTACACATTCAAACTAGCAAATGCTGACATAACCACATAGAAATTGTTAAAATATTTAAAATTGTATTAAATTTATATATCATATATAACAATTGGTTGGTTAGGTTGAAAGCTGTGCACTATCATACCATTCATTGTCTGTTGCATCTCTATTATGTAGTAAATGTGCCACTTCTCAGCAAATTATTGCCATTAATATAGAATAACTCGCAGGCGCACTGAAGACCAGCAAAAGGTTGCATAGATTGAATTTTAGGATAAATCTAATTATTTCTGTTTAGGTGGACAGTTTCTTTATACAAACAAACGGAAAAATTAAATTCATCAATATCTAGTAACAAGTTACAGAAGATAGTTGAGATAATATTGTGATAATACTATAGGAGAAAAATTACTCTGACACTGAGACTTGAACCCAGGACCTTTGGCTATCCGTGCCAATGCTCTTACCAACTGAGCTACGCCAGAGTTCAATTCACAGCGCCATCTGGCGGGAACCTAATCTCGAGGAAATATTCCCAGGGAATGTTTCCGGAAATGTTCCAACAATTTAATAAATAGCCTGGAATTTATGATTTACGAGCAAGATAACTCGGATACCTATTTGTTACTTAAATTTAATCATAATTAGGTTAAATAAAACTAAAAACTGTCATAAGTTCAAAGATTAATATATAATTAATGAAAGGTCATAAAAAATGAACATTAATTATTTACGTATATAATATTGTAATACTGGGTTTTCACATAGTTAACAACGAAAATAGGTTAATTAAAATTTGCCCTGGTTCTTGAAGGTCAAAAAGAGTTCATTGGAGAGATTGACTATTAATTATACACAAATTACAGTAATAATCATAAACTGTACGTACCCAAACAACTTTTAGGAATAGGCCTACTTGCTTTCTTTAAATGTGTGATAGCTTCATCTTAGAAGTTGGCCTAATCACTTCCATTGAAATCTATTACATTTTCTTCATCATCCTCTTCTTTTTCTTCTTGATCAGAGAGGATGCATCACTGTCATCATGGCCTTCATCATCATCATCTACGTTTCCTTCTTGGTCCTTCCCTTCATCTGGATCTTCTGGATTATCAGTACTTTGGATTTGAACTTCAGTAGATTCACTTTTCTTTTTCTTCTTCTTAGGTTGAGCATGCATCAGTTTCCAGTTGTATGAAAGATAAGTGAGTTTAGCTGCTCGCTCAGATGATAGGCGGTTCCTCTTTTAAGATTGCACCATGAAAACGTACTGAATGTACGTTATGTGGCGGCAGAAGTGATTGCAGCTCCTAAGATTTGGATGGCCACATCTGCCAAGTCGCAGGTTCCTCTTCTCTGTATCTGTATCTGGTATCCTATGATCCCCAGGTGGGGCGAAGGGGCCTCTAATGGAGGTTTCATTACCTATACTAATTTTGATATGCTTATTTTCCGAGAGAGGGTAGAGGGACAGGTGGTAAGCCCATCGCCTCGCAACCCCCCTCTGGAAACTAAGTATTTCTTGGACGTGAAAGGGCCGAGAAATTTTGTCCAGAGGCTCTAATTTAGGCTTGGAGTTCTTTTACGTGCCGTAAATCTACGACACGGGACCCCCAGCTTAAAGTCCCTCCCGGAGGACTCCGTGCACAGGATTTTTACGTCCTGAAAAATCAATCGACCGCGGCCGGGTTTGATCCCGCGCAGGCACGGTACCGTATCTCTAGACCAGCGCGGCCGACAGCAGGTTCCTCTTAGCCCTCATAAATCATGAAAGAAATAAATTTCCCCCTAAACTACAGAAGGATTAGCCTAGACCGTGGGACTGATTTATGATTAATTATTAGGCTGTAAACTAATTATATTTAAATTTGTGTTTGTGTAATATTGAAGGTGTTGTATTCTGGCATTTTATTTTAATACCAACACAATCTATTAACAATTATGTTAAATTACTTATCTTTAATACTGGAGAAGTGAAGTCAGAATGAAAAATTCAATGCCAAAGCAGGGATTCGAACCAGGATCTTCGGCTCTCCGTGCCGATGCTCTAACCAACTGAGCTACCATGGCACCGTGCCGGTACAACATTAAATTCTCCAACTGACTCACAATCCCAGAATACCACCAGGCGTTCTCAATATGAGATACGAACCTAGTGGCGACTTACAAGCTGTAAGTGCTTAAATACCCGGGCTTTATAGTAAACCACTAGTAGGTCACAGTGGAATGATAATTCTTTCACACTGGCCGTGTGTAGGCTAAGATGGACAAGTGAAGTCAGAATGAAAAATTCAATGCCATAGCCGGGATTTGAACCAGGATCTTCGGCTCTCCGTGTTGTACCGGCACGTTGCCATGGTAGCTCAGTTAGTTAGAGTATCGGCACGGAGAGCCGAAGATCCTGGTTCAAATCCCGGCTATGGCATTGAATTTTTCATTCTGACTTCACTTGTCCATCTTAGCCTACACACGGCTATTTGTACATTGTTCTGACAATAAGTGAAAAATTATATCATAGGAAAAGGTAATACTTCCCTAGACGGTTCCTTGATAAACATGTGGAATTTTACTGAAATAGTTTCATTTTAAGGTACCTGGACTGTTAATAAACCGTAAAACATTCAAAACTAACTATTTTTATAAATACTCACTTTTGGGAATATTTCCTGCCCAAGGAGATTTTATAAATTCCTTCCCACTGGGAATATTTCCGGCCCACATCACTAGTGTGGAGTACAAATATCTTTTTGTCTCTCTAAACGTTAGTTATATAATTAAGTTATATAACCTATTTGTTAAACATATAACTTGTTACATGTTACGTATAACTTGCTACATGTAATAAGTTTATTAAACAAGTTACATAGTGTAAACCCAGCTTTATCAGAATGCGGGGTTTGTATGTGATTCACTACCATGGAGGTTACAGTTAATGCAGTTTTAGTTAGTGTTTGCACAGATTAAGACGACGACATGTATGCATTCTACTTGATATACATTCCAGCAGGTTCCGCTTAACAGGAATCCAAGCAGTTGAAGGGAAATGGAAAATACCATTGATCCTACTCATCTTTTTCTCATAATCTTTCTTTATGAATTCAATAAGATCAAATCACTCTTTGTTTATATGATTTTATGCAGGCAGTGATTGAAATGTTGGTTTTGTCTCCCTTACATCGACTCTGCATTCCACTTCCTGCATCAAAATATTCAAAATTAAGTTCAATAATTCCTGTAGTCTGTATCGTCCGTTCTGTTACTGCAATGTTCAAGAATTGTCATGAGTATTATCGTCAATATTTTCCTTTAATTGGTTTGCAGGATTAACTAAACCTTAAAATATAATAATTATGTGGAAATGAAGTTAATGCGTGATATTAAGGGGCCCTTACAAGATCAATATTATTGACAATACCAGTATTGTCAATACAGACGTTAACTTCTTGAGGGTACCACCGTCAATATCGCCAAACCCTACACGGTCAATAATATTGTAAATAATTTTGTCAATAAATGTGCTCAGTACGTTTGTTTCCACCATTCGGACAAGTGAAATTATGTCTTTCCAATTTGATTTTCATGGCGTTTTGTGTTTTGAAAACATGGACAATCGCAAAAAAGGTTGTGTAGCCATAATTATGGCTATCGGAAGTATTCGTCGAGTTCAGCGAAATCGATGGATTAGAGAGTGGTTGAAAAAACGTGAAGAATATTCTCATATGAGGCTGCTGAGGGAAATCAGATTGACAGATGCGGAAGATTATTTCAGAATGAAAGAAAGGACGTTCATAAAATTATTACAGATGGTGGAACCACTCTTCATAAGGCAGAACACAAACATGAGGGAATGCATCCCTGTAATGAGAAATTAGCCTCAACCCTGAGGTACTTAGTTACAGGAAGAAGTTTTGAAGATTTGAAGTTCTCTGTCATCATGTCGCCTGCAAATATCAGCGAAGCTATAATTGAAACGTGTAAAACTCTTGTTCATGTCCTAGACTACATGAAAGCAAGTGTTTTAAATATATTTTCCAGATACCTTCCAACTTACCTAAGTATATCAGTCTGTCATTGTAC
The DNA here is from genome assembly GCA_964059195.1 of Ectobius pallidus. Taxonomy (NCBI): domain Eukaryota; kingdom Metazoa; phylum Arthropoda; class Insecta; order Blattodea; family Ectobiidae; genus Ectobius; species Ectobius pallidus. The sequence goes on from CAXKWD010000006.1 coordinate 17,709,918, forward strand.
AGAACCTCTTCACTACCTATATGAAAGTAGTTAGCATGACAGTAGGAGCAGGGAAACGCATAGTGAATAATTTACAGCAAAAGATTATAGTAATTAGGCCTATGTATTGATTAAACAGTAAAGAAAAATACAACAAGAAATAAGGCAATCAAAATTCAAAATCCTCAATCTGAGAAGGCGTTGAAAAAAGTCGCTGCTGATAAATCCTGATGTTGGTTGTTGATTAGTTGTGGTGGATTATCACTGTGAGTAGGAGAAGAGCAATTAAATGTGGAGAAGGATGAAGTGCTGCCATGACTTGTTCCCGGTTGTGTGATACTTAGAGGGCTTGGACATTGACATACTTCATTACGGAGTTGCAATGGAGAGTGCCCAAGCATGTCATTTATTGCTTTCTCAGCAAACTGTCTCTGCTTGGCATCCAAAGTGAGCAGTTTTTCTCCCCAAGCTTTTGAGATAGTTGGTATGGTGCTGTCAGGGTTCTTCGAGTTTTCTAAATATGAACATACCTTTTGTAGAAGCTCATTTTGTTTAGCAATCGGGCCTTGCGTTCTAGCTTTTTTATTTTATTTTATTTCAAGATCTTCAGATATTTTCTCAAGGTCATTTGTATAATCCATAATACTCCGCACAAAGATCACTTCCGTTCCCTACGAAAGCACGGCAACAACTGAGTATTGACAATATTATTGACGTCCGTCTCAAGACAATATATATCTCCTCCACTTTTAAATATTGACGCCCCGAGATCAGAAAATCTGGATTTCATCAATATCGCTTCAATATCGACCGTCAATACTCTTTTTTTCACCTTTCATGATCAATATTATTGTCAATATCATACTGTATTGTCAATATTATTGATCGTGTAAGGGCCGCTTTACAGAGGCTGGGAGACTAGGTATTGTGAAGAAGCACATTGTGTCTACATCACGTCCGATATTATTGTATTTAGTAGTACTGTAGTATGCAACTTGCCTAACATGGTAACTAAGATGCTAGTATGAAAATTATGTTCGCATCTGAATCAATATCGTATCATTGCAGGCTTTTTAGATAGACGAAGATAAAAGAAGCGCTTTTAGCGGTAGAAGATTTTACTTAAAAGGAGAAAATTATGCCACTGAGTGGTATGAAATTATAACACTCTAGGGTAACCAACTTTGATTGCTTCGCATGGAAAGTACAATTTCAGTTCAGGATAATTAAATATGATTATTAAATAGGCTGAATCTGATATAAATTGAAAATGTTAAAATTCATGACACCTTTTTAAACGCTAAATTTCTTACGGTGGTCGCAAATACGTCATACTTGTTGACTGAAAAGCCTTGTCCATTCCATGTCTTACATTGGCAGCCATGTACGAGAAATCAATAACCTCCGACTACGCAAGTGCATACCAGATGGCAGGAGAGTTTACGAAAAGCTGTAAAGCTCCCAAAATGGCTGCAGCGTACGTTTTAAAAATTAGAATTTAACAAATATTAAGGCTTGCCTAAAAATAATGTATGATACACCACGGAAAATGATTTAATTTTGCTCATACTTACTCGCAAACTACAATAATTTCTTTGGCCCTTTTATCATAAATAACTAATTGCGCACTAACTTTTAATTATTTTCCTGCAAACCCTCTTACAAAATCCTTTTCTGTAGCTTAGTTTTTTTCTGTTTCTCTGGTGGAATTTGCTGGATTATAGCCTTGTTTAACAAAACACTTTCTGTTTTTGCTGATATTTCTGTACAGTTACTGTCAGGATTTAAATGTATAGTGGAAATGGGATAACTTATATGAGAGGTGAAATTAATTGAATGTATTATATCATTGTCATTTATTTGTGCGTATTGTATTTTTAAGGACTGAGGTATTCTTTCCAAGTGGATACACTCCGGTCAAGAAAACCACCAATAATGGGCGGGTAAGTTGGCTTTAGATGAAGCCTCAAGTTAGTTTAGCGACACACGGATAACATAAGGAGCATAGGCGGTGAGCTAACTATAGCTTGGTTAGATAAAGTGATCTCAACCATGTATCAATAGGTAACATTTGTAAATAGTACAACACATAACACATTTATGTAATTAATCATTTGCTTCATTCATCAAAACATCGGACCTGTCATTTATTATACAAATTATAAAATGAAATGTTAAAATATCTGTGTTTTAGCAAACTAGTTGAACTTGTTTTAGTGACAAGCTATTCACCGTAACAAACAGGTCACTAAGAGATGTCACTATTCTGTGATATTCTATATTATGACACAGGTGTTTGTCCACATTTCGTATAATGAACGACTTCATTGTGAGGTGATAGCGACCTACAGTGGCATTGGACCAGTTATGTGTGTTCAGTTATTCACATGAGTAATGCACATGTAACTTAGCTGACGTGCGCCAGTCGAACAAAAGCCCGGACGAGTCTCTACCATTTCCTCAGCTGCAAATCTTGTTTTCTGGTCACATAGACTCATTTTTGTTAAAGCAGTTTTACCCATTACTGCCCTTTCCTATCTCATGTAGGCTTATTCAAGCTACGTACAATTTAGTATTTCTATAATTAACGTTGTACGGGCGGCTTGGGTTGCTTAAATCCTAAAAGGGGGAGGTAAAACTACGACAAAGAAAGAAAGAATAATTAACGTTAGGAATGAGATAGGTCCAGTGCAGGAGGTCATCTCGCTGTGTTCAAGCTGTATGAATTCTATTTGCATAGCTTGTGTTATAAATTATAAATCAGGACAGCGCTTTATTCACAAAGTAATGCACGAGGGAAATGCTATATTGTGTGGACATACTATCGCGTGTAATTAATGCGGATAGAGACAAGGCGTTATTTATGATAGCCATTCTGTAACTGTAAACTACATTTTTCTTGCGCAAATGTGAAACTCACAAAAAGTAAGCACTCTATCATGTCTATGAGGTGTAATATTATAATTTATGTTCGACCATACGTAATAAGTAGACCTGGGATTTTAAGGAAAATGCCTATTTTGTTCTTTATGAAATAACATGAAAGTTTTTAAATATGTTGACATTTCATGATACATCACATATATATTTATAGAGTTTTATAGTGCCCTAAAATGCCTATTTGTACCTTTGGAGCCTGTTTCAACTATTTTAGTGCCTAAAATTCCTACTTTTTACACATAAAATAAAATCCAACTTCTGTGACTTTTACAATCATTTAATGGACATCCCCGAATGAAGAGCAGAACAGCAGAGGGTGGGTTTTTCACAGAAACTTGATTTTCCCAAACAATTGTCGCTGACTGACGGGGCAGGATTCGCTCAAAACAACAAGTAGCAGATATATGCCTATATAGTAAGAAGGGACATACTGTGTCAATTTTTCATATTATCCAAAACTGTTTTTGATAAATGTATTTTTAATTCTGTCTTAATTATGCAATTATTTCCGTTGAGAATAGGTATACCACCATTTTTATAGTAAAAAAATGATCACGTTGCAGTTTAAGAGCATATTGTAGTATTTTAAAGTCTATTGTCTGCCTATTTACACATTTTTAAAGCTTTTTTAAGTGCCTATTTTATTTCTTAAAAGCCTATTTACTTGTTTTAAAAGCTTATTTTAGGTGCCTAAATCTTACATTTTTAGAGCCTAAATAAAAGGTATAGTAACAAGCCTATTACGTGTGACGAAACAGTGAAAGAAAATTATTTTCATTATGACATCGTTCTTCTTCTTTTTCTTCATCATGGAGTTAGGCCTTGGACCTGTTTCCACATCAAGAGATCGAATCTCTCCACGTTGTCGACGGGCGACCGACGTTCCATCTACCTGTAGGTTGATAGTGGAGTAAAATATGTGGTAGTCTGTTGGGTGGCATTCTTCCTATATGTTGAAGGGTTTGAATTCTTTCCGTCAGGTTAAAAATGTTTAATTCTGTTCTGATCTCTTCATTATATTTCTTATCTAATAACGTGTAGCCTGCCAATGAACATAAGAACTTCATTTCTGCTACCTCTAATTCTTCTCTTGCTTGCTCTATTGAGTGTCCAATTTTCGCAGGCATATGTCAATGTCGGTACTGCCATTGTTTTATAAAATTTTAACTGTGTGGATTTTAATGTTTTATTTTTTTAGCGTTCTTCTTATTGTCCCACACATGTTATAAAATCTGTTTAGTTGTCGTTCTTTTGGCAATAAGATGCATTAAATCCTAAATAGTTAAAATTATTTACCTCTTCTATTAATTTGTCATTAATCATTATCTGGAATCTGCACTGAATGCAAGCATTTGGCCAGAATATGTGAGAGTCAGACGTTTTTTATACCCGCGCCAACAACCACAAGTAAGAATATGATTAAAGATAATACATCAAGTTCTATTAAAGTATTTCATTTAAATTCTCAGTGCTTGAGGAACAAAGTAAATGACATAGAGGTATCTACGATGTGTTATGCTTCAGCGAACATTGGTTGACTGACGATGAGTTGAACCTGATTACGTTTGATGGTTATACATTAGCCAACTTTGTCTGCCGTAAGCAAATGATTCATAGTGGAGTCTGCATTTATGTAGAAAATCAAATCAAATGCGTCCCTGTTGATTATATGAGTACTGAATGTGATTTTTAAGTATCAGTAATTTTACTTGAATGGCTTCATTTATTTGTTGCCGTTCTATACAGGTCCCCGAATAGTGACATTTGTCAGTTCTTTTCTAACCTTGAAATGCTGTTGACTACACTTGAAAGATTCAAACCTAACTGTAAAACTGTGATATGTGGTGACTATAATATAAATGTCCTTAGAGAAACACATGATGTTGTAGACTTCAAAAATCTTCTTCGTAGTTTTGATTTTTATTGTACTATAAGCAAGCCCACAAGATTATCATCCTGTTTAGATAATATAGCTACTAATTTACCCATAGGCGCCTACAAAACCGAAGTACACGATTTAGCCATATCAGATCATGCTGCAATTGACATTGAGATATTTAAGCCTGAAAAAGAAGGTACATGTAGTAATGTTTATAAACGAATTCGTGTTTTTAATCCAACTGGTTTGGGTTTGTTTTTAATTTTCTCTATATAAATTGATGTGGGATATATTTTTTACTGAATTGAATTCTGATATAATTAACCACTTTAGTAATCCTTTTGATTACTTTTTTGATTGGTTTTACAACATTTTTAATTGTTATTTTCCATTCAAAATGGTCAAGGACAAACGCAAGGATAATTTTCCACAAGTAAAGAGCTGGTACAATGATAATTTGAAAACAATGAAAAACAAGGTAATGAAATTGTTCACTTTATATAAATGTACCAAGAAAGAATAACATAGGCAGATATACATTATAAATAGGAAAGCATACTATGAAGCTTTAGCAAAAGCTAAAATGGAAGCCACTGTCCATTACATAAATAGTTCGCCAAATCAATGCAAAGCGACTTGGGCACTTATCAGAAAAGTAAATGGGGCAAATGATTTTAAGACAAGTGATTGTGAGTCTATCAGTCCTAAGGCCTTCAATGAATACTTTGTTAATTCTCCAGCAGATATTATAAATAACATTACTGGCAACAAAACTAATGTAGAGGTTCTTTTAAGTAAGCTACCTAGGAATAACATTGAATTTAAGTGGAATTATGTGACACCTGAAGACATTTTTAATACTGTAAGAAATATGAAGAACTTCCGAAGTCAAGACTATTATCAAATGTCAAACAAATTTGTAAAAAGCATTATCGGAGCCATTTTGGAACCAGTCACCTATTGTGTTAACCAATGTCTGCAACTGGGAATATTTCAAAGGTTGTACCAATTCACAAAAAAGGCGATAAAGGTAACTTGGGTAATTATCGTCCGATTTCATTAGTCCCTATATTCAGCAAAGTTTTGGAAACAGTAGTTAAAGTACAGTTATGCACATTCTTTGAAAACAACAATTTGTTGACGGAATTTCAGTATGGCTATCGAAAGGGACATGATACAATAGATGCAATTAGTAATATGGTCACGTTTATCTTGGAAGGTTTCGAAAACAAGAACTATGTAAAAGCAGATCTATGCGATTTGACAAAAGCCTTCGATACAGTATCACATTCCATACTAATAAATAAATTGAATTTTTATGGCATAAAAGGAGTCGAACTTGAATTTTTAAAATCATATTTATTTGAAAGAAGGCAGATAGTTCAAGTAGGAAATAATTTGTCAGAAGCTGTAATAGTTAAATATGCAGTCCCCCAAGGTTCAGTTTTGGGACCTTTTTTGTTCTTAGTATACATCAATGATCTGGTTATAAATTGTACTACTGCCTGTACTTTATATGCGGATGATACCTGTCTGTTAAATAGAAGTTCCAGTTTGAATGAGTTAAAAATTCTTAGCAAAGATACGTTGGACAATGTGCAACTATGGTTTAATTCTAATGAATTATTTTTAAATCAAGAAAAAACTCAGTCTATTCTTTTTAGCCTAAAACCAACTAATAATTACACTTCTTCGACCTATAATGATGATATAAAATTTTTAGGAGTTTGCCTTGATAACAAGCTAAACTGGGACAAACATGTAACGTATCTCTGCACAAGAATCAGCAGGATTGTATTTTTATTAAGAAATCTTAAGTATATGTTACCAGCTTATCACTTGCGAAGTACTTACTATACCTTCTTTCAGAGTGTAATAGCTTACGGTATTATTTTCTGGAGAAACAGTTGCCAAATTTCCAAGATTTTAATTTTACAGAAGAGAGCCATAAGATCAATCACAAACTCAGAACAGACTGCTCATTGTAGACAGCTTTTTAAGAACTTACAGACTATGACTGTTATTAATCTATACATTTTTTAATTAATTTTATACATTAGACAAAATCTTAATCTGTTTGATGAAATAAATGTTATCCACTCTTATAGAACCAGAAATGCCCATTTGCTACAGATACCTCAGGTTAGATTTCACAAGACTGCTAAGAATTTTATGTATATGGGCTGTAAGCTTTATAATTGTTTGCCACCACACCACATAGCTCTTTCCAATACTGTATTCAAGAACAAACTTAGAACGTGGCTTCTCAATAATCCTGTGTATGAAGTTAAAGAGTTTTTTAATGTTGATTTGACTAGTATGTAAGTTATGTTTTTATATAATTACTAGCATGTGCCCGCGGCTTCGCCCGCGATAATTATTTCAAAAATTAAAAATTAAGAGCATAATAGTTAAATCATTATATTTATTAACACCTAAATCCCGTGGACTACATACCACGATTAGATAGCATCGCCTGGTAAAAGCGACCTCAGATTCGAGTTCCCGCGATAATTATTTCAAAAATTAAAAATTAAGAGCATAATAGTTAAATCATTATATTTATTAACACCTGAATCCCGTGGACTACATACCACGATTAGATAGCATCGCCTGGTAAAAGCGACCTCAGATTCGAGTTCCTTGGTCCAGAAAACCCCTGTATAGTGAGTTTCGTCCAAATAAAACAATGTTTGACCATATTAGGGCTTACAACATTCAAGCGATCGCGAAAGTTTAATTTCCAAGGTATGACAAAAATAGTCAAAGTCAACTGTAATTGTCAAACTTCCATTTAATTTAATTCCAAACCCATCTGAAACTCACTGGCAACAATATGTTTTAATGTCAAATGTGATTCGGATTCAATAATTCTGTGTAAAAAGGGATTAAGTATTCTCAAAAACACTTGATTTTTGGCATTTAAAATCAGAATTTTTCAAAATCCTTTCTTAGTGAGCACCTACATTATGAAACGAAGGTATTTTCAAAATTCCAAGTCTCTACCTGTTATAGTTTAGGCTCTACGTTGATTCCTGTCAGTCAGGACAAAGCCTTTTATATATATAGAGATGTATGTAGAATTCGAAATGAGGAAGAACGACATATGGCACTCAGACTATTACCTCAGAAAATGCTAGATATAGCTTTTTATGGCTCATAGAGGATGTCGAATGTTGCATTCCATTGCTTCTACACACCATGCCTGGGAGGGGTTGAAGTAAGAAGAAACATAAATTCCGATTACGTAAGATTGTATTTTCTTGACGGAAAATTTTATTTCTTACTCTCATGTTATCATACAACCGGTTCGGGCTGAAATAAAAAAAAAAAGATATCACTTTCATACTTTCCTCCTCAAAAACCTGAGACATAATATACACCGGGCATAGGACTGAAAATGTTCCATCCCATTTTGTCTTCTTTGAGATGCTTAGGGCCTCTGAATAAACATCCCTATTTCTCAACTAATACAATGCCTATAGCTATGAATAACGTATCAGTGGATAGGATTTTTTACAGATTGCTGATAAAGCATACTCATTAGCAAACTCCTTAAGCTGCCCCTGCAATACGACCGCTTATTCTACCACATCAAAATGTGAAGTGAGAAAATTTTATTTTCCATGTCGAGGGTAGGGAAAGTTATGTGACTGCATCACAATGTGCTTTATTTTCGTGAATTTCATTCTTCAATAATTATTTTTACAAATGTATTACATCGATAGCATCAGAATTCGTTAAAGTCCAATATTAGGCTATGTAGTGCTCAAAACTTCATGTGAACTGTGTAAACAATACACTGTTGTCTTAACAACTGAATGGGATTTCATTTTTCAGTATAATATTCTCACAAATTATATAAATTTTCAAGGGAAGGAGTGATTTGTTTCAATTTTAATGTTGACCGCGTTACTTCCCGGACTTAACTGGGTATGTGTGCAAAATTTCGTACAAATTGATCAAGAAATGTAGATTTGTATAAGGAACATACAAACATACATACATACATACATACATACATACCCACAAACACACATTCGACTTTATATATTAGATGTAATTTTTGTGTTTTTATATATTGACATAGCTTATTGTTATTTTACTTAATGGCTTAATAATAATAATAATAATAATAATAATATTTTGCATCTTCTATATTTGTACCTTCAAAAGTTATTGCTTTGGTTTTCTTCACAGAAATACTCATATTATATTCTATCACAAGTTCATTTGGAAACAGTAGTTAAAGTACAGTTATGCACATTCTTTGAAAACAACAATTTGTTGACGGAATTTCAGTATGGCTATCGAAAGGGACATGATACAATAGATGCAATTAGTAATATGGTCACGTTTATCTTGGAAGGTTTCGAAAACAAGAACTATGTAAAAGCAGATCTATGCGAATTGACAAAAGCCTTCGATACAGTATCACATTCCATACTAATAAATAAATTGAATTTTTAAGGCATAAAAGGAGTCGAAGTCGTCCTCAATGAACATTACTAAAATTACCTGATCGTCTGCGAACAATATAGTGTTCAAGACTTCGTCATCAATTTTAAAATGAGTATTTCGTTGTTCCTGCTAATGTCTAATGACATGTCTGCCATTGTCTATACTCAACAACACAGGGGACATTGGGCAACCCTGTTTAACCCCTTGGTTAGTATTTATAAGTTTATTACTGGTGGTATCTGTTTTTATTGTTATCTGGGTTCCAAAGTAGGCCTATAGACTCTGAATAATTGCTCTTATTAAATGATCTAGAAATCCTTTTTATACATTATTTCCCATAGTTGCTTTAATGACAATTTGTCGAAAGCTTTTTCATAGTCGATGAATAGTATAGTAGAATTACGTTGGAATGTTATATTCTCATCTTTTTTGAATTATTTTTTCTAATATAAATATACTGTCTGAGCATGAACGCCCTTTCCGGAAGCAATTTTGTTGTTCTATCAACACATGTTCGTTCATTATGTATTGGCGGAGAGTTATTATTTTGGCGTATATTTTGTATGCTGAATTCAGCAAGCATATTCCTCTATAATTTTGACAATCATTTCTTATACATTTTTTAAATATCGGGCATATTATTCCTTTCTTCCATTCATCTAGGATTTCGCAAGTTTTCCAGCAAATATTAATTCCAAGAATCTTATTTTTCCTCTTTCAGGCATGTATTTTAATAATTCAGTGTTTACATCATCTGACCCCGGGGATTTTTTTATTCTTAATCGTTTTAAGAACATTATCGAATTCATTCATTTCAATGGTATCAATTTCTGCTAATCTGCTTACTGTTGGAGTAATATCTTCTTCGTCCGCCTTCGTCCATAGTTTACTAAAGAATGCAATCCACTCTTCCTCTGTAATGTTATTTATTTTTGCTGTGTCTCCTTCTGTTGAATTTAAATGTTTCATTATTTTGTATGCTACGTCTTGTCTCCCATGAAAATCTTGTTCGATAGTATTTATATAGTTATCCCAGCTTTCGCGTATGAGCTTCCTTATTTCTCTTTTTGCTATAGCACATCTGTGTTTATACTCTATTTTATCCTCATCCGAGTTCGTCTGAAGATACTTCAAATATGCCTGTTTCTTGCAGCTTATAATTTGTTTTATTTCTTCGTTCCAGAATTGTAATCCTCACCTATTTCTTTTTATGGTTCTCTTTCCTAACACCTCTCCTGCTACTTTCAAAATTAATCCTTTAAAATCTTTCCATTCTTCGTCTATATTCGTACTTATGGCCCTGTGGTCTAAGTATGTATTTAATTGCCAGCAGTATAATCTCCTTATACTCTCCTGTTGAAGCAGGTGTACTTTTTTTTTAGGTTTTGGTGTTTTGCTTTTCTCCTTAAATATCCATTTCTGTGTGATATTGAATTTAGAGAGTACCATAACATGATCTGAACTAATGTCACGGCCTCTGTACACTCGTGTATCACTCACATATGGAGTAAGAATATAGTCTATTATTGATCTTTTGTCTCTTGCTGACCATGTGTATGGTGATTATCTTTATGTCGGAAAAAAGTGTTAGTGATTTTAAATTCATTATAGTTTACAAAGTTCCTTAATATTTTACCATTCTCGTTAATGGATGGTTCTCCATTATTACCTATTAGCTTCCCATTATTACCTATTAGCTATTACGACATCATTCTTTTATCGATTATTATCGAATACTGAACGTTCGTGAGACTTGAGAGTAAATAAATAGCCTGTTTCTAAAAAAAAAACAATTCTCTTTCTTGCTAACAAAATCCGTTGGTGGCAAGAAAACTACCAAATTGAAGATTTAATTTGACCGACGCCATGAGCTACCAACTGCCGTAGAAGACAAGAACTGCTACAACCAGCTATGCGAAGGGCATCGTGGGCTAATGGCAGTGTGTTTGATTAAATCTAAAATGTCATTCAAGATCACTGGATAACCTACAAAATGGGGTACCAAGCCTAAATGGGATCTCTAAGAACTTGAAATAAGCTTGGCTTCTTTTAGGAGTAGCCCAGTTCTATTCAAAAAAGGACCCCTACAATCACCTTCAGTTGCAACAAATTTGCACAATTACCCTCCCTTTGAAATCAACATCTCGTAAAGTCACCCGGCTTCGTCTTGACCAATGCGCTCTGGGCTCTGATCGCTGAAGCAGGCTTCGGATCACGTGACTAGGATTTAAACAAATCTCTTCTGTACATTGTCATTGTGTTAAATGAAAAACTCAACACACAGGAATCCTGTCTAATAGCCTAAATCATTTTATTTCCACGCAAGTGTATGTGTATATATATAGATTTCTTCATTTAACCTTCTATTCCTACTACCAGGTAAATTTTTACACTGAGTACCACTGGGATCACGTTGACCCCAAGTAATTTACACGGGATACATCGGTAGTGTTGCAATTTATTTTAAAACGTTAATTTTTACGTTATTATTACAATTGTTGGTAGCTCAGAATAACTATGTTCGGCTTAAGGAATATTTTGAAATCATTCAATTGAATTTGGTCTGGGAGGTGAATAAGGATTGTCGATTTACTAAAAGAGAACAACTATGTTTATATTAGTATTTTTACACTTTGTCTTCTGCCTTCATCTTAATCGCGTTTACCTCTGAGTGTTGTCTGCAGACAAAAGAAGGACATTCTATGCACTTTTCTGGACGTTTCCAGTCCACTGATCTTTCGCATAGGTGGAATCGTCCACGTTTCGCTCGCTTTGCACTTGTGCTGAAGGAGGAGGAGGGAGGAGGACCAGGAGGAAGGAGGAGGAGGAGGAGGAGGAGGAGGAGGAGGGGAAATAAATTTGCTGAGCCGACTTCTGTTTCCAGCTTAAAAAGAAATTCTCTTCTTTTGTACCTATTTTTTCCTTCCAGTGAGGATTTAACTCCAGGCAAACTATAAACGCGTTGAGCTCACTGATATCCTATGGGCCACCTCTTTGTGTAGGCCATGACTAGCTTGTCCATTATGTTCACACCTGACTTTGTTGTGCACAGTGCTAAATAAGGCAATAGGAAACTATCCTACTAATTCTTTCCAAGCGGAGTCTTCTGTTTTCTGCCGGGTCTAAACCTGTGTTGTGGTGTTCCTAAAGCTCAGGAATAAATTTTTTGTCAAAACCAATGCTACTTTTCTCCCCTACTTTACTTCATACGCAAAGTATAGTGAGTCCCACGCAAGAGTTGGCCAACGACGCGTATTTCTGCGTCGCGGCGGGCACAGTTCGAACTCCCCAGCGATCGGGTGAAATATCTACGCAAATAAAGCCGGAGATCGGTGTAATGATTCAGGTTCTCACATTTACAGTTAAAATTACAATGAAAATAACCACGCACCTCATCACAAGAGATGTTGGAAACGTTCTCCTCTTGCATCCACACAATACTGGCACCTTTTTAGGAAATTTTCTTTCACGCGCATAAGTTCAGCTTCCGAGATAGAGTTAATTTCTCTTGTGATATTGTCTTTAAGTTCTTCTAATGTGAGGGAAATTGACCTATACACTTTATTTTTCAGTTTCTCCATAAATAATATTCACATACTGTTAGAAGGACTTAAAGACAATATCACTTAGGCCTAAAACAAGAGAAATTAACTCTGTCTCGGAAGGTGAACTTATGCGCGTGAAAGAACATTTCCTAAAAAGGTGTCAGTATTGTGTGGATGCAAGAGGAGGGCATTTCCAACATCTCTTGTGATGAGGTACGTGTTTATTTTCATTGTAATTTTAACTGTAAATGTGAGAACCTGACTCATTACACCGATCTCCGGCTTTATTTGCGTAGATATTTCACCCGATCGCTCGGGAGTTGGAGCAGTGCCCGCCGTGACGCAGAAACCCGCGTCATTGGCCAACTCTTGCGTGGAACTCACTGTATTATGTTAAATTATATCCTTATGAAAGTCAATTTAACAGAATTATGATTCTGTCGCCAAGCCTTGTCAGACATGCTTTCAGTTACATAAATTCTCTACGCCCACAATGTGACCTTTGTGCACTGTTGCAAGTATAAGCAGGCCAAGAAAGCACTCAAACAGTTCTCTATCCTTTGTTACTGAAAAAGTTATCCACTTATAATGGAATTCAGGGGAACCACAACTCAGGCAACAACCATAAGAATGAGAAGGAACTGTTATTTTCATATAACTCATTATATAATGTTACATTCAAAGAAAATAAAACAAATTAGAATAGGGTCATATTGACTCCAATAGTAGTGCTAGTACCGTATTTCACGGACCATAAGACGCACTTTTTTGCCTTGAAAACAGAGGCTTGAAAGTTGAATGCGTCTAACGGTCCGAAGTACATTAAAAAGTTTAACTTATGGTAAATATTGCCGGAATACCATAGCAATAAACAACGTGTTATTAACGATAAGATAGTTAAAAAATTTCACACAGATTGTACATCAGTGCACTTGTCACAATTGTAAAATAAGGGTAGCTGGAAGCTAGGTATACAATGCGAAAATAAAGGAATGTTGAGTTCTTTTATACAAAAGGTGTTGTCTCCGCCGGGTGGTTTAATTTAAGGCAAAACCTATAAACAGCCTTGTCCCGTTACATTTACCATATGCTGAATTTAAGGTTAGATGGTGTAAAAGTATTTTCAGTTTTTCATGAGAAATCAGGTCAGTTGTTAAAATTTACGCAGTGCCACCTGTACAGAAGAGATGTTCGTACAACGCAGGTTTTAAGTTAGAAGTGATTCCATTTACACCGATTCCATTGTACAAGGTTATAATATGTTTATGCAATGAAGTATATTATTCCTTTTAAAATTTTTCGTTTAGAATCACACAAAATTCATTTTCCTTTAAATTTCCATTCTAAAATCAAGGTGCGTCTTATGGTCCGGAGCGTCTTATAGTCCGTAAAATACTGTAAATCTAATACAGTTTGATGTTCTAAAAATTAATAAAACGTCATTGCATTGTGTTAGGATGTCCATGATGGAGGTTAACTAGCAATTAACAATCTACCTTTATTTTAAAAAAACGAGCAGTTGAACATATCTTTACGGTCTTGCCAAGATCCCGCTGTAAACCATTTTTTGTTCCATATCAGGTTCTTATTCATGTGAAAAATAACATTAATTCGTGTGTTCAGTGTTCAGCTTTTCATAATGAAGCAAACTTTTATATTACCGTAAACAGTACGTCTAAACCATTTTAACAGTGCTCCAGAAAACATTAGGAATGTCGTCTAATGTATTTAGAAGGAGACATCACATACAGAGTGGAAGAGGCATAACTGAGCGGATGATAACATTAAAATACTAGTAAATATAAAACATAATTTTGTTAAGTGAATATGTTTATGATATACGACATAATCATTTGGGGAGGTACAACAGAATTGCAACAACGCACTGACAGATAGCTGTTGCCGATGTCAATGAATTCTGTCACGCGTATGAAAATAGATTACTATGGTATGTAGACACTCTCGCTCCGACTAAGTGGTCACGTAATCTATGAGTAGCCAAGAGCTAAAACACTCCATATTCCTTCCTGTTACGTTGCGTATAAAAATGATAGACAAGTCGCACCGACTAAAGCATGATATTCACTTGAAATGTTTGTTGCCTCCTGTATTGTGAAGCCCACATAATGTTATGGGTGCTATCAGGGTGGTATAGAAGCTGGATATTTATAATTTATTTTTGTAAAGAGTAGCTTTGTGTCGGTGGTTATGGTACGACTTCTATCTTGTTGAAATGAAACCAGCATAGAGTCGAGTAGCAGCATCCACACACACAGAAGCCAAACACGGACAGCGCCCGCATGACCTGGCAGGGAGGGGAACTCCAAACAAAACCAGGACTGTAGAGAAAAATACGAGATCCACATTAGCAGCACACATGTGTAAGCATGGGCCATGCATTTATAAATACCACTTCCCTTTAAATTTACCAGTTTTGTAGGCTTGTTTGTATTGAAAACAAGTTCTTTCCTTGTAGACTTGGAATAAAGTGAATTAATTAGAGCTAAAAATAGCTCTACATAAAGACACTCATAGCTGTAATATACTGAATGAACTGTAATATAATAATAGTAATAATAATAATAATAATAAATTTATTAAGCCATTAAGAAATAATACAATAGGCATTGTCAGTAAAATCTGAGTATATAGAATATAGTAAGCCTAAAAATATGCAAGCCTAAAAGATTTGAAAATAAATAAATAAATAGTACAAAAAATTTAAAACTTAAAATTGCAACTGATACATTCTGTCATATTATAAAATGGATTATTAGTTAAAAACACATCAGTCTGGATTTAAAAGCAATACAATTCTAATTTCTGATTTGTGCTGGCAATCTATTATAGAGCACGATGCTGTTTATTACATGGCTGTTTTCACTTTTTCCAGTCTAACAAACGGTACTTATATTTTATCTTGATTTCTAGTGCTGTGAGAATGTGTATGAGCTAGAGTAAGATAAGTGTTTATGTTCACATACAATAAAAGTTCTAAAATGTAACAGCTGAAAACAGGCAAAATACCTTCTTGAATAAAAAGTGTCTTACAAGTCGTCCTAAAAGAAACAGTTAAAATTCTAATAGCTTTTTCTAATATATACTCGTATATATATATATATATATATATATATATATATATATATATATATATATATAAGTAAAATTTCTTTAGCCTTAGTGCTGTGACCATAAAGTAATAGTCCGTATCTCTAAACATTTTCAAATAAAGCAAAATATATTTGTTTTAGGCAGTGCTTTGAAACTTTGAAGTATAAACTTCTTATCAGGTATACAACTCTAACTAATCTTCTGCAGACAACATCTACTTGGGCATGTCAATTTAATTGAGAGTCTAGATATAAACCGAGAGGAGATGGGCTTACCACCTGTATCTATGCGCTCTCTCTCTCTCGGAAAATAAGGTAACAAAATTAGAATAGGTAATGAATCCTCCTATTGGAGGCCCTATGCCCCACCATAGGGGTTACAGGAACAAGTCATATCCATGATATTGGATAAAATCGGTTGACCTGTTTCGGAGTAATACTCAATTTAGTGCCTATTTTATGGTAATATACGTATTTGAAATAATTTATTAAATGCAAATCAGTTATCATGACAACATAGCCTATTGTTTTACTGTGATCTTATAAGGCTTTGGAAATTAAAATACAGTTAGCTATGACAAATAACACTATTGCTTTACATGCGCTTATCCAACTAGACCGTTAAACTGATAACGTCTTGGCCTCACATTCTGGAGTTCCATGGTTCAAATCCCGAAACCGGCCAATTTGACTTTTTTTTAAATTTTTATGTGAGATTGTGCGATTGCCAAGATATCACAAATCTGTACAGTTCAGATGATGCTGAAAGATTTTAATCTGATTAAAATAGCTAGACGTTTGTTCTTCCGTTCTTAATGATTAAATCTGGAGCTTAACTAGGAAATTAATTAAAAAAACATATTCTGCATATCATAATTCCAATCATAACTGATTAAACAAAAACATACTGGCACTTTGTTACATCAGTTTACCTGATTATATTTTGAGAGTTTTTGTTTCATTTACTGGAGAACCATTTCCTAAATTTGTCATACACAACGTTCGATTTTTCACAGTACTGCTGTGACTCATGACATGAAGTGATAGCTCTGATATGAGGGGTGCAATTGAAGATTGATTTTGTTTGTTTTGGGCCTATGTTTTAAAATGTTTGGATTTGTTTTCAGGATATCTCTGTTCTTAGGCACAAGTGATTTCATTATTGGGTTCTGTCTTCCTCCATAAATTGTAATTTTCTGACAGTGTTGATATTAATCGTAGAATATGTATATATATATATATATATAGCGACTTTTTTTGACGCGATGGAATGCGTGGATATAGAAGCAGATTGTGCTACACTAATTAACGGAGATGTGACAAGTTGATAAAGTGGGAAGGTAACAAGAAAATGAATTTGAATGAAAAGGCGTTGATAGTTTATTTTGACAGTTTACAACAAATAAATTACAGTATTTAGCTGCTACATAGGATTATAAATAGTTTGTTTCGTTTTAGTGTTTTATTTTGAACATAGGTTGGTTTAAAATACTTGAACAGTGTTCATTGATCTCTCATTGTACATAACTACTTTTCCTACGTATATAGGTTTAGGATTTACGAGGGTTGGTCAATAAGTAAGGTCTCCAACACTCTAGTCCAAGCTCGCAACGTCGGACGAGAGATTTGGCACCACTGCCATGTCCCGCTATCTCCCCTCTTTCAAACGAGCCATTGCTGCAGCCGCTGAACCTTTTAATGTCCGAGATTGAGCTGTTTGAAATGGATCTCCCGATTTCCGTCCCCGCCAAGTGCGCCTACGCGAAGCATACGGTTTCTTACTACAAAAAAAATTCCACCGATTGAAATTCACAGACAGCTTTGAGAAGTTTATGGAGTGGGATGTATGGACATAAAAAATGTGCGTAAATGGGTTCGTGAGTTTAAACAGGGGCGGATGATGAAGAACGAAGTGGGAGACCAACAACAGCCGTCACAGATGAGGTGGTGGCAAAAGTCGATGAACTGGTGCGACAAGATTGACGTGAACTTTGTTTATTGCTTCCTGACATTACTAAAGGTTCCATTCATACCATTTTGAATATCAAATTGATGTTCCATAAGGTTTGTGCGATGTGTTCACGGAGGCCGCACTTTGCGGGGACGGAAATCGGGAGATCCATTTCAAACAGCTCTCTTCGGACACTAAAAGGTTCAGCGGCTGCAGCAATGGCTCGTTTGAAAGAGGGGAGATAACGGGACATGGCAGTGGTGCCAACTCTCTCGTCCAAAGTTGTGAGCATGGGCTAGAGTGTTGGAGACCTTACTTATTGACCAGCCCTCGTAATTTTCAATTAATTTACTATTCTAATTGTTACTTGGGGTAAAAGCTGTTACAATTAATAAACTAGGTCCAGCTCTTTACGATAAGGTGTGCTGTTGCTGGTTAATTTAGTAACAAATTTCACACATATATTAGAGAGTGTAAGGAGAAATATTATCAATCGAGAATATGGAAAACTTTTCTCTGATCCTTGACATCAATGATACAGCAGTTTTGATACATTAAGCATTCCAAGAAATACAATTGATTTATAAATAAAACATTTATTTTACTACTTGTGGTTTGCGGGCAGACGTCCATTCTGTTTTGATACTCATACTTCTAAGTGTCGAAGATGGGGCAAGTATGGAATAGATATTCCCGGCAGACAAGTATCGATTGTCCTTTTAAATTGTGCATACATTTTTAATACTCGAATGAAGCGTTTGCACAATCCTTTATAATGGGGTTGAATATCGCTTTTCTATCAATTTATTAGTTTTCTTTATATTAACCATTTAATGCAAATTGGCTCCGTGCCCTTATTTAGATGAAATCAATACGGAAATTAAATTTAGCACTTTATAGCTCGTGTGTTGTACTCTATTGTGGGGAATGGAATGTGTGCCCGTGGGAAGAAGTGAAGAGATGTGATTAGATGATTACTTTGCTGAAGATGAAGACTGGAGGCTACACAACAGTAAATCCACTTAACACTAGACCTCGGCTAACTCCTGTAAGAGGAGCAAATTCTGCAATTAGTTTCTCTTCCTGAAAATGTGTTTACCACTAAATAGCTCCTGTTACACAGTTTTTTCACATAATCAGCACAGTTTCCATGTTTCCTGGTACAATACAGCAAATTCCCGATTATCCGTGTTAATTCCGACCGTGACATGTAGGCCTACGAATAATCGAAAAGCACGGATAAACCAAATGTTGGAATGAACCGAGTGCTGGATTTTGAATCACCCACAATGTCGCCGTATTGAACACATGTCGAAATATAGTGAGGGGAATTAAAAATCCGACAAAATAAATACGGGATATTCCAAATAAAGTGCGGAAAATTTGATATAATGTGCGAAAATTTTAAATAAAGTGTCTGAAATTCAAAATAAATGTCCAAAATTCGAAATAAAGTGCCGAAAATTCAAAATAAAGTTCCGGAATTATGAATTAAAGTGCCTGAAATTCGAAATAATGCGCTCGTATATCGAAACAAGTGCAGAATATTCAAAATGAATAAGTTAAGGTTTATAATATTAAATAGTTTAATAAAGTTCTGCCTTAACACTTAACATAAAACTTATCTTGATCCACTCAAAATCAGCATTTATGAAACATACACAAATATAAAATATTTAATTCAAAATGAAGTGCTGGAAGATCAAATTTTCACGCAAGGATAATCCGCAAACCGGATAAGCCGCTCACGGATTCCGGAGTTTGCTGTAACTTAACGGCGCGGATTTAATTAACTCATCACTTTGTTAATACTAATCCTCTGATAAAACAAACAGGTGCCCACGATTATATACTCAACTGTTAGAATTTATATTTAAATAATTTATAGTCAATTAAAAACCTAAATTCCCGGTTTCAATGCACATGTTATGGTTAGTGTTATTCCCGGGGAAAAACGCCCTAAGAATCGAATAGTGAGTTTCGTCCAAGTCATTCAATGTTTTTTCCCTTGGGAAAAAAGCAATTAACGTAACAATTAAATATTGTCTTGTTAATACGTAACTTTGGCTGTGCGTTGAATACAAATACACGCAAGACGGTTTTATTTTCTCGCATATACGTAGTATAGGACAGAAAGTATGGTGATCGTGAAAAAAAAATCGAAATCGAGAAAACACCGGAAAAAATGTTTCACAATGCTTAGAAACCGAGAAAAGTGTTTTTGGAATGACGTCTGTCCGTTTGTCTGTGGACAAGCACAGCGGGTAAACGGTTCATTGTGTTTACCTAATGTTTTTAATGAGTACTTCTTTGGAATTTTTTCGGACCGCCCAGAATTTGGCTTCTTTATTTGAAATTTTAAGGGGACTTTGAATTATTTTTTTATAATTTTAATTGTTGCAAAAAAAGGCTGTAACAATTTTAATAAAATTTTAAAATCCGTAACTTCTATCAACGGCTAATGAAATGGTTATATCCTTTTTTCTGTTACAGTGGGCAATAAATTAAAACTTAGAACAGTAAAATTGAAGACAAGATTCATATATATAATTATATATAAATTAGACAAAATTGTAGATAAAATTAAAAAAATATATTTATACACTTCTTCATAAAATTAATAGGTATCAAGGAAAAAACTAAATAAGTACGGCTTAAATGCGAATTTCAGAACATTCGTGTTAATTAAAATAAGAATGATACTAGGGTGGAACGAAAAGTAACGCACAATATTTTTTTTTACAAAATGTTTAATAGGTATAATTACTAATAAATGCACACATGAAGGAACATTTTTTGTTTATCTTTCTATATAGTCGCCAAGTTTCTCAACACATTTTTCCCATCGTGATAACAGTTTCAAAATACTCGGTTCATAGAAGTCCGTTCGGTTGGAGTATAACTATCTGCGGACTGCCATGTTCAGCAAAGTCCCCCAATACAAATCCATTTATATCCCAGGCACTTTATGAGCAGATTGAGTCACTTCAAATTTTTTTCTTTACCGGGGAAGCAGCATGTTTCCACTCCATAGAGACCTGTTTTGTTTCGGGCGTGTAGTGGTACGCATACGACTCATCACCAGTGACGATTCCCTTCTCAGTGAATAAATTTCATTTGTTTGGTCCCATTAAGAAATTCCTGGCAGGTAATCGCTTTGCGTCAGATGCAGAAGGACTAACATCCGGACGTAAATATCGAAAGCAGCGCTATTTGTCTTGTTTTCTCTTTGTCGAGCTATGCTGTTCATACACACATACACATACACAGACGTACTAATACAAACAAGCATAATATTGGAAACACAGACATTTAAAATGAAAATGGAACATTTCCATTCAGTGTCTCAAAATATCTTTTAAATAATTGATGAAAACTCTAAACCAGTGGTCTTCAACCCGCGGCCCGTGACCTTATTTTTGGCGGCCCGTAAAAAATATTATTTTAACTACAATGCCAATAATAATTTAGTGACAAAGAAACAGTATCAGGTTTCACATGTTACTCTGCTTTCTGTTATTCATTATCTTTTAAAAGTGGAACACAAAAATGTGTCATATTAATATATTATAATACAATAATTAATTATTAATATATATGCAAGTATCATGGAGCGGAGTGGACTGTATACGTTGAGTTGGTAATTAGAGTAAACGCAGAATCAGAATGCCGTTCACATCCCGAAAAGCATAGAGATGAAAAAAACTTCAATTTATCGGTCATTTCATAATCAAAAAGATAACTACACAATTAAAATTATGTAGGCTTTCACGGCCGGTGTCCATTTGGTTAAACTTTTCCGGGCTTTGTGGCAGTGGTCTATCGGTTAAGATACCGGGCGTTTCGCCTGCGTTTATGGCAAGCATCATCAGCGGCGTGGTCTCAAG
This sequence comes from Ectobius pallidus, assembly GCA_964059195.1. Taxonomy (NCBI): domain Eukaryota; kingdom Metazoa; phylum Arthropoda; class Insecta; order Blattodea; family Ectobiidae; genus Ectobius; species Ectobius pallidus. The sequence goes on from CAXKWD010000006.1 coordinate 17,731,670, forward strand.
CGAAGTCTCCTTGGAGAGGTCTCATCGACGACAGTTGATTGGCTGTTCGTTGGATCTATCTTTTATGGTTTTCTTTTTCCTTCTGTTTATGCAATATTATCTACGGTTCGGAGTGAAGCTACTATCTTGCATACGTGTTTTCAATACTGGATATCATATTTTGTTCAGATTTAGGTCTTCTTCTTTTCTGCTGAAGTTCTTACTATGCTTGTAAATTCCTATGACCTCTCGCTGCACCTACAAAACATTATAATGCCCGATTGCAGCGAGAGGCCATAGAAATTTACAAGCATAGTAAGAACTTCAACAGGAAAGAAGAAGACCTAAAACTGAACAAAATATGATATCCAGCATTGAAAACACGTATGCAAGATAGTAGCTTCACTCCGAACCGTATTTACAGCCAACTAGATAATATTCCATCAACAGAAGGAAAAAGACAACCAGAAAAGGGAGATCCAACGACCAACCAATCAACTCTGAACTCAGTCGTCAATGAGACCTCTCCGAGGAGACTTCGCTTGAGACCACGCCGCTGATGATGCTTGCCGTAGAGGCAGGTGAAACGTCCGATATCTTAACCGATAGACCACGGTCACAAAGCCCGGAAAATTTTAACCAAACTACACAATTGATAATAATTATATACTTTACAAAAATCCAGTTAAAATTTCTTTATATAGGAATTATTCACATATATGAATGTCTGATCTTGAGCATTAACAAGAAACAATACAGAATGTCCAAAGCTATTTATGATATATACTTTGTGCAATAAATTAATGTCTAAATGATGAGCATGAAGATAATACCACCAATTAAATTAATGTTTTACATATAAGAACATTAAGGACCAGCAACACGAATGCGGCAAATTAGCAATAACAACAGTGAAAGTTATACATGCTGTAAAGTTAAGCTGTAGAGTCCAAAACTAGAATTGTTGAGTCCAAAACATATGACTTTAACTGTTATCAGCTTGAATTATGATTATATTGAAATTAAGTTCACTATAATTAATATTCACAATATTATAATGAGTTTAGCGATGCCATGTCTGAATTAAGAACAAATATTTAGTGAAAAAATGGTGAGTCGAAGATCTCACTACGAACAAGATGGCTAATCTTGCATGGGAGACAGCCAATAAGAAGGCGGCTTCACATACCTACATGATTATATATATATATATATGGAGACATGGGTTACGGTATGGGGGGGTTCAGGGGGTTGAAACCCCTCCGAAATATCTGCAATATATTTAAGATCATAACATCATGTAATGAAATAAAAAAAAAACACTGTGTCGGTTGTTCAATATTTTACATTCTCGTACATATAAAAAAAATATTTAAGATTTATCGTGATTTATTTAAGATTCAAATTTCAAAACTACATGGTGTTGATAGTTGTTCAACTTACTACTAAATAAAACTCCCTTCGGGTTCTGTGGCCTGGTTATCCATGCGGTGTGACTGTTCGGATATCAAGACGAGGAAAGAGAAAAATCCATGTAAATATCTATTAATTAATTTTTTCCAAGTATCTCGAAACTGACAACACAGGATATCCATAGTTCCCCGTTGTGGTTAGATACCGTATTTAAATAAACAAAATGTATTATGGATTTTAATATGCTCAAAACATGATTTATATGAATTCTAGCACTCAGTTATTAGTTCCTTGCCCTTCATATATTATAATTTCCACTTCTTGCAAATTCATTATACAATAATTATTATTATACAACTCGAATACTCCCACCGAAATCCACCAACCTTTTCGTAATTCTCATCATAAAATCACCATGACGTAATTGGCATTAATGGGAATTTTCCAGTTGTGGATTTACAGATGACTTTAAAAACGTGCCCTATACATCATACAGTATTATGATAATTTGTCAAAAGAAAATTTTTATTTATAGGCTCTAGTTTAAATGAGAAATGGACAGAAACCTCATGGAAATCAGTTTTAGAGTCTGTGCTGCATATTAATGATCACAATACAACTGTTTAGTTATTTTTAAAAAGTAATACGTTACAATGTGGAGCTGAGATGACTTTACCTTGAACCCATCCCGAACAAAATTTCACCGTACGCCCAAGTATGGAGATATAAATATTAATCGTTTTATTTTTTTGGTTTTATTACCTAGGTATTTGTAATATCTATGCTATTTTTAATTAGGTGCCATCGGTGCTTTTATTATAATAATATAGTCCGTCCGGTACCCTATGATCCCCAGGTGGGGCGAAGGGGCCTCCAATGGAGGTTTCATTACCTATACTAATTTTGATATGTTTATTTTCCGAGTGAGGGTAGAGGGACAGGTGGTAAGCCCATCGCCTCGCAACACCCCTCTGGAAACTAAGTATTTCTTGGACGTGAAAGGGCCGAGAAATTTTGTCCAGAGGCTCTAATTTAGGCTTGGAATTCTTTTACGTGCCGTAAATCTACGACACGGGACCCCCAGCTTAAACTCCCTCCCGGAGGACTCCGTGCCCATGATTTTTACGTCCCGAAAAATCCATCGACCGCGGCCAGGTTTGATCCCGCGCCCTGCGGATCTAGAGGCGGGCACGCTACCTCTAGACCACCGCGGCCAACATTATAATAATAGGATCAATTATATTTCACAAATTTAATAATTGGTATATCAATTATAATTTTAACAATATTTGAAGGTGATGTGGAGCTTGCAGGGTACTTACGATTTAATAAATAATAACATGCATGATTGTAACTTGAAGTGATCATGTAGGAAATCTTCCTCCAAATAAGTCTATGTTAAATATACTAGTAAAGGCTGACTAGCCCACGATGAAGTGTGTCTTCTAATATAGTTGACTTAAATGTTTAATTACGAAGGGTGTAAGACGCCCGGGTGATTATTTCACCTACCGTACCTTAATTAGTTGAAATGGCCACTGAAGAATATTCCTTCCAATAGCACTGAATAAAGCACGAACATAAGGCTGAAGGCAGGGAGAGCGTGTATCTCCGAGACTAATGACTTAAAAAGTTAATTATTGTGTAAATGATGTGACTTGCGTCAATGTAGATGCACATCGGCGTCCTCAAGACACTATTGGAAGCCCTCTTGTCTATAGTACTTCCAAATAGAGCGTGAAAGTGGTCGACGGCGCCAAGATATTTATTTGTACGTAAGTTTAAGTTATTGAATAATATAAGATTAACAATAAAATATTAATTTTATATTAATCTCTATATATATAAGAGGCTTTGTCCTGACTGACTGACTGACTTAATGACAGAGAATCAACGCAGAGCCTAAACTATAATAGGTAGGGATTTGGAATTTTTACAGTACCGAACGTTTCATGATGTAAGTGCTCACTAAGAAAGGATTTTGCAAAATTTTGATTTTAAACGCCAAAAATTAAATGTTTTTGAGATTACTTAATCCCTTTTTACACAGAATTATCAAATCCAAATCACTGTTCACGTGGCAACATATTGTTCCCAGTGGTCTCAGATGGGTTTGGAAATGAATAAAATGGGAGTTTTACAAATTAGAGAAGCTATCAATATAATTCATGTTATAAATAAATATTAAAGAATGAAATTCAAGGAAAATAATGTAGTCACATAACTCTCTCTACTCTTGACATAGAGGAAACAATACGAGGTATGGTAATATGTATATTATTATATCGCAGGTTTTTGGAGAGAGAAGTATGAAAGTGATATTGAATTTCTTTTTAATTTCATCCCCTGTATGGTAACATGAGAGTGAGAAATAAAATATTCCGCAGAGACCTTACAATTTTATGTTCCGGAATTTTTGTTTCTTTTTATTTGAACTCTTATCAGGCTTGCTGTGTACAAGCGATGGGATGCAAAATTCTATACCCTCTTTGAGCCATAAAAAACTATACCAAGCGTTTTCTGAGGAAATAGTTTGAGTGTGATAAGTCGTTCTTCCTATTTAAAATTCTAGATATCTATATAATGACCTATAATTTAAAAATCGAAAGTCCTTCATAAAATAATTTCCAATTACAAAATAAAAATCCCGGGTGATGCCAGGCCTTTTAAGCTAGTTCATAATAAGAACAAAGTTAAAAGTATTAATTTAATCAATCTTGTCTATTTGCGATTACTTTAATTAGCGCAATGAGAGAGAAATGAACAGACAATAATATATCTTGTAATTGTTGAAGTATGATATGCAAAAATAGTGTGACTTTCAATTGTCAGATAAAGTGTACACAGCAGTTGTGAAGAAGAGCAAGGCCTATGAACCAATGCAATGATTACCTTTACCTTCAAGAATTGAATATGAGATAAATAAGGAATGTTTAATATTATTATGAATATTAAACAAATACTTAAACAAGGGTTTACATAACTTAACATAGATATTAATAATCACTCAATAACAGCGGCCCGCTAGTCTTTAACCCAAGTGGAAATGGCCCATTATTTAAAATTGGTTGAAGGCCACTGCTCTAAATAGAAAGTCAGAATCCAACACAGTACTTCTTCTAACTATAGCTGGCTTGCCTGCGGTACGGTGTAATTTTTATTCTCAGAAACAACATTTTTAACAATAAAATACTGCATTAGAATTATTGAGAGGTACCAATGTGAGATTTATAACAACTCATATAGAATGGAGATGTATGGAACACTGACCTGTTTTGGCTTGAGTGGTGTTGAACAGCAGAAACAAGCAGAACGCACATCCCAACTTCATCATGTTCTTCAACCTGAAAGCATAATAATAATAATAAGAATAATAATAATACTGTTTTATTTTGCCTGGCAGAGTTAAGGTCATAGGGCCTTATCATCCACTCAACCAGGATAAATACAAAATACATTAAATGAATACCTACAAAAACAATAAATACAATAAATACTATAAAAATACAAAATACTAGCAATAAAGTAATAATATAATTGATCTGTCTACAATGAAACATGAGACAATAATGTTAGAAAAGAGAAAACAAATTGCCTTAAAAAGTATATACAATTGTGTGTGTAGATTATAAATGCATATATTACAATAGTATACTATATACTATATTAGGATACATATATTAAAATACATATATTACATGTAATATAATATTATAATATGCACTAAAATTGAAACCTAAAACCAATAAATTAACAAGTTAAGCAATATGGGCTAAGTGATATAAAATATGGCATGCCAAGACGTTGTTTCTAGTTAGCGGCAAAATACTTCCCCTAACAATCATAACGGATATATTAATACAATGCGGAAACTAGTTTAAAATTAAGACGGGCGGATCTTTGCAAGAGGTCATCTTGCGAGGTAAATTGATAACAGTGGGAAATATCCGGAGCAAGGGTGGAGGGGAATGAATTTATTCTTTTCAGAGTTGAGAAATTATGTCGGAAGAAGTGTAACTTATGGACAAGGATTTGCAAAGACAGGTCAGCAAGAAACAAGAACTAATGTGTATGTGTATGGGTCGATATTAGCAGTTCTTGATAAAACATCGCCTGACTCAGATATTTTTAGCCCTTTGTACAGGGCCCGTCAATGAAACGGGATGATGGAATGAAATAAATGGTTGTTGAAAAAAAAAAAACTTTTTAAAATATTTTCTTCCTAAATAATTGAATGTACAAGAATAGTTATTATGGGTACAATACGGGAAAGAATATTTTTTGAACACTACGTCTACCAAATGTCCTCCATTGCAGTTAAGGCATTCTTGGAGCCTGGCCTGGAAGTTTCGCATGAGCTCTCGCAGCATGTTTGCAGGTATTGCCGCAATCTCGTCCACAATTCGTTGTTTGAGGGCTTGAATGGTTGTGGGTGGATCTGCTTGAAACACTTTTGTTTTTGGCTGGTAACACGGTGACTGTTAATTCTCAGCGTTACGTTGAAATGATTCACAACTTTCTCACACCATAAATTGCCGGTTTTCTAGTGAATAATCAGAGACATTTCCAACAAGATGGGGCTACAAGCTATTCAGCAAAAATTTCAATGAATACTGTAAATGCTTTGTTCCCGGGTCATGTCATTTCTCGGTACGGGAATATCCCTTGGCCCCCTCGCTCGCCCGATTTAACTGCTTGCGACTTCTTTTTATGGGGATACCTAAAAACAAAAGTGTTTCAAGCAGATCCACCCACAACCATTCAAGCCCTCAAACAACGAATTGTGGACGAGATTGCGGCAATACCTGTCAAAATGCTGCGAGAGCTCATGCGAAACTTCCAGGCCAGGCTTCAAGAATGCCTTAACTGCAATGGAGGAAATTTGGTAGACGTAGTGTTCAAAAAATATTTTTTTCCGCATTGTACCTTGTACATTCAATTATTTAGTAAGAAAATATTAAAAACTTTTTTGTCCCAGAAGTATCCCTAAAGATATAAGACATGCGTAGATGCATCGCAACTTAAAAATTGATGCCAACCAACATCCCTGGCAATCTATATGTAATCTATGTACAATTGCTGAAAAGGTCGAAAGGTTCAACAGTTAGTACAGCAATTGTACGATAAAGACAAGACGAATAACAGGATCGCCTGCTGCATGGCTTACGGACTCAATCCGTGAGCTCATGAGAAGGAGACGCGAAGATTTTCGTAAATACAGACATAACAAAACTTACGAAAACTGACAGACATTCAGAAATAAAACATCACAAATCATACGTAACGCCAAACTTCAGCACTAACATAGTCTGATTGGTACATCTTCTAATGCACCTCAAGTGTGGAAAAAATACGTTCAGTGGGGATTGGTCGGAATAAGACATCGGATCCATTATCATCCCATATCCACCTCACGCAAGCAATGCATGCACTTTCCACCTAGATGTAAATAAATGGTGCAAAACTTGTTGCACAAACTTTCTCGCACTTTAAAAGTTAGCACAGAAAAAAGGACATTTTAGAGGCAAATTTTATTTATTACATTTTCATAAAACTAATAAGTATCCAGAACGGAAAGCATCAGGACCGATTTTATGTTCAATGTTCTTACCGTGAAATAAGGTAATAATAATAATAATAGTAATAATAATAGTAATAATAATAATATTAATAATAATAATAATAATAATACATTTCAGAGGATGCATATTTTGAGTGGGTGTTAAAGTCAGTCAATATATATTTTTTTTCTAAGTAAATCATGCTTTGACAAAATTTATTACCTGCGATACCGAAATAACTTTTTTGAGCAGAGAGTACACACACGAAAATCTGAAATATTTTGATAATCTTAATATTCCACAATGCATATCTCTGAAACAGGTAGGCTAGTGTCAAATCGTCTGATGTGACCAAGATCGCCAACTTTTCTTATAGTGTAGAAACTTGTGTTTTACCGGTATATTTTCTTTAGTATTTTATATCCAGTGGTGATAGAATTAGGTGGACATACTATATGACTCTATTTACTAGGGTATGTGGTGAAAGAATTAGGTGGACATACTATATGACTCTATTTACTAGGGTATTGACGTGAATATTATAGTACAACGCTCCGCTGCGGCTACTACCTCCGCTCCGCGTGCTTACGTATGTGGATAGTATTACGAATTATTTAGGCTTTCTGTAAAAATGTGTTATTTAAGAAAGTGAGTTGTAGAATTAATTTTAACGTGACACCTCCCGTTGTGATACAAGCCGCAGTCTACATAACAGTGCAGTATAAGCGTGCATTGCCGGCAAGACGAACGAAAAATGGTGTTGGCAGCATCGTACGATCGTTCGTAAACAACCGACAGACCGCATAACCACACGAAGCAGCAATTACAAAACTGCATATTGTTGTTATTATTATTATTATTATTATTATTATTATTACTACTACTACTACTTAGGTTATCTTGCACACTTTAACTGCATATATGCTTGCGTGAACCAGTAGTCAGACAATGTCTTGTCAGGGAGCCATTGCTACTATTTAGCCACTCGGTGTTCCAACTCAGTATTAGTTCTTTCCTTAGCTGTTCTCTTATGTATGACAGTGGGCAGAAGGAGTAGCAATTATCCTTTCTAGACTAAGTACCTGATTTGGTAAGATGGTATACATGTTCATTTCCATAATTACAGCTGAGGCACACGTGATTCAGATATTCGTTAAGTCTTCTCTCTATGGACGCTGCAATCGGGATGCTGTTCATTCTATCATTAATAGGGATGAGTGTTCCTTGGGAGTCACCATAGATGTGAAATGTCTTGCTGGTGTTGACGGACCATTCCAAAGCTCGTTGCAGAGCTATAAGCTATGTTTGAAAAATTTACACTTAGGAGCAAGCTTATATTCTTGATGAAGAATTTCTAAATAATGTTGTCCCCATCGATAAAGGGTATCTAGGGAAGCGTTCGCTTTACTTGTCAGATGCTCCATCCTTTTAGCTCTGATTAAAAGTATTGCATCACCTGCATATGCGATTATTTTACAATCTACCGACAACGTCTGTTTGAGAAAATCATCATACAAACTTATCCAGATACTAGGACTGCAGATTGATCCCTGAGCGCAGCCACGATATATGTCACACAGATATTAAAGTTGCGTCCGCCATGTGAATGTTTTTCGGGGGTGTAAAAAATGGGATCACTTTGGAATATTTCCATCAGTGAAAAGGCATAAGTTGTAAGTATGAAAAATTTGAAGATTCCGGCTCATCTGGAAGTGGACAAACAATTATATAAATGAGTGAGTTAGCCACGCGGCTTTGTAGTACAGTGATTTTTATGTATTTTTAACAGTTAATTCAGTGTAACTCTGGTACCAGTCAACGATTTGCATCAAAATGAAAAGGCTGTGTCGTATGGACGTCATAAGTGCGTGAACTACTTATCATGAAAAATCCGATAAAGCGTATTCGAGCTATCGCGAGCACAGGCACAAACAATCTTAGGAAGTACTATTCTGTCACTTAAAAAAACAAAGAATAGTATCAAAGAAAATCTGAGATACGTTTAAATGATAACCAAAAAATTCAAAGTATTAATTAATAGTATATGATATGAAAGGAAAGTTGTAAGGAAGATTTTGGAATCCAGAAATGTAATAACAAGACCCTGAAGACCAAATCATGAGTTGTCTGAAATAAGTAAAAACATCTCAGATACAATAAGAAAGTCTGGTACTCTGCATTAGGTACATGAACATTCTTGTGCGAGCTGCTGAAATGTATAATAATGCGCAATAAAAATTCGTATGTCTCCTTCAGTAAATGGAATTAAAATTCAATTCACAAATCTGTAATTAAGAATGCATGCAGGTTTAATCCTGCTTATATTTTTTAATTATCTCGGAAATCCAACACTTGACTTTTAATTTTGACCCCTGGAGAAGCCTTCATATCAGGTGGCGTTGTAAGGAGGCCGTGACTGTCCAGACTTTACGCACTCCCCTTACAAGAGGTTTTAGTGAATGACCCCTTATAAGACAGAGATAAGACAAGATCAGATCCTATGGACACATGGAAAGAATGGAACCGGACCGATTAGCAAATAATGTGAGGAGAAAAGAATGACGCAAATCTCATGGGTGAAAGATGTTCGGAAAGATTATAAAATATGTGGAATTTGTAATGAAGCGTGCAGAGGAAAGTTTCTAAATAGCCTAAAGGATCTGTCTGACGAGAAACAAAAGGAACAAGAGTACTTTCGGAAGAAGAACGCACTATAGTAAGTCAGAGATTGGAAGAAAGATCCAGTTTGGCCTGGTGGAGTCTAGGAATCTGGAGACTGAAAAACTTGAGAGGATCGATAACTAGAGGAATATGCCCATTATGTAATGAGGAAGAGGATGCAAAACATATAATTTTAGAGTGTAAGGAAACTGAGAGGTGGAGGGTATATTTAATTGGTGGTAAATTACTAAAAATTAATAAAGGGGTAGCATATAAGAAGCTATGCATAACAAAAAATGCGGATTTATTAAAAAGAATGGGGCAGTTTTTAATTGTAGTTAAAAAGAAATGGTTAAATAAAATAGAAGAAAGTAACAGTATAAATTCAAGTGAAATAGGAAATAATATATAACATAGGCTACTTGTGGTTGTTTTTAAGTAATAGGTAAAAATAGTTATATAATGTTTGTTTAGTAATCGAGGGACTTGTTAGATCAAGAGTCTATAAGTTATAGTGTTTTAAATTGGCCTCTGTGTTATTTGGCGCCTCCGCCAATTATTTGCCGCGAATTAGTCACTTTCTGAGCAGGTGTGTGCTTGCAGCGTTACCACGCCAGTTTGCAGTTCAGTTAGTTCAGATCGAGACGTGACAGTGTATAGGCATGCGTTGCAGCTGCGTCTGTTTTAGGCCAGTTTTCGCTCTATATTACTAATATTCATCTGCAACTCCACACCATTCGGCTCTTGTATTGTTTAAGCAGCCTGCGTGTGAAATTCGGGAAATAATATTGTATTTTAGTGTCATTTACAAGTATTTCCATTGTCTCTTAACCTAGAAGCCACGTGAAGTGAACAGGCTTTGTCTAGCGTTACATTCGCCAACGGGCGGGAGAATAGTTTTCTACGAGAACAGTAACTGTATTTATTATTATATTTTATTGTGTAAAAGTGATGTATCAAATAATTCAGAATTCAGGTTTCTTGATAATATACCGTTGCAAATTACCCAGGTTGAAATCTCTGTCCCAGCTACCTACAGTCCTAGTTCTTCATGTGATTAGTTATTAATTGGCGTAATTGCCTGGTCCTCCGAAAATACCTTCATTGTACCTTTATTCCTAGTTACCATTAACTAACATGTTCCTCACGGACCGGATCCTATTGAGTTCCCATTCTAACATGGTCCTCGCGGGCACGATCTGATTATTTGCAATGGTTTCTGAATGTTTGAGCAAAGTGCGACTCGTACTTGATTTTCATGTGTGACGCGTTCGTGCGGACTTCGTGTCAGGTTCGGCTCGGTTCGGTTACGTTGACCTTCCTCGGTTCCAGCGAGATCCGGACATCTGTACTTGCTTCTCTTCGCGCGTGCCAGCTGATTGCCTCTCAACGTGTATTTGGTGTCCGCCTCACGCAGCAAGAAGAAGACTACCACCTCCGGCTTGCCGCCCCTAGAGTGTCTACAGTTGACTGCACAATCACTTCTATTTTGTCTACTGCAAGGTTAATTATTTCACTTCAACATGGAAAGTGAACTACGGGCTTTGATTAAAAGAAGAGGTATAATTAAGCGGGAATTAACTCACATGCAAAAGACTCTTGCTACTATAAATGAAGAAACAAACGTATTTCGATTGAAAGTGAGATATGACAGTTTAAATATTATTTGGGAAAGGTACGAAACAGTTCAGTCTCAAATCGAATCGCTTATAGAAGCCGAAGAAGATTTAGATGAACACGCAGAGCATAAGGAAACAACAAGAAGTTGTTACGAAGAGCTAAAAGCAAGGTTAAGTGAATTAATACATGCTCATGAACCTACCTCAGTCAGTGTCAATTCACACAACAGTGACACACGACAATCAGTGAACTCTGGTGCTTCACAGGCAAGTAATGCGATAAAATTACCTACGATTCAAATTCCAGTATTTGAGAGTGATGTAACTAAATTCAAGCATTATTTTGACACTTTTCGAGTTTGATTGTGAATAATAGCAGTTTATCACCTATTCAAAAATTCCACTATCTCATCGGTTCACTCAAGGGTGAGGCTAAAACATGATTGCAAAGTTTACCAGTCACGAGTGATAACTTCCAAGTTGCATGGGACCTATTGTGTGCAAGATATAACAATAAGCGGTTAATTGCCATATCCCACATTAAGCATCTGTTGTCCCTACCTGTAGCGAGACAAGAGACAGTTGCAGACTTGAGAAATTTGTTGAATCAATTCCAGAACAACTTGCATGCCATTGAAGAGTTAGAATTAGAAGTGCCACTTCAATTGTTATTAGAGCATTTGCCAGACAGTGTGCAACGTGAATGGGAATCTAGAATCGATTCTCAAACATTTACTTCATTAGGTGAACTTGTGTTATTTCTAGAAGCTAAGTCTCATTCTCTAGAGGTGCTGTCGAATAATTCCTGCAACAAAGCCAGCCCATCAAAACCTAGAAATGAACGTCGTGAGCCTAGAAATCAACATAATAATAGTCGTCAGTCATATGTGTCGACAACTGAACAGTTATGCCCTCAGTGTCAAGGCGGCCATAACCTGTTTAAGTGTAAACAATTCCGTCAGCTGAGTGTTGAACAGCGATGGAAAGTTGTAAAAAGTAAAAATCTGTGTTTCAACTGTTTTTCTAATACACATCGAGTGAAGCAGTGCAATTTATCTTCGTTCTGTAGCTGTGGTAAACTTCATAGCAAGATGTTACACAACAGTGATCACAGGAGAACGGTTTCGCACTCGAGTGAAAGCAGTGAGACAGTAAATAGCAACAGAACTGAGGCTCCTGCGAGTTATTGTTCAGTGAAAATAAAGCCAGTGCTTCACGTCTTACTTGCGACTGCAAGAGTCGAAGTGCAAGACAAGCATGGTAACTACATACAGTGTAAGGCCCTTCTAGACTCTGCCAGCCAGGCCAGTTTCGTGTCTGCAGATCTAGCGAGGCGTCTGCAACTTCCTATGAGAACAGCTGATACGCCTGTCAAGGGTATAAACGGTACTTCATCGAATGCTAGTCATAGTGTAAACATAAATGTGAGATCTATGGTTTACAACTATCGAAGGAATCTAGATTGCCTAATCCTTCCTCGCATAAAAGGGAAGCTACCTGCAGTCCGAATTGATCCATCCTCATGGAACATTCCTTCTGAAATTCCATTAGCCGATCCTAAATTTAATATTCCTTCTGAAATTGATTTGCTAATTGGAGGAGCATTATTCTTCGAGCTTTTCCATGGTAAGATCCTGACCAATCCTGGTTTTCCTGCATTGATTAGTACTGAACTAGGTTGGATATTGTCTGGAACCATTCCTAAATCCTCTGTGAAAGGCAATCTGGATACTGGTTCCCAGCACAACTTCTTCATCTCTACGGACAATGTGGACAAGCAGCTACGACGGTTTTGGGACCTCGAAGACTTTCCACAACAAATATTAACTCCAGAAGAGAAAAGGTGTGAACAGCACTATGCAGAAAATACCACTCGCAATGATGATGGTAGTTTTATGGTACGTCTGCCCATGAAACAAGATAAAACTTCATTGGGTGAATCCAGACAACAAGCAGTTAAGCGTTTTAGTTACCTGGAGCGAAAACTTCAGAACGACTCTACTCTAAAGGAAGACTATACTAAATTTCTTGTAGAGTACGAGCAGATGGGTCACATGAAAAGGGTTTCGCCTCCGCAAGAGAATGAAATATGTTATTACCTGCCACATCACGCAGTAATAAAACCTTCTTCATCTACGACTCGTACACGAGTAGTGTTTGATGCTTCTGCAAAGACGGACACAGGATGCTCTTTGAATGACATCCTAGAATGTGGTCCTACTATTCAAGATGATTTGTCATCAATTATTCTTCGCTTCAGAACATATCGCTATGCATTTTCAGCTGATATATCTAAAATGTATAGGAGGGTACAGATGCATCCTGAAGACCAGAATCTCCAGCGTATTGTATGGCGTCCAGATAAAAGTGAGCCACTACAAGATTATGCCTTGACTACTGTAACCTATGGCACTAAGTCAGCATCTTTCTTAGCCATACGGTCTTTGAGTCAACTCGCTCAAGAAGAAGAGTCTAAATATCCTCGTGCTGCAGACGCAGTACGAACCTCTTTCTATGTGGACGATTGCCTGTCAGGTCATGATGATCTACAGGAAGCTCTACAATTGCAAAGTGAACTTATACTCATGTTAAACAGTGGAGGATTTCCACTACGCAAATGGTGTTCCAACAACGAGGCCATCTTGGAAGCAGTACCTGTGGATCAGAGAGAAACGCAACTTCCTTTGTCCCTCGACAACAGTGAAAATGCTCATGCGCTTGGACTCCTGTGGCATCCCAGTACTGATTTGTTACAGATAAAATCACATTCCTCTCTCCAAGAACCTCCTTCCTACAAGTTTACCAAGAGAAATATCCTTGCTGTTACATCCTCTATTTTTGATCCTCTAGGCCTCATAAGTCCTATCGTAATCCATGCCAAGATATTCTTGCAATCTCTGTGGCTAGCTAAGCTTAGTTGGGATGAGGAGTTGCCATCTCACCTAAGGGAAAAGTGGATGGACATCTGTGACATTCTTTCTACAATTCATTATGTTCGCATTCCACGCCATGTGTTAACAGCAGCTACGGCTACCGACATACAGATACATGGATTCTGTGATGCCTCGGAGAAAGCCTATGGTGCCTGTGTGTATGTACGGTCTACTGAGAGCAGTGGTCTTGTTACAACTAAACTACTTTGCTCCAAGTCCAAGGTTTCACCATTGAAGAAGCAAACAATTCCAAGACTCGAGTTGTGTGGTGCCTTGTTACTTGCGAAACTGTATCATAAAGTTGTCAATGACTTGAAATTGCCTACATCACAAAATTATCTGTGGTCTGACTCCATGATTGTGCTTTCATGGATCAAATCTAATCCCCATAAATGGAAAACATTTGTGTCTAATCGCGTATCTCAAATCCAGGAGATGTCAGAGACGGCAGCTTGGCGGCATGTGGCCACCCAACACAACCCGGCTGACATGATTTCGAGAGGTTTGGTGACAGAACAAGTATCCGACATTGATTTATGGTGGAACGAACCTGTGTGGATTTCACAGCCTATTGAATCATGGCCCAAACAACCTCAGCAACTTGAGCTGCAGGACAGTAGTGAGCAGCGTGACACAGTTTGCCTAGTCACACATGCTGCAGAAGACTTTATGCTACGTTCTTCTAAGCTGACATGCGTCCAGCGAAAACATTCAGATTGGTACTCTTGTGCTCCTGAAAGAACATAACTCTCCACCGCTCCAGTGGAAGCTGGGAATCATCTCATCAGTGCATCCTGGTGACGACGGTTTAGTGCGTGTTGTGACAGTGCGTACGTCCAATGGTGAATACAAGCGACCAATTGTAAAAGTGTGTCCCTTGCCTATTCAGTAAAGTGTAAATCTATTAGTAAAGTACATCTTGATCTATCCGCAAAGTGTTATGTAAAATCTGTCGATTTTAGGCGGGAGTTATGTTAGATCAAGAGTCTATAAGTTATAGTGTTTTAAATTGGCCTCTGTGTTATTTGGCGCCTCCGCCAATTATTTGCCGCGAATTAGTCACTTCCTGAGCAGGTGTGTGCTTGCAGCGTTACCACGCCAGTTTGCAGTTCAGTTAGTTCAGATCGAGACGTGACAGTGTACAGGCATGCGTTGCAGCTGCGTCTGTTTTAGGCCAGTTTTCGCTCTATATTACTAATATTCATCTGCAACTCCACACCATTCGGCTCTTGTATTGTTTAAGCAGCCTGCGTGTGAAATTCAGGAAATAATATTGTATTTTAGTGTCATTTACAAGTATTTCCATTGTCTCTTAACCTAGAAGCCACGTGAAGTGAACAGGCTTTGTCTAGCGTTACATTCGCCAACGGGCGGGAGAATAGTTTTCTACGAGAACAGTAACTGTATTTATTATTATATTTTATTGTGTAAAAGTGTCGTATCAAATAATTCAGAATTCAGGTTTCTTGATAATATACCGTTGCAAATTACCCAGGTTGAAATCTCTGTCCCAGCTACCTACAGTCCTAGCTCTTCATGTGATTAGTTATTAATTGGCGTAATTGCCTGGTCCTCCGAAAATACCTTCATTGTACCTTTATTCCTAGTTACCATTAACTAACATGTTCCTCACGGACCGGATCCTATTGAGTTCCCATTCTAACAGGACTGAATGGTATAACAGAAATATAACCAAATGTCCCTGTTTGTATGAAGATGAAATAAACCTATTTGTATTTGTAAAGTCAGAAATTGAAGGAAGTGTAGGAAGTTGGGTTAACGAAGTCTGAATCAATTGTAAAAATAAAGAAAAAAATAAAATAAAAAATGTATAAGGCTCTTTGCTACTTTGTATCATATCCACTGCATTAACGTATGAATATGTTACAACTAATTGAGTACCAATAAATTACATGTTTGTAATATTTTGTACGTTGCCTTCACAAGGCCACATGTACAGAAAGTAAATACTGGAGGTCTGTGAAGTCTTAAAATTGATTTTTTTTTGAAACTATTGGAATTTGCGCCATTTTAAGATCCAGCTTTCTAATTTCAACTTATGCTAGTGTTTTTTAAAATAATTAGCCTACTCATTGCCATTTACCATAATATCAAGAAACTTTCAGACAGACCATCTCGCGTATTGTTTTGCTCTTCAGGAAAGAGAGTGAAAAGTTGAATATTGTATAAACAAACGCACAGTGCCGTTGGTAGACCCTACACCGAATTAATATGATAAGGTAAAGAGAAAATTATAAACGCATATTTCAGGAAACCTTCTGTAACACAGTTGTGAAATTAAAACAAATTCACTGGGAGGTAACAATACAAGTCCTGCATACAAATGAATCGTATTCATTACGCTATCTTGATTGTGGAATACGAGAAGGAGGTTAATATCAGAACATACTCTCCAGATGCAGACACAAATCAACCTCTTCATTGCCCATTACAAGAAATAGACTTGTCTCCAAGTAGGAAGGATGAGTCTATATACGAGTAAAGTTTCTTTGCAAACACCAGCAGCAAACTTTGTGATCCATTTGCAACTTGGTGCTTAGATGAATTTCAAGTATATTTTTACTATTCCCCTGTAAGGAAATTACTCTAGCTGGGAGGCTAAATTTAAAATTGTGAGGAATATTGTGACATCTTAAAACACAATATAAAGATCTGGAACTGTAATTTGCCAGCCAAATTCATTCGTTCGTTTACCTAAGTCTGATTGTAAAATTTGATTTTAATCTAATCTCACTTCACATATAAACATGCAATACCGGTTTACTTGCAACACAATAAGGATGAATTTAATCACACACAAGGGCACACCGCGTGTTGTACACCCTTGATATAACTGTAAGATCATACGAACACACATGTGCCCTTTGATACAGAAAATCAGGACGCAGTTGGATGGTATGTGAAACTTCCTGTGCGTACTACCTACGATTTGTTTTAGTTTTTATAATAAATAGTGCATTATGTAGACCCGCCCGTCGTATGGTATAGCCTACACTTAATTAATATTTAAAACTTAACCCACATTCCCTGCTAGCACTGGCGTGACCAATTAACATTTACAAATGTGACCTCTAGACCCATTACATTGACTGGCATTTTTGTTTTTTGTGTGGACAAATGGAATTGGTTTGTTAAGGGACTTGATTGTGGGCTTTTCTTATCAATTTGTAGGGTGGATTTATAACCTAAGACCGCCTATCTATATTAATAAAAGGAAGTGTCTGTCTTCCTCCGTCTGTCTGTCTGTCTGTCCGCGATGCCCAGCGAAATCTACTGAACGCAGAGATATGAAATTTCATACATAGGCGGACTAAAGGGTCGGAATGTGCACCTCGAAGCCGGAATTTTAATTTTCGCTTTCGTTCGTGAGTTATGAGTGAAAAACGGGCAGAAAACGTGTATTTATTGCGTTTTCGAAGCATGAGTTTTCAGTAATACAAATCAATTACATTAGGGTTTGGCTATTTTTGTCATTCCTTCGACATAAAAGCATCGCGATCTCTTGAATGTTGTAGCTCATGCTGGTCGATTCATTTGTTTTTAATGTCAAGGCACGCAAACATAATATGAAATTTTCAACCTACACCGAAGAGGATTATTATTATTATTACTATTATTATTATTATTATTGTTATTATTATTATTATTATTATTATAGAGATAATCAATATTAGCCTAAATATGGTCAAACGTTGTTCGATTTGGACGAAACTCACTATACAGGGGTTTTCTGGGCCAAGGAACTCGAATCTGAGGTCGCTTTTACCAGGTGACGCTATCTAATCGTGATATGTAGTCCACATGATTTAGGTGTTAATATAATGATTTAACTATTATGCTCTTAATTTTTAATTTTAGAAATAATTATCGCGGGCTCATGCTATCTTAAAATAATAAAAGGACGTGTTTGTCTGTCTGTCCACGATGCCCAGCGAAATCTACTGAACGCAGAGATCTGAAATTTTAAACATAGATGGGCTGAAAAGTGGGCGAATGCGCATCGAAGCCGGATTATTAATTTTAGCTTTCCTTCGCGAGTTGTGAGTGAAAAACTGGCAGAAAACGTGATTTTAGCGCTGTCGAAGCATCAGATTTCAGTAATACATTTCAATGTTAAATCAATTGCAGTTGGCTTTGGCTATTTTTGTCATACCGTGGTAATAAAAGAATCGCGATCGCTAGAATATTGTAAGCCCACGCTGGTCGATTCATTTGTTTAGAATGTCAAGGCCCGTAGACATATGAAATTTTCAACCTACACGGAAGAGGGATAATCAACATAGACCTAAATATGGTTAAACATCGTTCGATTTGGACGAAGCTCACTATACAGGGATTTTCTGGGCCAAGGAACTCGAATCTGAGATCGCTTTTACCAGGCGACGCTATCTAATCGTGACATGTAGTCCACGTGATTTAGGTTTTAATAAATATAATGATTTAACTATTATGCTCTTAGTTTTTAATTCTTGAAATAATTATCGCGGGCGATCGCTTGATTTTGTAAGTCCATCCTGGGCGATTCATTTGTTAAGAATATCAAGGCCCGAAGACATATGAAATTTTCAACCTACACGGAAGAGGGATAATCAATATAGGCCTAAATATGGTCAAACATTGTTCGATTTGGACGAAACTCACTGTACAGGGGTATTCTGGACCAAGGAACTCAAATCTGAGGTCGCTTTTACCAGGGGACGCTACCTAATCGTGCAATGCACTCCACGTGATTTAGGTGTTAATAATTATAATGATTTAACTATGATCTTAATTTTTAGTTTTTGAAATAATTATCGCGGGGGAAGCCGCGGGCACATGCGGGCACATGCTGTTTGTCTGTCTGTCCACGATGCCCATCGAAATCTACTGAACGCAGAGATCTGAAATTTTAAAGACAGATGGACTGAAAGGTGGGCGAATGCACCTCGAAACCTAATTTTTAATTTTAGCTTTCGTTCGCGAGTTATGAGTAAAAAACTGGCAGAATACGTGATTTTAGCGCTGTCGAAGCATCAGATTTCAGTAATACATTTCAATGTCAAATCAATTGCAGTTGGCTTTGGCTATTTTTGTCATACTGTCGAAATAAAAGCATCGCGATCGCTTGAATGTTGTAAGCCCACGCTGGTCGATTCATTTGTTTAGAATGTCAAGGCCCGTAGACATATGAAATTTTCAACCTACACGGAAGAGGGATAATCAATATAGGCCTAAATATGGTCAAACATTGTTCGATTTGGACGAAACTCACTGTACAGGGGTATTCTGGACCAAGGAACTCGAATCTGAGTTCGCTTTTACCAGGGGACGCTACCTAATCGTGCAATGCACTCCACGTGATTTAGGTGTTAATAATTATAATGATTTAACTATGCTCTTAATTTTTAGTTTTTAATTTTTGAAATAATTATCGCGGGGGAAGCCGCGGGCACATGCGGGCACATGCGGGCACATGCTGTTTGTCTATCTGTCCACGATGCCCATCGAAATCTACTGAACGCAGAGATCTGAAATTTTAAATACAGATGGACTGAAAGATGGGCAAATAAACCTCGAAACCTAATTTTTAATTTTAGGTTTCGTTCGCGAGTTATGAGTAAAAAACTGGCAGAAAACGTGATTTTAGCGCTGTCGAAGCATCAGATTTCAGTAATACATTTCAATGTCAAATCAATTGCAGTTGGCTTTGGCTATTTTTTTCATACCGTCGAAATAAAAGCATCGCGATCGCTTGAATGTTGTAAGCCCACGCTCGTCGATTCATTTGTTTAGAATGTCAAGGCCCGTAGACATATGAAATTTTCAACCTACACGGAAGAGGGATAATCAATATAGGCCTAAATATGGTCATACATTGTTCGATTTGGAAGAAACTCACTGTACAGGGGTATTCTGGGCCAAGGAACTCGAATCTGAGATCGCTTTTACCAGGCGACGCTATCTAATCGTGGTATGTAGGGAGGGTTGCCACCTTTTGGTAAGGCTAAGGAGGGACACTTATCGAATATATGCATATCGCCGATCTTCATACCTAAATTTGTATATAGAACAATTTATTAATAATTCGTATTAATAATTTATTCGTTACAAAGCCAAAACTGAATAGGCTATGTAACAGTAACACTAACATTACAAAAGAAAAGGCTAGCAAAATAATAATAAATATATATAGGCTATAATGCGTTCCTCTTAGGCATAATTGTTCTTAAAATGCGGGATGTCCCGCCAAATTCGGGACAGGTGGCAACGCTATATATAGTCCACGTGATTTAGGTGTTAATAAATATAATGTATTAACTATTATGCTCTTAATTTTTAATTTTTGAAATAATTATCGCGGGCGAAGCCGCGGGCACATGCTAGTCATCTGTCCGCGACGCCCAGCGAAATCTACTCAACGCAGAGATATGAAATTTCATACATAGGCGGACTAAAGGGTCGGAATGTGCACCTCGAAGCCGGAATTTTAATTTTCGCTTTCGTTCGTGAGTTATGAGTGAAAAATGAGCAAAAAACGTGCATTTTATGCGTTTTCGAAGCATCAGTTTCAGTAATAAATTTCAATATCAAATCACTTTCAGATGGCTTTGGCTATTTTTGTCATCATACCTCATACGTTGGAAATAAAAGCAACGCGATCGCTTGATTTTGTTAGTCCATCCTAGACGATTCATTTGTTTAGAGTGTCAAGGCCCACAGACATATGAAATTTTCAACATACACGGAAGAAGGATAATCAACCCTAAATATGGTAAAAAATTGTTCGATTTGAACGAAACTCACTATACAGGGGTTTTCTGGGCCAAGGAACTCGAATCTGAGGTCGCTTTTACCAGGGGAAGCTATCTAATCGTGGAATTTACTCCACGTGATTTAGGTGTTAATAATTATAATGATTTTACTTCTCTCTTAATTTTTAGTTTTTAATTTTTGAGATAATTATCGCGGGGGAGCCGCGGACACATGCGGGCACATGCTGTTTGTCTGTCTGTCCACGATGCACATCGAAATCTACTGAACGCAGAGATCTGAAATTTTAAATATAGATGGACTGAAAGGTGGGTGAATGCACCTCGAAGCCAAATTTTTAATTTTAGGTTTCGTTCGCGAGTTATGAGTGAAAAACTGGCAGAAAACGTGATTTTAGCGCTGTCGAAGCATCAGATTTCAGTAATACATTTCAATGTCAAATCAATTGCAGTTGGCTTTGGCTGTTCTTGTCATACCGTGGAAATAAAAGCATCGCGATCGCTTGAATGTTGTCAGCCCACGCTGGTCGATTCATTTGTTTAGAATGTCAAGGCCCGTAGACATATGAAATTTTCAACCTACACGGAAGAGGGATAATCAACATAGACCTAAATATGGTTAAACGTCGTTCGATTTGGACGAAACTCACTATACAGGGATTTTCTGGGCCAAGGAACTCGAATCTGAGATCGCTTTTACCAGGCGACGCTATCTAATCGTGGTATGTAATTCACGTGATTTAGGTGCTAATAAATATAATGATTTAACTATTATGCTCTTAATTTTTAATTTTTGAAATAATTATCGCGGGCGAAGCCGCGGGCACATGCTAGTATTAAATATAAAAAATACATTAGGCCGTGGTTTCTACATTCATTTTCCAGTCTTGATGCATTTCCATTATTATGTTATATTGAAGATGTACCTTCCGAAGTGACGATGACCTTCATTGACCTTTAAGTGAAACAGGATTATTACTCTTAAGTTTTTCCCCCAAAAATATAGATTAAGTAAGGGTGGTGCACCATCACTAATGATTGTATACCTTCTCTAGCCCGAAGTAAGGAATGTGAACCAATGTAATGCAATAATGAAACACAGTCAGTAATACTATCTTCAGCTGTTTTAGACTTCACAGGCCTTAGAACTACGAAACTATTAGGAATTTATGGTCTCGAACTGGCTGCGATTAGAAGTAATTGAGATCAATTTGGTATCTCTGAACAGCATGAGTTTGACAACTCGCATAAGCTATGGCAAATCCGACATATCTGTATGTCGTACTATTACGGTTTCGATCCCAGTTCTTACATAAACGTCATGCTGGACATCACAAACAAAGTAGGCTATCTAATCTTACCTTCTTCACCACGCACTTCATATCTCTGTGATCATCGATATCCCTCTTGGCTCCAGTTTTAGCGATAAGTGACTATACAATACAATAAGTCTTATACAGTAATTTACAATTGAGTCATCAAAATCCATTCATGGTGTATTACTTATTTTTAATCATATAAACTGTATATTATGTCATTATATGGCGAACTGTTAAAGAAATTGTTGGACTTCCTGACAGAACTGCTAGTGCAATGCTATAATATGCACCTCGTAAGTTACGTGGACTAGGGCTGATTAATTGTCAATGGGAAGCCCCGTTGCAACATATTTCTGTTGCTAAAAAGTTGACCAATTGTGACGATCCCCGCTTCTTCCTGGTATTTAATTATGATGATGAGATTCAGCAGAGCTTGGCAAGTCTGAGTCCACTGGACACGAGTAATACTCAAATGAGCTCTCGGCAACTTAGAAGAGTTTTGCGGTTGAAATCATTCGAGGAATGGTCATCAATGTCATGGCAAGGTATCGGCATATCTCATTTTAAGGAACATACAGCCACTAACAACTTCATGGCGGAAAAGGTTAAGATCACTTCTTCAGAATGGACGGCCCTCTTGAAGTTAAATATCAATTATGCCAACTTGAAAGGAGTTTCTGGAAATCATAGTGAATCGAACGGGACATCCCTTTGTCGCAGATGTGCAAAGGAGACTAAAACACCAGGCCATGTGCTCGGATCTTGTCCCTTCAATTCTCTCCTGATTACCCAGAGGCACCACAAGTTGAAGCATGCACTTACCACCATGCTAACAAAACAAGGATACGAATGCTTTGTGGAAGTCCATGCTATTGACGGGACAGGATCCAATCGCTTTGCCGACATCGTGGCTTTTAAGAAAGGATCACATGAAGCTTACATCCTTAACCCCACAAGAAGGTATGAAAATAATGCTGCCGACCAAGCAAACAACGTAGACCGTGAAAAAACGATATATATATATGAAAGCTGTATTCCTTTCTTTAAAGAGAAATATAGGAGGAGTTTTGGTGATCGGCAGTTTACTGTCCATGGACTTTTATTTGGAGCAAGAGGTACTGTATACCGATCGGTTGCTGACGTACTTAGGAAGCTGGGACTGGACTTATCATCCTTAAATCAGATGGCAGAAAACATCATTGCTGAATCAGTGGGCATATTGCACCACCACATATATAAGAATATAGTAAAAAATTGTTTAGATGTTTTATTTAAACTATTGTTTATATGTTACCCATTTTTTACCATCATTTGAACTATTGTTAAAAGTGATTGATTGGTATGCTGTGTCTATGGCAACTTGCTTGAAGCAAGCAGCTCATTTTGTTCAATAAAATGTTTTCTTCTGCATGGCATTCTGTCCTTCTTAGGTTATATTAAGAACCCTACGTAACATCTAAACTCGAGCACAGTTTCACTGTGGACGCTAATATACTGCTGTTGTACACATACTCTGCCACCTTCCCTAGTGGATGTGCATTATTCATTTAATTTTAAGCTTTGACTGATGATTTTAGTGATGGTATACATTCAGTAGAGATAATGTACCTTCCTCATCATCCACTTTCACTATAACATGTTTCTTTTCATGCGGATTTAGCAAGTGACCACCCAAGACCGATTATACAGTGCTTTTCACGTACGAGTTGGCCAATCGTGCGGGTTTCTGCGTCGCGGCGGCCACAGCTCTAGCTCCTGAGCGATCGGGTGGAATATATACTCAAATAAAGCCGGTAACGGTATATTGATTCAGGTTCTCACAAGTACAGTTAAAATTACAATGAAAATAACCACGTACCTCATCACAAGAGTTGTTGGAAATGTCCTCCTCTTGCATCCACACAACACTGTCACCTTTTTAGTAAATTTTCTTTCACACGCATAAGTTCAGCTTCCGAGATAAGAGTTAATTTCTCTTGTGATAATGGCTTTAAGTTCTTCTAGTGTATGGGGAACTGACCTATACACTTCATTTTTTCAAGTTCCCCATAAATAATAGCCACATACTGTTAGAGGAACTTAAAGACAATATACCAAGATAAATTAACTCTATCTCGGAAGCTAAACATACACGCGTGAAAGAAAATTTTCTAAAATGGTGCCAGTGTTGTGTGGATGCAAGAGGAGGTTTTTGTGCCCTCCCTTGCCCCCCGAGTACCAAGCAATGAAGCCAGAACCTCGGGTCAAACCAAATTTTGGTAACCATTTGTGCTGTTATGTTCCTGTACGTGCCCTTGGTGCTTCATCCGGATGGGATGTTGGTGGTATTTGGGCTGTGTAACTGTGTTTAGTGATTGTTGCAGTTATCCTGCTTTTATGCTTGGAGTGTTTTATGTCCTTTGTTTGTGATGTGCTAAGAGGTGTGAGCTGAGTGTTAATATGTGTGAGAGGATTTTTAACCAGCTCGGCATTTGCCGATGAGCAAGGGAAACCCCTCAAAATCCTTGCTCGAGCTGGGGTGATAGGTTACCCATTAGGGTGTCCCTCCACCAGTGCGGGTTTAGTTTTCTTGTTTTTCCAGGAGTGCTTGTTTGGCGAAAATTTTGAGAGCTGTGAAGGCGTGTTTACGAGTCCAGAACTGTAGGTCAGGAGCCCAGACTTCGTTTACGGCTCTAGCTGCTTCATGAAGGAGGAGTCTGGGTTCTATGTAGCGCGGACAGGTATATAGCATGTGATACATTGTATCTGGTTCGCTATCTTCGCAGGCGCAAAGGTCGTCTTCTGCAAGATTGAACCTAATGAGGTTTGCAGCGAAGTTTCCGTGTCCACTTAAAATTTGAGTGACATAATGGTCAGGTTTGATCCATGGCATTTTTAGACGTGCGGAGACATTAGGGAAGAAGTCCCTCGTGATCTTCCCATTTGGGGATTCGGTCCATCTTTGTTGCCATATGTTAACAATTTCGTCGTGCAATAAGGTGTACAAATGACCTTTATCAACGGTGTCGTATTGTTCTATGTCCAGGTGGAGATTACCTATGTGAACAGGGAGCCGTCTGCGTATTCTAAATCTGTGTGAACGTTCTTGGAGGAGGAGGTCTACCGGGAGAACTCCTGAGATGACATGAAGTGCGTCATGGGAGATCGTGTTGTAAGCTTTAGTAGCGCGTAGAAGTGCTTGTCTTTGTGAGATTTTGAGTTTCTGGATATGGTGGACATTGAGCCTGGGTGCCCAGGTGCTAGCGACATAGGAGATTATTGGCGCGAATATGGAGGAGTATAGTGTATGGTAGTTGGTGAACGTGTAACCCCATTGCTGGCCAGAGAGTCTGGCCATGGTTTGGGTTAGGTTATTGGCAGTGTTGCAGATGGTCTGAACATGAGCTGTGATCTTGTTTCCTTCTTGGAGGGTGGTGCCCAGATATCGGATTTCACGGAGGTATTTTATGTTTGTGTTGTCGAGCCTGACTCTAGGCGGATGAGTGTTAAGTTTACCTTTAAGTAGCATACTGTTTGTTTTAGTCCTTGAGATGGTTAATTTTGCTTTATCTGACCAAGTGTTCAGGATATCTAGTGCTCTGTTAGACTTCTCCTCGAGTATTGCTCTGGACTCGCCTTCTATAATCAGGGCAGCATCGTCAGCATAGGCAATCACTTCGGCATCGTCAGTTAAGTCTATTAGTCTTAGTCCCTCGTCAAATACCAGATTCCATAACTTGGGTCCCAGTACTGAGCCCTGGGGGCACCCTTTAGTTACGGCTTACGTATGAGAATGAAGGCGGTCGCGTAGTGTAATTTGTCTGGCTCGAAAGTAGTCACTTAAGACAGCGTAGATGTTTTCCGGACAATTTATGTGTCGCAGCCTCTCTAGGGCGTGTGGCCACCAGACATTGTCGAATGCACCTTCAATGTCAATGAAGATAGCTAATACATATTTTGCGTTAGAGGTGGCAACTTTTTGTTGAAGCAGTGAAACAGCGTCTTCAGTGCATTTACCAGGTCGGAATCCAAACTGTCGGGGGGAGTATGCAGCCTCCAGGATTGCATCAATTTTGAATAAAAGCAGGTGCTCAAAGATTTTGCCCAGGACGGGGAGCAAACATATGGGTCGGTACGATTTCGCTAGCGTGGGGTCTTTAGTAGTGTGCTTTAAGATGATAATTAAAATTCCTGTTTTCCAGGCGTTCGGAAATATGCCGAGTTGTAGGCAGGCGTTATAGATGTCAAGGAGTTGAAAAAGAAGGGTAGGTCCCCCTTTCTTTACTAGTTCTGTGTTGATTTCATCAATGCCCGGTGCAGTTCTGTTTTTTGTACGGTCGATTGCGATTTGGATGTCAACTGTGTCGAATGGGTTGGCTGGTTGGTTGTTTTCAAAAGGTTGGGAGGCAGTTCTACGTAGTCTTCTATGTGTTATGGTTTCGCCTGCGTGTGTGTCATCGGGGATCAGTGTGTCTGTAAATGTGGTGGCCACAGAGTCCCACGTGTAAGCAAATGTGCCATCTGGAGATTTCAGGCTGTTGATGATAGTGCGGGGATGAAGTTTATTTGTTTGTAGTTTATAGGCGAGACCCCATGAATTCAGGACACTTTGCTCAGACACAAAGTTTTGCCAACTATCTGTTTTTGCAAGATAAATTCCGCGTTTATATTCCCGTCTTGAATTTGAAAACTCGTTATAATATCTGTCTTTGTTTAAGGGATCGCGCGTTGTTGCTCTTTCGAACCTTCGCCTTTTTGCATTTGTTTCGCGCCGAAGTCGGTCTAAATTGTTATTCCACCAGGGGACAGATTTCTTTCCCGGTAGGGTCATTGGAACGCTTTTCCTCGCTGCATAGGTTAGCGCCATGGTGACCTGTTGGACCCTGGCCTTTATTTCCCGCGCGGAGGTGAGTGGATTCTGGAGAGGCTCAAGTTGAGCTTCCAGTTCCATTTGGTATTTGGGCCAGTCTGCAAGCTTGATGTTAAAATGTCTAGTGGTCCTTAACGTCTTGACTATTGTGTCTTCTATGATTATTTCGAGAACTTTGTGGGAGCTAGTTCCGATTTCGGGCTTAATGTCCCACTGGACGGGTCGTCTTAACATGTCCCGCGATATGAGGGATATGTCTATAAATGAGGAACCATGTCGACTCTGGAATGTGGGCTCCTGGTTGTTCCCATTGAGAATGAACCATTCCATTTCGGCTATAAGTTCCTCCATTAAGGGACCGTTGTTGAGATGATGATCAGTGACTGGGGGACCCCAGAGGGGGGATTTGCCGTTTGCATCTATCCCAACCACAATATTGGGTTGAGTCCTTCCGATTTGTCTGAGTGTGTTGATTACCCGGTCCGGAGGTTCAGCAGGTTGGAGATATGCGCTAACTAGTGTGAATTCACCGATTACGGTAGCTATTTTAGCGCACGTTATGTGAGGGGCGGAAAGGTGGGTTTGCTTAAGGCATTCTATGTCAGGGTTTAAACAAATTATTCCTGTCCATGGAGGACATTCCCAACATCTCTTGTGATGAGGTTCGTGTTTATTTTATTGTAAGTTTAACTTTAATAGTGAGAACCTGAATCATTACAACGTTAGCGTAGATATTTCACCCGAGCTGTTGCCGCCACATCGCAGAAACCCGCAGGATTGTCCAACTCTTACGTGAAACGCACTGTAAAAGCATTGAACGTAAAAACGCTGGATGGTAAGTAAAGATTTTGCCACGGCAATGATACTTTAGGTCAGAAGATTGTCTCAACAGGATGAAGGTGTATGATGCCTTCCAAATCGTTGGTATAGAGTGGTGTATGTAATTTAAAAGCTGTAATTAAACACACTAGTACAAAACGATTTGTATTTCTTATTTTCTTTGCCCTGACACATCTCGGTGTTGTTCAAAATCCATACAATAAAGTTAGCATATATCGCAACATTCCAATTGCATGTGACTGCCCCGCATTATCTTGGAAAACAGTTGCAATGCTTTTATGGAAACTCTCTCATAAATATAAGTTAAATCACACGAATAACAAGATGACTGCAAATGAAGTAAAGATCTCGCATTAAATCTGTGGCGATGACGACCGTTACTCGCTAGAGAGAGATATGCTATTGTGCGAGAGAGAGACAGACAGACAGACAGACAGAGAGAGAGAGATAGCTTTGCCTTCACAAATAGAAAGAAAAATACTGTTGTGCGAGAGAGAAATAGTTAGCAGCTCAGACTACGATACAGTCTCCACGAATACATAAGTCTGTCAGCAGTGTATGAAGCATTTCCACTCGAATAGTTCGTTGGTGCGTTAATGTAGATAATGTGTGATTATTGTGGATTCAATGTGTATCGTATTTCGTTCTTAATTTGTCAGTTTAATTGTCTCATCGAAAACACACGGTTATTTCATAAACATGCCTCCAATTCAATCAAATCTGAAAAACAAGAAACTGAACGGTCAAAGTAGGGAGATGGCTTGCAACGTCCTGCAATTTATGGAGAAAGAAGCTCAAGAAGGAAGATACAGTATCCCCATTCAGAAAGGTCATATGAGAGCACCACAGACAACAGGAGTATCTGTAAGACTGATTGGCAAGTTAAAACAAGAAGGAAGGAAAGCAGAAAGTACTGGCTCTTCATTTCGAACTCCTGACAAAACAAGGGAAAACAGGGTTAAACCCATGTTAGATTTGGATACTTTTGATATGGAAACTATAAGGAGAACGGTTTAGAACTTCTATAAAACGTAAAAGAAGGCACCTACCGTCTCAGGTCTAAGAATGAAACTCGAAAAAACAATGGTCTAAGAATGAAACTCGAAAAAACAATCGATTATAAAGGACGGGATTCGATACTGCGCAAAATCCTTTAAAAAACTAGGCTTTAAATGGCAAAATACGAAAAGTAAAAGAGCGGTTCTGGTTGAAACGCAAGAAATGCGTGCAAAGATAATTAATTTTCTCAGATCCATCAAACGGTACAGGGAAGAGGGAAGATACCTAGTTTATATGTACGAATCTTACATTCATTCTTCACATGTCATGGAAAATGCATGGAGTGACGACATCAACAATGGATTATTGGTACCAGTCTCCCGATGGCCAATGTTGGTCATGATTCATTCAGGAGGTGACAAAAGGCTTCATACCTAACGCTCTCTTCATGTGGAAAACAAATCAGAGCACGGGTGACTACCACAACATGAATCAACACAACTACGAGAAATGGTTACAGGAAAAATTAATACCTAATCGTTCCCCGCACTTGGTCATTGTGTTAGATAACACTAGTCTACAAAAAATATTTTTTTGTCTGCTACTGAGGAAACTATATGTGCTTTATATGGTAATTGATGTGCTGATTCCAGATCTGAAGTCAGATTTCTCCTAGCACGTCAGGTTTTTGAGTTATGATAATGTAACTATTAAGTCTAATGTGACATTTCATATAAATATCCTGCCCCATTAAGGAAGTGAAAAAATTATTTTTATTGTGTTAAGTTATTTTAAATACTTTAATACGTAAATGCAGACTTACAACGTGAAGTGAGCACTAAAAACCCCATTTAAAATACCTTGACCTTGACTTTTCCTTTTATATTGGCTTGTGGATGATCGCTGTAGGAACCAGCAGTAATCACCCATCATGCTCGGTCCATATTGACCCTGGTACCTGGATTCCATGGTTGATATTTCCTAGTGGAACCTCTCACCATTTTCATCACTTACAGTCCCGAGATTTGGTGGGAAAAAGTCTAGGTGAGAATGCAGGAAATGTAACTTTAATGACATACGGCAACCTAGATTTTGATAAGCTCTAAGCATTTTATGTACTAGCTCAGCATAATTTTCAGCTCGATAATTTCCTAGAAACCTAGTTGCCACGAGCACGAAAGTGTCCCAAGCTTCAAGTTCAAGAACGCTCACTTTGGTTCTGAACGTAGCATCACACATCAACTGTCGTATCTCTGGTCCAATGAAGATTCCTTCCTTCAATTTCGCATCACTTTTCACTCTCCCATACTTCTCCTTTAGATACTTAAAACCTTGACCACCATGTTTCATAGCTTTCACAAAGTTTTTTATTAGTCCAAGTTTAATGTGAAGGGGTGGAAGAAATACCTTTTGTGGGTCCACGAGCGCCTTGTGCTTCACATTGCCTTTTCCAACAGTTGGTTCAATTCTTGGAGGCCAGTGTTGAATCTTAGAATGATTACTGTCAACACGACTATCCCACAAACACAAGAAGCACATGTTTTTAGTATAGCCTAACTGTAGAGCAAGTAAAAGTGATGTAACCTTTAGATCTCCACAAATGGGCCACTTAAATGTTGTGTAGTTTATTACTTGTAGGAGGATCTCCATGGATTCATATGTCTCTTCAGTCCTGTAGCATGAGCTAAAGGTATTGATGGTTTACTGTTTCCAATGTGTAATAAAACACATTTTAAACTCTATTTAGATGAGTCAATGAACAGGTTAGTGTACATCGCCTAATTCTTTGATGAGGGCATTTATATCATTGCAATAATACACAGAATTATCTTGTGTATAAAAAGAAGCCAGTTTCTTATTACGGTCACGATAATGCGTGACTATGGTATCCTCCTGCAATAAATTCCATTCCTTCAGTCTTGAGGCTAAGATTTCACCCTTCTGCTTAGGAAGTGACAAATCCCTGATTAAGTCATTAAGATCATCTTGACTTAGTAAATGAGGTTTCGAAGAATCTAATTCGCCTTCGTAAGTATCAGCATCAGTAGTACTTTCTGTCTCTTCCTCCTCTTCATGAGACAGTTCATTTTCAGGGGTGAAATCTTTGGGGGGAAGTGGTACAGGATTCTCTGAATCATGAGGCACTGGTTTCAAAGCAGAGTCACAGTCTGAGTATACATTTATTTTTTTTAACCCATAAATTTTTGTCATGCAAAAATAGCAGTCTGAGATGTGGTACTTTTGCTCACGCCAAATCATTGGCACAGCAAAAGGTATAGATCTTCTTTTCCCACAAAACCATTGTGTAAGACCAGAGTAACATACTGTGCAACAAAAATGAGGTGCCCAGACTTTGTCATCATCTCCTATGGTGCAGGCGAAGTAATGTCTGTAAGCAGTCTTCACTTAACTTGTCATGTTCTTTCGCTGGCTGTGTGGTGTAAATTTCCCACAGATATAGCAGAAGTTGTCTGGATGGTTAACACAGCTTCTTCTATTCATCATATTAACTTCTGAACTTATGAAATGAAATGGACACTATCGTCAATAAAAGTAAACATTAATGTTCATGGGTGAAGCTCATATAGGTTATGTGAAGCAAATGTAAATATATATTGAATCTTGGTATTTAAGTGCATAAAACATTAACAGAAAAGCCATACAATTTATTTACTTATGTATTTACTTACATCGCAATGTTACATGCACTGAAATCAACTATATTTTATTTTACTTAAGGCTTTCTGTATTCCTTCACAAATAAAGTCACTTTAATGGAAATCAGCAAGTTTTGGCGGGAAAATGAATACACCTGGTGAGAAGCAGTTGAAGTTTTAAAACAACTGACCAATGAAATCAAGGAGGCCAAGACAACAATATGATATAATTAATTTGAATATGCAATGACATTATCACAATTTACTTAAGAGTAAAACTGTAGATCGTAATTATTTAAAAATTGTGACGTGGTAGAGCAAAAATGTCTTCAGATCTGTAATCAGCACATTCAAATTAGGGTTGGTTCACTTGTTTTGTTTCAGTAGCAAAATCACTGTAGACTAGTGTAATGCGCGATATTACGTGTACAATGTTTTTCTTGAAAAGTTCCTAATTCTAATTCTACTAGAACACATGATTCGGTGGTTAGCAGAGAAAGGCATAGCTTTTGAACATACCATGTTAAGGCCAGAATTGTATTAAATAATTCAATTACACAAACCAAGGTATAGGCAATGCCATTTTTTAGAGATTCAATCATTCTTTGTAACGCCTCCAGCTATATCCCAAACTAAACGCTGTAGAGAAAATCTGGGCTGCTGTAAAGAATTGGGTTTGGCCTCGAAATGTTTTGCAGACACTCGATCATGTTTGTTCTCTATGTGAACAGAGATTTGAAACGCTAGGAGAGAATGAATGGAAAACGATTTGTGACCATGTGAAGAAGGTTGAAGCCGAATTATGGGAAACCGATTGCATAACGGATGTCTTAATTGATGAATTTGTTATTCGTTTAGGTGGAACAGACAGTGACAGCGAACCAGAAGAAGAAGAAGAAGAAGAAGAAGAAGAAGAAGAAGAAGAAGAAGAAGAAGAAGAAGAAGAAGAAGACGCAGCTAATAGTGATGACAACAATCTTTCGGGGCCGAGGAGCTGTAGGTACGTAAAGGGTTTTCATAATGTTTTTATAACAGTTAGTAGTGTGCCTCCTATCCATTGGTTGAGTAATGTCACATCGAGCGCGTCACTTGCAATGACGTAGGCAATCGGCACAGATTTCGTGCGGGATCTTTACATTGTGGAAATACTTGCTAATACACAGATTATATGAGCTAGTTTGTAGGCGGTTATGAGCACGTGCTTATTTGCAGTCAATATCCTAATTTTGAAGATACCAGTGCACAATGCTATTAATTCAAGTACAGGCGAAGTAATTAGTTCCTTCGTTGAAGAAGACTTAATTGCACATAATTGAGTTGGTTCTTATCTAACTTAGGGGTCATGCTGGTGACAATGAGCGCGTGCTGGGATACAGTTAGGCTATATTGTTCATGAAGCGCACAAAATGGCCCCTCGTCACGTGACTTCTAGCAATCACAATGCTAAGCTTTTAACCCCGTGCCCCGCTATCGCATTGGAGTTGTAATTACCGCAGGCTAATAGGCTCCCAGGCGCTGCGCTGGGTACGTTATCAGCACAGGTTGCGTAGTGAATAACATCAGCGAAATATTATATCACCGGTTTTATAGGCTACAAGAATTTAATTTTGTTCGTTATGTTGGCTCAAATGAAATAGAGGTCACATCAAGATGCCCTACTAATACACTCGCGTAACTTCCACCAACTTAACATGGGAATATGACAAAACCTAAACATGGCTTAAAACTATCCTTTAGATAATATTCGAAATAAAATGTTTAGCTCTTAATAGGCCTTACTATGTACTAGTGATGAAAATTTAATTAAAATCTTAGTATTTTTTAAAATGAAAATCGCATTTTTTATAAGGTATATAATGTGGTAGGCTAATAATAGCAAGAAAAAACTCATCATTCTTCGCGCTACATTCCCAGGAAATATCAAACCCTAGTCTATATGTGATATTTACAGATACACAGAGAGAAAGACATGTTTCTGAACATAGAATTTATGGATTCATGGACCTCAGAAAGAATACAAATGCTGAAAACTCGACATATCCTGTAGCTATAGTGCGGTCAGAGAAAGTAACAACTGAAGAGCTAGTGCCAGCCATTATATATTGTCCTAGCATGCATATTACTATGAAGACAGATAACCTTCTAATTTCTAAGTAGGTTAGTTTCAAACTATGTTCTTCATTACCATGCGTTAAGAAAACTAAATAATGAATCGGTGCAAAACTTATTGAGTGGAAATACAATAAGTTACCGTACTGATAATCTTTATTTCCTTAAGTGGCCACAGAGAAAATTATTAGAAATATTAAATTTATTCCAGTAAACAAACTGCAATTCTTTGAGGATTTGTTGTACTACGCATGTGCGGTGTACTAACAATTTCCTAATGGATCATTGTTCAAGCGATAGTTTGTCGAATTACATTATGGCTGACATCTATTCATATTTAAAGATAAACATGAATAGCCTATGTTTAATTATTAGTGTATTGTTACTGTCAATAAACAAAATTTTACAAATGATGTTGCTAAAATGTACATAAAAATATATAGATTTTAATTTCATGTTGCAAAACACTGCTTTTTTTTTTTGTTATAAACATCTCAAGCTCAATGGGGAATGGCGTCGCGCAGAACCTGATAAATCGAAATTGCTTCCTTAATTTTCTGCCAGCACAAAATGCCTGAAAATGTCGCTGTAACATAACTCAAATAGAGAGAATAAAATACTTGCAGTACTGGAACATCTGTGATGGACGAATTTACATGTACCCATGTGTCCGGCATGTGTTAACGGTTGTCGAATGCAATTCTACGTGCGATGACATACTCTCATATGTGCAGCAATGCGCATGCGTCCTATTGCTTGGCAGAACATACCTTATATAGTTATGTTTTCTTCTAGATTCTAAAAAAATTACCGTTCTTTGTATTACTCTATTTTTCATTGAGTTTTTAGTTTATATATTGGAATATTAAACTATGGAGTTAATCTCTGCTGTTGGGACAAGTTTCTAGGTGGGGGTCTTCCGGCTTTTTCCTACACGCATGAAACGAATGTCGGGAAACTTTAGGCGTTTATGGTCACCGCATACCACTTGACCATCTTTACCACATTCATCCCAAGCGCGTCTTGTTCGGCATGAGTGTGTGTGTGTGTGCGACTGGCCCGGAATTGGGCTGTTCACCCACTCTATGTTCTTGTCTGGTCTAATAGTATGTATGTGATCCATAGACACTCCCTCTTTTAACAGTTCCCGGTCCTGTAAGGACAGAGAGAAAGAAGAAAACATGTTATAAAAAGTAATAAAAGTTAAGAATAAGTATAATTCTCATCGTATTACGTCAGCGCTCAAGGCGTCAATTTCAATATTTTCATAATCTTGTATGCGGGCATCTTGGCATAAACTAGTGGTTGAAGGGAAGCATCGCACGTGGTGAGTATCTGACCAGAATCATTGATTCCAAAGTTGGCGCTAAGGAATGTGTTTGGGAAGCACTGGAATTAAATTCAGGCAAGAGCCGATGTATTGCCACGGCGGAGTATAAAATTCTCCCTCACCAAAAAGCATAATACTAACAAATGCTGTATTTTCATTTGAGTTGTTAGGGAATTTATATTGCTAACAGGCTTGAAATGTTAGGGTGTACCCCGAATAAAATGATTCGGACAGTATAACGGGATTTATTTGTAATGCAGTGAGGAGGAAACCAAGTGGTGTTATTATGACAAATAATAATTACAAGTTTATGTCATGAAGGAGAGTGTGTGTTTCTTAAGAGTGTTGAGAATGCCAGTGTATATGTGTGTAATAAGTGATAGCTTCATTTGTGTTTTTACAGGCAGGTGAAGAACTGACGCATCCAGTTTTTAAAATCGCTATAACCGCAGGTAAAGGAAATAGATGTAACAAAAATACGAATTAATGGCCTCAGAAGAAATTTCCTTTCTTGACTTGCATAGAGAGGACCTTGACTACAAATGAGATATTTGTAAATGTACGCCTTCTATTAGGTGTAAACATTTAACAGGTAAGTATGTTAAATTATAGCTACATTAATTGTAAAACATTAACTAAATGGTAGGCTATGACTGATGCCAAGCAAGCACACATTCTCTCTTTTCCTCTTGTTGCAGATATGAAAATAAATCGCGACAGATTTAGGCAGCACGCACTGCGACTATGTGCCCGAACCTGTAAGGTTTAATCTATTGATCCAAAGCATATTCTAACTTCGGGTAACCTATATTTTATGTAAACAAAAAGCTTTTTTTTTATTATAATGCATTGTTTTGTATAAGCAACTTAACTGATACTGTCAACTTTAAATAACTTTTTGTTCGACCACACACAATTACGCTTATTGCGTATAAAGTAACGGTATCATAATGATACCCATTTCGACACTGATCTTCATTTCGAGATCGATGTGGTATCGATTATCATCGAAGACAGAATGATTTCGACACCTAGAGAATAGCAGCTGAAAACTGAGTAATAATCAACCTGTATTCAAACTAAAATAAATTCTTTCCGTCTCACATTTATTATCTTATTGTCAAAATCCGTTGGTTTCATGAAAACAACAGAAACAAAGCTTCCATTGGCCGACGCCATGAGAAGCCATCTCTCGTATAAGACAAGAACTACAATCAGTTGATGCCAAGGACAGCGCGCTGAAGCTTGACTGTTTGTTTGAGTGAATCTAAATCTCAATATTTAGACATTAAGATTAAATAGGGTCGAACAAAAACAGTCGTATGCAACTTGCCTATAATGGTAATTAAAATACTTGTATTAAAATTATGAAACTCGCGTTGTTCGTTTCATAACAGACACGTATCTTAATAAATGCCATTACAGATTTATTGCGATATGTACTATATTTATACAGAACAGATTCGTACAATGTAGAATGCAGTGTCTACACCTTTTCAACCTCAATTTCGGGAAAAGTAATTTCAATTTCAGAAAAAGTAATTTCAATTTCGGAAAAAGTAAATTCATTTTCGGAAAAAGTAAATTCAATTTCGGAAAAACTAAATTCAATTTCGGAAAAAGTAATTTCAATTTCGGAAAAAGTAATTTCAATTTCGGAAAATGTAAGTTCAATTTCGGGTTATTTTTTTTAAACCTCCGATGGGGCATAAAATGAAAACCACAGTGAAAATCAAAACAGTTTTATTTGAAACATTAAGGTACACCTTCTGGCTACTTCTCTACCTAGTAGCGCTCCGATTGAGACATTTGTCGAAGCGTGGTGCAACTTTCAAGTACCCTTTTCATAGAAGCTTGCTGCCAGCCTATTGAAGAGGGTACTTGAAAGTTGCACCACGCTTCGACAAATGTCTCAATCGGAGCGTGACTAGGTAGAGAAGTAGCCAGAAGGTGTACCTAAATGTTCCAAATAAAACAGTTTTGATTTTCACTGTGGTTTTCATTTATGCCCCATCGGGGGTTTAAAAAAATAGCCCTCGTATTTCCGAAATTGAACTTACTTTTTCCGAAATTGAAATTACTTTGTCCGAAATTGAATTTAGTTTTTCCGAAATTGAAATTACTTTTTCCGAAATTGAAATTACTTTTTCAGAAATTGAGGTTCAAATGGTGTAGTATTCTAAGTTATATGAAAACACATGGAAGAATAAAAAAGTAGACAAAGGAAATTAAAAATACCCAGTAACAATTTAATAATACCTGGCCTTTTCTGTAATCTATGTAAATTCGCTTAATAAGCTTTGCTCATATGGTGGCTTAAGATTTTGTAATGCATGAAAACATTGTTCGTTCGTATGTTTCGTAAATTCTTATTTCAATAAAAATTTATTTTGTTTAAAGAAAATCTACCTGTAGAATTTTGTTATGCATTACTGTATAATCTTATTCCTAAATTAAACCCATATTTCAGTCAGCTGATGATCTAATAATATTTCAATTAAGAGTGAGGAAGCAATTCGTCTTGTGTTCCGAGGGTGAAAGTGTGTTTTAAAATTAGATTCATATTTATTCAGACAAATTAGTCAATTTCTTTCATACAATATAGGTTAATGGTATATTAAATTGAGAGAAGATAAAATTCGTTGGGTTATGCACAGTGGCAGTAAATCTGCATAACATTTTACGCCATTCCTGAGGTACTTCCCCGTCTCTATGCATTTTTAAGTAATGCCAGCCATGTGTCTCCCAATATGTGATACGACACCCTCCCAATCTCGTTGCATATCCCAACCAGACCTGAGCTTCGTTTATTTTTAATAAGCTGATCACATTCTTTACTTCTGTCTTCGTGAAATAGGGACTGAGTTCTTTTACAGACTCTTTGTCTATGTATTCTGGTCTCGTGTGCGATTCGCATATCTCAATTGGAATATTAGTAAGGAAGTGACTGCTGGAATGGGTCTTTTTCTGCTTCTTCCGAAAGATTTGGCTGCTTCTCTTTCCATATATTTTTCCTGTTTCTGTTTTACGAGGGTTTTGCATTCTCTTCTCAATGTACGATATTCTTCAAGTGTTTCTCTGTGTCTTGTCTTTACTCTTCCCAGGCTTGTGAGGATGATTTTCCTTATCTTTCTCCTTTCCTGCTTACTGGCTGAATGATAGCTTTCTTCTCTGTCTTCTTTATTTCTTCCTTTTCTTGCACACCTCTTCGCACTTCACGATGGTCGGCAGCTGTTTCCTTATTGATGCAACTCCTGTTTCCACGAGTAATTTTGTGTCACCTTCATAAATCTCCTGGGGAAGATGAGGTCAATTGTGCTCATCCCATTGTAGGACCACGAGTCCTTTTTCTTTATTATTTCCCAGCCCTCTTCCTGTAGAAAAGACGACATCTCTTTTACTTTTTTCCTCTTTATCTACGGGGAAATTTAAGTCCCCGCATAGTAATAATACCATCTTCATGCAAAGTGCGACCTTCTCTGAAAGTGATGAATCCCTCTCTTCTATATATGAAAACCCACTAGCAATCTATATTAACATGATTACTTAACTCGATATAGTTTTAGCATTACTCAAAATAATTTCTATATCGTAGACCTATATATAAAATTATTGAGTAGTCTATCTAGTAGGATATAGAAATTAACTCTACAAGATTTCAAGAAGTCGCTCAAGTTTAAATTGGCTGCTAACCCAATTTATTATTTTATCCTTTTTCAATTTATTATCGAATTTTTCAATATGACCTGATAGCTTATTAATGTAATTATTTTTGCCACACTATTTCTGAACGTCTCCAGCATCTATCTACACTTTTAGAGCATGAGGGAGATATACAGAGCATACAGAACTGACTGCCTCAATCGTTAAGTTAAATGATTATTTCTGATAGTCATATAACATGCTTTGGTA
Organism: Ectobius pallidus; assembly: GCA_964059195.1. Taxonomy (NCBI): domain Eukaryota; kingdom Metazoa; phylum Arthropoda; class Insecta; order Blattodea; family Ectobiidae; genus Ectobius; species Ectobius pallidus. The sequence goes on from CAXKWD010000006.1 coordinate 17,770,621, forward strand.
ATAACATATAGACTTCTTGTTAGAGGAAAGTGTTATTGAACGATGTGCAGAAAGTTACTTGTTAGCCTGGTTAACATCCTATGCTTAAGTATGTTTTAATGAGTAGCTTTTCTTCTTCATCCACTTCTAACGTACCTCACTTTGTTGGAAGAGAAGGACAGACTTAAGCTGGCTATTTGATCACAGTGTTGAGATGTCCTCACATTAAGCTCCACACTGTTGTCTCACACAGTACCTCAGTAATAAAGAAGTAAGCCACCTGTCCTCGATGCCACGGTATCATTCTCTAATTAATCATTCGTTATATTTAGCCCTGAATCCAATGATGATTTAGCATAGTCCATAGATATAACGTTGCCCTTATCATTGTTATGAAATCCGAACATTAACTTATCGTAAATACATTTCTCTTATGGCCGGTTTCTATAAACTCGCGAATTACCTATGGGTAAATTATCTAATGCACAGAATTTACACAATTTACACAAGAATAACACCACACAAACACAAATAATTTAAAGATAGCAATCACTTACACTTGTGGCGAGTTTCTAGATAAATGTCCTCTAGGTAAATATGAAAATGACAGAAAAAATGTTCCTACAAACTCGGGCTAGATCTGTCCAAGGGTAAATCTTTGGGTTAATTTGTCCTTTCATGGATGGCTGGATAAAATTTAACCTTTCATAGGATCAATAACAATGAGAATCAAAGCCTTCTGAATTAAATTAACTGTACAACTCCAAGGCCTTGCTCATTATACCATTGTAGGTTAAATGGAACTAATTTGTCCATGGGTAATTTACCCATAGGTAATTCACAAGTTTGTAGAAACCGGGCATTAATCAACTATTATATGTCTTGGGCTAGTTTGATCCTATTAAAAACAAAGGGAAGGAGAACTAACAGAGAGTTCGCGGAAAATTCGCATCATGTGACAAAATGTGATTGGTTAATGCCATTAGCATGCGCCATTATCAGGGTGTGGCTTGCTAATGAAGAAGGAGTGTTCATAAGTTCATGCAACAATAATATCTACATTTACACGTGAAATAAAAAAACTCTCACTGGCATCATCATTATAGTAGGCTATATCAATTAGCAAATAAAACATAAAGGACATTGTTCAAGATAGAGAGGAAGTGAGCTGAACTGAGAATAAACAAACTACCATTATCACGGTGAATACATGCGTTCTCATGTGTGGAGCTGTACAACAGCTGTGACTACGACAGCCACACCTCTTTGTTTTGAACAAGATCAAACTTGCTTGAGACATATTTTAAAAATTTCCTTTTCATCATCACCATCATCATGTTTAATCCACCTGTTGTGGTTCTCATATTGCAGCATCTAGCCAGCGATTCAGAGGACGTCCAACTTTTCTTCCATCTTTGGGTTTGTACTCTTAGAGTTATTCGTTGATAGGTGTTAGCACTGGTTTGATTTTTATAGTCCTCATCAGTCCTGTTCTTTCTTTCCAATCCCACATAATGATGTGGACATGGTAATGGTATTATAACATTTTATGTTTGTTTCCGTTTTACGATCTATATTAAATACTTCAGTTAACCTTAAATGCTCCCAGATACTCCTTGAACCAGACGGCAAGTGAATTCCTACTACATAAGAATATACTTATCTTAACAACTTAAAAGAAGGTAAAACGGGCATGGGAATCAATGGGCCTACTGCAAACATGGACCGCCGGCGTGGTCTTGTGGTTAGCGTCGCTGACTACAGATCCGTCGATCCCTATTCGATCTCCGGTACCTCGGATTTTTCTGAGGTAGGGGTCTGGAACGGGGTGCACTCAGCCTCGTGATTCAAATTGAGAAACTACTTGATAGGGAAGTAGTGGCTTCGGTCATGGAAACCATCATTAACGGACAAGGGTGTCGGCAGCTGACCACATGCCCCAATCCTCCCACCTGCCTATGGTAAATGACGTAGCGATCGGGTGGTAGGCCTTGTCCATTCAGATATGCTGCGCTACGGATTTTAGTTTTTTAGTTTAATATAGCAAAGACATGCAAAAAGTCATGACGGAGAAAGAATCTTTAATATTCAATCAACTGTATACTTACAGTTTCCTGGAGCTTCGTTAGCGTGGGTTTGATAACTTCATAAAAACTAAAGTGTTTAGTACATCCTCTCAGCGAGAGGTTACGCGGCCCGTGGGTTGGGGCATTAATTGCTGCCAGTAGTATTACATATATACTGTTAGGTTCCCCGTTACTGTTGATAATAATTACCAGTGAAGGTGCTCTTGGAGAAATCCGAAAAAGGGGGTCCAGGTGTTCTTGTGGGGTTTAGAGCCCAAGCCCCCAACAAAGAAAAACAGGAAGGAATTACTTGGACGATACCAAGTATCCGTACTCGAAGCCCCTAGTTCATGGGTGCGCATCTGGGGCACATCGTGTCACTGTGCGGTAGGGGAATTTCTCCCACTACAGTCGCCCTTGACGTCAGCATAAAGCAGTTTCGACGTGACACTGAACATGAAGAACAGGTTTCTTACGTCACAGCAAGGGATGGGGACTAAAACGTTTCCCCTCAGTTGCTCACCTATGCCCTAGTTCATAGACCACGTGTTCACGTTAGGGTTTCAGCATTGGCACAACGCTCTCTCCCAGAACGACAATAGAACATCGTGCAGCGCAAGGGATCGTGATTTAACAGCACCATTTTAGGTTAAATTTATGTCCATTTCTTCACGATTTTACTCGTACTTACATTTACAACCTTTGTTCAAACATGAGGTGCTTATATGGAATTTATAGGTTGTAAACAATAATTCAACATAAAATAAGACTTTTTTTGTTAAAATATAATGTCCACCCATGCTCAATATTTAAAATAATGGAAACCTAACGTACTCTATAAACGCGAATTATCTTACTATAGTCAACATATATAACTAGCATAGGCTACTAGTCCAGAAATATAAAACTTGTATACAAAAAAATAAGTTTGTCATAAGCCTACGTATTACTAAGAATTCTTAAAACTGTTAAAAATGTTGTTTGAAGTCCATAAAATAAAAGTCTTGCACTAAAAGGAGGTAAAATTTCACTGATTTCGTGATTCTAAAACCCCTAGCATAGTGCGACACTAAACTTCCAATCCTTAGATTTTACTATTTATTTTAATTTCTTTCTGTCACTACAGATTGCAAAACACAAAGAATATCATTTCAATTAAACAATCAGGAAAAAACAAACCACAGTAGAAAGATATGTAGTACAATAAAACCAACGAACTGAAACAAAATAAAACAGTATGCAAACTGTGAAACATATGAAAATACTAGCTTAAAAGACCCGGCGTCGCCCGGGTTTTGTATTTTGTAATTGGAAATTAACTTATGAAGGATTTTGAATTTTAAATTCTAGGTCCTTATATAGGCATTTATAATTTGAAATAGGAAGAACGACTTATTACACTCAAACTATTCCCTCAGAAAACGCTTGATATAGTTTTTTATGGCTCATAGAGGATCTAGAATTTTGCATCCCATCGCTTGTACAGTGCACAGCAAGCCTGGTAGAGGTTTAAATAAGAAGAAACAGAAATTCCTGTAACATAAAATTGTAATATCGAGGCGGGAAATTTCCCACTCTTATGTTACCATAAAGCCGTTTTGGGGATGAAATTAAAAAGAAAGCATTATCACTTCCATACTTTTCTCTCAAAAACCTGCGATATAATATAATAATATACACATTACCATACCTCGTTTTGTTTCCTCTATGTCCAGGGTAGAGAAAGTTATGTGATTCCATTATTTTAGTGGATTTCATTCTGTAATATTTATTTATAACATGAATTATTTTGATAACTTCTCTTATTTGTCAAAAGTGCATTTCATTTGTTTTTTCCAAGCCCATCTGATACCATTTGGCAACAATATATTCTGTGATTTGGAATTGATAATTCTATGTAAAAAGGGATTAAGTATTTTCAAAAACATTTAATTTTTGGCATTTAGAATCAGAATTTTTCAAAATCCTTTCTTAGTGAGCACCTACATTATGAAACGAAGGTACTGTCAAAATTCCAAGTCTCTACCTGTTATAGTTTAGGCTGTACGTTGATTCCTGTCATTCATTCAGTCAGTCAGTCATTCAGTCAGTCAGTCAGGACAAAGCCTTTTATATATATAGAGATTAATCCTAGAAATACACGCTATTAGAAAATGAAATAAAGTACTTGTATGTAGTTTCAGTATAACCTACATTATGTACGAGAGTGACCATATAAATGGTTACGCATGATCTGTACAGAGTCCCTCAATACGAGCAGACTTATTTCATAATACAGATGTTTGTTTAGGCTGAACGATCTGCAGAAGTCCATGAACATCTTTGTTATAGTTCCACGGCTACCAATCATCAGTCCAATTACAGATATTTCTTGTATATGGTACTTTTCTTTCAAGTATTGGACCGTGGGTTCATAAAAGTTACTGACTAATGTTTTCAATGAGAATATATGAGAATACTCCCTTTTCGTTAGAAACTCCTTCAGGGTTGAATTTTGGGACATGCTGAAATACAGGTTTCATGACTAACTGCGCTGTAGAATATTTATGGTATGTTTCAAGAAAACCTGACAAAAAATATACTTTTAGCAATACAAACTTCTACACCCGCTTTTCACCCGCTTATGAGTTGATTTTAAAAATACGATGAAATAATCATGTTTTTGAGTAGCCTGTTTTTACCAATAATTTTAAAATCAGTCAGAAAATCCATTAAGTAACGTTTCTCAATAAAAACTTTGATCCCTCGTAAAACCCCTATTCGTTTATAGACACCTTAAGGTTCGGTTTTTTCTTAGAAATGGAAAATACATATCCCAAATTATATTATGAAATATTGTGAAATATTATGCTAAATTACAAGAAATTCCGACCATTCCTTTTTCAGTAGAAACTGGTTCCCTTCCTCTTCAGCCCTGTGAGGGGATTATTTAAGAAGAAATAGGACAAGCGCGTTCAATGGTTTATGTTCTGATTATTTCACCAAGTTTTTAGTCAACAGAATCGATTAGTAATTTTTTACTGATAAACTTTGAGCTTTTTATTACTCTTTTCGTTTATAAACAGCATTGGGGTTGAATTTTGGGAACATGCTGAAGTGTTTCATAATTTTTGTGCTAGGCTATTTACGCCAAGTTTCAAGAAACACGTGCCAAAAGTAGTTTTCCTAAGACGAACTTTTGTAGTCCTCTTCGTTCTTCCCCCCAAAAAAACAAATAAGGGTACGTGTTTAATCTGCTAGGCTTTGGAGTACTTTGACCAAGTTTTAAGTTAAATCAACTGTTAAATGATGTTTTCCAAACAATCTTTGAACCCTCTTATGGCGAATTTTGGTTTGTAAACCCCTTGGGTAGAATTTTTGGAACTGTTGAAATACGAGTTTAATTAAGTATTTTATGCTAAGTGTCAAATGAATAAGACCAACAAAAAAAAAAAAGTTTTGCAATATAAATATTGTACCTCTCATCTGCCGTTACTGCATGGTATTCATGATAGAATAAAATATGGGGTAAATTCTAACCCAAATTAAATAGGTATATGTGTTTCATTTGTTATGTTTTGGAGTAAATTTACTAAGTATTAAGTGAAAAGGTCAGTTAAATAATATTTCTCTATATAATCTTTGAACCCACCTTATGACACCCGTAGTGTTTGAATTTCGAAATATCTCTGCTTATCGAGTCTCTACATTATAAAATAAAACTACTGAGCACACTTCATATTTACATTTCGGCGGCTTCCGTTTAGTGTTGATGAATCTTTCAGGTAATGTTACTTTTTACTAGACTAGCTGGTTACCCGTCCTTGGAAGGGTGAAAAGGTATTGTTAGAAACGTGACAGGATACAGGCCAAGTTTCCTGCATCTCAACAGTCTGGGAGCTCCTCCAATTCCACACTCGGCCATTTGTCTTACAAGGGGGCTATGCGTGTAGTCTACTCCGCAGGTTCAAGCGCACACATGTCAATATTGGAGAGTCAGGTTGTCCCCATGCACTATCACCACGTAGGCCTATATGAACCCGAATGAAATGGATGATGAACATAGTGTTGAAACATACATAGGAAATTATGGCACATATTACAGAATGAGGGTTACCCACCATAGTTAATTTCAGCAATAAGGAGTTTGGATGGATAAGATAATTTTATTATAGAAATTAGATTTAAAAGAAGTGAACAGAGTTTTACAAAAGTAGGACCTGACAAGGGTGCAGCCAGTCTTTTTGAATATATTATATCTTATAACAGATGAATTTAGTAGCTCCAAGAATAGAACGACGTTCACATATACCTAAAGAAAGTAAAACTAAGGTACATAAATCCGTATAATCTTGAAATCGTTTATGTCAATTTTACAAATTAAAAAATTAAATTATAAAAATACCTTTAGGCAGGCCTACAGGCTGAGGTAGATTTCGAAGTTCTTTTGGTTTAATTTATTGTCGCTGCGCAGTACTCTTCTTCTTTAGCCTTGGCATAACAAACCCGCAATAACAACTGCAAAAAAGAGGAAAGATCACTTTTTCAAACATCCAAATCTCGCTTTATTTGAGAACTATCAAGAAACTAGTTATTGATTTGTATAGTACTCATCAAGAGCTTTCAACGATACCCCACAAGACGTGGTTTAAAAAATTTCGACTTTCCATCCCCCCACCCCCACTCGTACCCCCAAAACCCCCGAATCGTTGGTGTCACTTTGAACTCCATAGGGAGTATTCTAATGTGTTCAAACAAAGTTTCCCTCTGTACTTCAAATGGGCCGAGATATACATTTTTCAAAATTTCACCCCCCTACCCGTGGCCAATTTTCCTCATTAACGAACTTGTCCAAATTATTGAGCCTAGAAATACCATAATAAAATTTGGTTCAAATATCTTCAAAATCACGGCCGCTAGCGTGTAAAGATATATATAGGTATATAAATATCACTTTTTTTTCTTTCTCTTAAACGGGCGGTGGTTTCGTACTTAGGGAGGCATGAAACGTAAATGTATGAAATAATTTTTCGGAAGTCATGACATGGTATCGATTGGAATAGGTAGATTTTTCTTCGAAATCTACCTAAAAAGGAGAATTATAGCATTAGAGGGAAGGATCAGAAAGTGTGGTAGAAAGTAAAATCCTAGAACAAATATAAAATTTCAAATATCTTGTTTCTTATACTGACAAGAAAATTGATTATATAATTAGTAAGTTTCAAGCAGTGTGTCATGTGGGATCTCTTAAAAGATTTAAAAATAAAATTACAGAAGAAACAAAAAATAAATTTTACAAAGTATTAGGCTTTACCTACGGCGGTGAAGCCTGGGTAAAGATCGAGTAAAATCCAATCAGCAAGAGATGGAGATGTAGGAGAATGGACAGGATAATAGGGAGTGAGTGGCATGAGAGCCTTAAATGCAATATATCGAGAGGAAATATGTCTTACCGAGAAAACGCTGGAGATAACTATGAATCCGCGAAGTGAAGGAGCTGAAGAAATATCGAAATTACGCCCCTAATCCAATAAGTAAACCGTCAGTCAGACCTATAATGGCCCTGAGTTCAGAAACCAGAAAGATCACGTGATGGGAGTGACGCAATACTTCCTTATTGTGCCTGCAGTGACAAATTCTTACATGTGGGAATTAGAAAGAACCAGCCTCTTCAGTACTTGCCAGCGTCATAGGAGGGTTTGGATATTCACAATTCAATTGCACATTTTCATTAATACCTTTCCATCAGTTATTAAGTGCCAGTATGGTACTTTATGAGATTGTGTGGGGGACGAAAAAATGTCTGTCCGTCTGTCTGTCCGTCTGTCCGTCTGTCCGTGCGTCTGTACGCACCATAACTCAAGTACGCTTTTTCGCATTTTCATGAAACTTGGTATAAACATTCATAATGTCGATGGGAAGAACCCTATTGTTATTGAACCAAATCGGTTCACCGGTACCGGAGTAATGCCCAATTTAGTGCCTATTTTAATAGTATTATATTAGAAAGGCACCATAACTGAAATACGCTGTATCGTATTTCCATGAAACTTGGTATACTCATTTATGACGTTCATGAGAAGTTCCCTATTGAATTTGAACCTAATCTGTTGACCGGTACCGGAGTAAACCCCAATTTAGTGTCTACTTTAAAGGAGCATAAACTCAAATACGCTTTATCGTATATTTATGAAACTTCGTATACGCATTTATAATGTTCATGGGAAGACGTCTATTTATAATGGATAAAATCGGTTGACCTGTTTCGGAGTAATGCTCAATTTAGTGCCTATTTTATGGTAATATACGTATTCGAAAGAATTTATAAAAAAATGAAAATCAGTTATCTTGACAACACTGCCTATTGTTTTACTGTGATTTTATAAGGCCTTGGAAATTAAAATACAGGTAGCTATGACAAAAAACACTATTGATTTACATGCGCTTATCCAACTAAACCGTTAAAATGACCCCGGTGGCCGAGATGGTAACGCTTTGGCCTCACATTCTGGAGTCCATGGTTCAAAACCCGAAACCGGCCAATTTGAATTTTTTTGGTATTTTTATGTTATTGTGCGATTGTCATGATATCACAAATCTGTACAGTTCAGTTGATACTGGAAGATTTTAATCTAATTAAAAATAACTAGACCTTTGTTCTTCCGTAATCCCTGCTTAATGAATAAATCTGGAGCTTAACTTGGAAATCAATTTAAAAAAATCATATTCTGCATATCATAATTGCAGTCATAACTGATTAAACAAAAACATACTGGCACTTTGTTACATCAGTTTACCTGATTTTTAGGTAGATTTTCGAAGAAAAATCTACCTATTGCAATGGATACCACTTTATGATTTTCGAAAAATTCTTTCATATCTTTACGTTTCATGCTCCCCTAAGTACGAAACCACCGCCCGTTCAAAAAAAAATAATTGTGATATATATATATCTTTACACGATAGCGGCCGTAATTTTGAAGATATTTCAACCAAATTTTATTATGTTATTTCTAGGCCCAATAGTTCGGAGAAGTTCGTTAATGGGCAAAATTGGCCCAAGGGGGTGGTCGGGGGAGGGGGTTGAAATTTTTAAAAATGTATATCTCGGCCCCTATGAAGTATAGAGGGAAACTTTGTTTGAATAAATTAGAGTACTCCCTATGGAGTTCACAGTGACACCAACGATTCGGGGGTTCGAGTGAGGGTGGGGGTGGAGGTGGGGGTGGGGGATGAAAATTCGAAACTTTTGAAACCACGTCTTGTGGGGTATCGTTGAAAAGCTCTTGATGAGTACTCTACAAATCAATAAATAGTTTCTTGATAGCTCTCATATTACGCGAGATTTTAATGTTTGAAAATAATAACACTTAAAAGAATTATTATAATATCATAATTTTGTCTTTTTAGCGGCTTTGCTAATTTTATTCATTGCTGATCTTGCGCACGGCCTCCCAGAATATTATATCCTATTCTTGTTGTCAAAACAAATGATTGTAGGCTCTTCCTCTTTACCGAATTCAGTTCTTATTACTGCAGGTTTACCATGCCAAAGCTAAAGAAGAAGAGTGCTATGCAGCGACAATAAATTAAACCAAAAGCACTTCGAAATCTACCTCCGCCTGTAGGCCTGCCTAAAGGGATTTTTTTATTATATTCCTCTCCATAGATACCCAGGTTCTTTTACAAGAACTGTCTCATTTATTTATATCTTTGCCATTTGTATCTACATCACTGTTTATTTCCACTTCTGATTCCACTTTAACATAATTAGGCCTAACTGTAACAACATCTTTCCATTTAGAAACATTCACTTTTTTAAACACCCTATTACTGTGTAGTGACATTAATATGCGCCAGAATGATAATTTATGAGAATGTGTGGTGTCCGTCCGTCTATCTATACGCGCAATAACACGAATACGAATTATCCGATTTTTCTTGGTATACGCATTTATAATGTGACGGGACGAAGCCTATTGATACTGGATCAAATCGGTTGACAAGTGCCGGAGTAAAGCCCAAGTCATCGCCTATTATATGATAATATACAGTATTAACTTATACAGAATTTATCAAATGCAAATCATTTCTCATTACAACATATTGCTTGACAGTGTTCATACACGTATACGGTTTTGGAAGTTGCAATACAGGTAGCTTTGACAAATAACACTACCCACATATTCTTTCCCATATGCATATCAAACTTTAGACCTTTGTTCTTCCGTAAGCTCTGCTAAATGAATCGATCTTGGAAATCGATTATAAAAATGACTTATTTTCTGCATATCCTAATTCTAATCATCACTGAATAAACAAAAGCATTGTGGCTCTTTGACATGTCAGTTTACCTAATTTTATTGAACATTAAAATTAGTGATCAAATAAATAACATTACAACCAGAACGCAAAGTATTCCTAAATTCATCTACCACAAAAAATAATTACAGCTAAAACAACAAACTATTCAGTGAACCTAACCTAATGAGAAGCCAACAAGTCATGATACATGAGTACTACCAAAAGTCATCACCACTACAAACGTTTCCTACAATATTTCCCCAGTAAGAACTGATCGGGAAGATTAAACACACTAATATTTTTCAGAGGGAAAAAATATAAAATATTTCGACCACGCTCAAAAAAGAAGCGTACTTACTTATTCAATGGCAACAGACAATTCCTCAACATGCGAAAAGAATATTATATATTTTATGGAACCCGAAGGTTCATTGCCGCGCTTACCTCAGCCCGCCATTCAACCATATTCCGTGCTAATCTATCCAACCATCCCTCGCAAATTTTACTTCCCTTAAATCTATCCTAATAGTGTCCTCCTATCTACGTCTAGGTCTTCCAAGTGGTCTCTTCCCTTCGGGTCTCCCAGTTAATACTTTTGAGATATGTCTTTCCCACCCCATGCGCGCAACATGTCCAGCCCATTTCACCCTCCGTGATTTAATTACCCTTACTATTACCGGTGAAGAGTACAGGTCATGAAGCTCGTCGTTATGCAGTTTTCTCCAGTCCCCATTTTCATGTTTCTCAGGCCCAAATATTTTCCTAAGCACAATGTTTTGGAACACTCTCAGATTATGTTCTTCCCGAAGAGTAAAGGAGCATAATGGTAAATTATCATGGATAATACCACGAGAGATTACGAATTTAACAACATATTTGCGAAAACGAAGCTCAAGAAATTTATCTTTATGAAACTCGTGATCCCGTGTAGGATTTATTAAGACTATAATAAACAGTAACGCATTTTGTAAATAATTATTTTCTTACTTTGTTGTCAATATTCTGTCAGCCGTAAGATCACGGCATACTCGATGAATGGACAGTCCACGAATAGATTCGATGAATTGATCCGAATTCCCAATGCTACGAATAGTGCGCATTACAAGACGGAGGGCATCGTTGTAGTCGATTAAATGGAAAAAAAAAACTATAAAAGCACACGAACTAGCTTGCATCGAATCAAAACTGTGTTTTTAAAATTCATATTATTTCAATTACCAAACAAGTTATGTTGTATAAAATAATGTGTTTTCTTGCTGGTTAATGGCAGCATGTGACATAATATTACCGCACGATGATGCCTTATGTGTCCACTAATGAGCTGACGACTTTATCAGATAAAATCGCATCCTTATATTAATAGCAAGCATTTTATGAGGTAAACGATTGTGACTGGTCTATATCCGAGGAATTGCGAAACGTTATTGGTCAATATGGAACACGCAGCGTATGAGTGGAATATTCTGTAGAAATGCTAAAAAACTTTGATATGAACTTAAAACTGCAGCATTTTAATGTGACAACCATTTGGTATTTATCTATACAAGAAACAAAAGTCAACAATGTCGGAAAGAGACAGTATCACAACCACGCAAGATCAAAAGAAACCAAACAAAACATCGTACATAAATAGGAACAGTAGTGAGATTCAATGACATTACACATAGAAAGCACCGGAAACAAAATTGCTGACCACTGAGATGTAAAAGCTAAGCCACTCACACCTGACATTGCTGCGGGGCGCAATTTGGCCTATAACTTACAAAAAATAAAACCAAATCAAATAAAACTAAAAAGTGTTACTGCTCTGAAATACATTAAACTTAATGTGTAACTCACAACTACGATAATAATGTAGATACACTAAAAACATGTCAATTACAAAGTTTTACATCCAATGGAGGGCCTTAGTCTTCTAAGAGCAGTGGTAGGGGACGCTATACTAAATGGTCCAACTACAAACAGTCTTAAGGCTTGAGTATTATTTTATTTGCAGAAATAACAAGTATCAGTATCTGCGAACCCTAAAGCAAACAAACAAACAAACTTGATGCAACGGCAAACCGAAAACCTGAATTACTCAGGTTCGCCATGAAGTTCGTTTCTACATCCAACTGTGGAGCAGAACATACAGAGCTCGCCCTAAAACTGAAGGCATGGACGACGTCACAGACAGAGACGGCGGGAATTCAAATGTAAGTGGAATGTGCTGAGTTAAAAACATTGACGGTAACACGCTAGTAACCACTGGTTAACTAAAGCGCGTGGAGTTGTGGACTGTATTTTAACTATGAACTTTAGCACTCCACGCATGCGTACTGTCAACGGCATCTTCGAATTTTAACGGTCGCAAAGCTATCAGATTCAAGGCGATCTCTGTACTAATCAAAATGTAGGAATGGCATTCTCTCCAAGAAAACTTTTGCTAAAGCTACACTCCGTTTAATATCAAGTCACAACAGGGGAGTTTAAGATGGTTCATGGATTAAGATGTGCGAGAGTAGCGAGGTAACGTTCACTTTGCTTATCATGATACAGTCATTACTAGACTTCGGACTTTCAGGTCGCTAAAAATGCTGTTTTAGGTACCTAAAATAGGCTCTAAAAATTGGAAAATAGGTTCCAAAAATAGTAAAATAGTCTCTTATAAAATCGTTCAGTTGCCAATTTTCTGAAATATCTCAATTTGCAATGCAGAATATTATATTTATTGAAGTCACCATTAATCAATAATCATGATAAAACACAGAAATAGGTCTATGGTACACAGAACTACCTAGTATATAGACCTATTACTACAGCCTGTATTACTATCATAACAGTGAAAACCTAATCCCTGCGCCCTGAAGCTACGCACGCTAGCATATTCAACCCCTTGTATCCCTCAGTGATTCAGAGAACTACATTTTTTTGTTACTGGATGTGGGAGTCGGGAGACAAGCACCACATTTTCTTCGGAATTCCAAGGATTTTTTCTACTGAAGACGAAACATTCCTTACTATTTAACCACGTCACAAATATGTCATGTAGGCCTATTGCACATTCCGAGCTAAAAATTTAGTACGAACTGAAAATAAATTCTAGAATTTATAACAAAAAAATAACTTATTTTGAACTTTAGAGGAAAAACAAGTAAAAAGGCAATATTAGGCTCTAACGTAAAAATAGGCTGTTTTAGGTCCTATAAAAGTACCAAATTTAGGCATAGTCACTTCTGAAACATGCATATACAAGTTTTCGTCCATATATCACTTAAGGATTAAAATAGGTTTTTACCTAAAATCCGAAGTCTAGTCATTACAGTGCGTGTTCGCACAGCTACAATGCACACAGGGCAGTTTAGTGTTGCCAGACTGCCTATTTTAAACAAAAATTCGCACGGCAGACGAGAAAGAGATAGTATGTTATGCAGTTTTGCTCTGTGAACCATTAGCAATAAAATGTCATTAATGGAATGCCTGATATATCCGCCTGAAACAAACTCCTATTGTGGTTTGCTAAAGCATACAATAATAAATACAATGACACGATTAGGCACTGTAACATGAGATTATCATTACGGTGGTCACGTGCACATGTGATCGCCACTGGACCGATACGTATTGCATATGTGTCGTGGTTTTTCATGGCGATGATTAACACCATATTGAAAGTTTGGCAGTTATGAGCAATGGAGTGTTTGTGTATACCCACATAACCAGAGTGTAAAATACAACACAACTGGAATGGATGTAGCCATTTCTTTATTATAATAATGATGATGACGTACCAACTAGGGTAAAATTAAAAGGGAATGTTGATCATGAGAGACTAGAGACCCCTGCCTTGTCATTACCGTGACGCGCTCGCTGGATATTGCCGGCCTCACTTTGCACGGGATATTACTCGTACGGTCTAGCCTGCAATTTTCCCGAATGAAAGGACCGGCCCCTTCTTGCATAAAGTGATATTTTCTCTCCCATGAAGCATGCGCGCATCTTACAAACTGTTGTATAATAATATGCTAAGGGAGGCCAACTTGGCTGTCATTTACCTTATAGAGGTAAAAATTCCCAGCAAAATTCATTACTCGCAAGGGAAACTCCCGAACCTACCTCGTCAAAATTTCATCGAACACGACTCGGTTTAAAGCTCTTGGTGAATTTCTTCAAGTTTGGTAATGAATACGACAAAATAGATAGGTAGATAGATAGGTATTTTTTATTGCAAAGACACTTGAGTACATCAAGCGTATTATAATCGTCAAAATCAAATAAAAACACAGATAATCTCCTGTTAAGTGTACAGTACATACGTAATTAATTAGCACCCTGATCTTAATAATTCACAAAATTCAAAACAATATATACAATTTTAGTAAGCAAATTCTTTATTCTGAGTTTAAATCGATTAGAAGGTAATGATTGTATAGATTCAGGAAGTGCATTAAAAAACTTAACAGAAACGTAGTAAAAAGGCTTGTTTTGTTATAATTGAATTTAAATAATGCTAGGTTGTTTCTGTACCTAGTAGCAAAATTGTGTGACATCCCAAGCTGTTCATAGTTAAAAACATTTTCTATCATGTATAAAACACACTGATTAATAAAAACAGCATATACAGACATAAAGCCAAGATTAATGAAGCTCTGCCTGCAATGGCTTTGTGGCAATAAATATAAATATTAATTATATAATTCGTAACATTTCTATGTCAATATGAGTTTCTCTCCCTGATACGATTATATTGCAGTACTGTATATCATGCATTTTATCAGAAGTTTGCACAACATTTCCTAGCAACTGGAAATAGAATGGTGGTTACTGTAAGGTACTAATACTAAAGTAGGAATCAAAGGAAGGTAATTTGGATTCAACTCTACTGAGAAGACCTCACTTTACATTGCAACACAAACTACCTCTCATTTATAGCTTCTGCTATGTTTCGTATATTATTTATAGTCTTTGTTATTTTAATGTACAACATTTCATGTGAATCGTGCAAGATTTAAAATTTTTACATCACAACAAATCGTGTACTCTTATTGTCCACCATTTTCTTTCTTTCTATTCACAGATGATATCAAAGCACTGATGATGACCATATATTTTATCACAGAACTGTGTCACAGCTAGATGTCCACTGCTATATCCGATTTATTTTCCAGGTTCGCGTGTGGCCGACAATGCAAACACGTTAAGTAAAAGAGAAGTCAAAAAGAGGTTATTGAGAGTTGCAAATAGACGGTTAGAAGATGACTGCGATGTGGATAATAGTCTTAAGAGTATCCGAGGGTAAAGGAAGATATGAGGGTAGGAGGGATTTATAAGGATCAATCTAGTGTACATAAATGTATATATTTAACTGTGGTAGTTAAAAATATACCAAAGCGACTTCCAACCAAGTATTTCATTTCAAAGTGCAACACGAATAACGAGTTATCTGTCTCTTTAACCTCCTATCCACCTGGCCCAGAGGGGAAATTAAGAGTGGTAAGCGGCACCAAGAGAGAAGAAACTACGGAGTCCACTCAGAACATATACTCTGACATGAGTACAGTGTAAGTTGGAGATGTAAATAAGATGTGTACGGTCCACGTACGTAACCACCACTTATATAGGTCATAATTATAAACATGAACATAATGTGACATGATTTAGACAAGCCTTCATTCTTACATGATTGAGGAGAACAGTATGAGTATGCTGTCAATTAGCAGTAATAAAATTATTCTAGTATAATAAACCCGTTTGTAACTTTTATGAAAATATTAAGCAAATGTCCATTCATTCACTCCTTATTCATCCACTACGTTAAATGCGGTGTATGCCGTCATGTGCTAACTCATCAAGGACCTAATTGTTTCCTCACTTCCAGATGAGCCAGAAACTGAATTTTGGCGTACTTATAGCTTGTAATCGACATAAATATTGTAATAATATCTGATTTTGTTCAGTTTAGGCCTAGCCTATACCATCGTAAAGCATTCAAAATTGCGGACTCAAGTTTAAGGACTAAGCAGACATTTTTTGGAGGCTTATAGTAGCTAAACGGTAATTCGTACAAAAAAAAACCGATTACACCAGAAGTACCGAATTTTGAGAGATCTATAAGTTTCGTCCTATGATTTGTTGTTGTATCTCCATCGGTTAAACTTCAGAGTAAGTTTTTTTAAACATTCAAATAGTTTTATTCTCCTCACATTATGCAATTTTTTACACACTTATAAGACAGCCGGAATCGTGAAATTTCGCAGAAATATTCATATATCTAACTGCCATATGAAAGAAAAATTTGGTGTTCTAGCTTCCCAATAAGAATGAAAAATTTGCTGCAAACCCGCAAAGTTATTCACATATAAGGCAGCCTGGATCATCCGTACGTATTAACATTGATGCTTACTTACTTCAAGATGTATTTCGCAAACTCCAGCCTGTAAATGATGGTAATGTTCCAAATAGTTAAACAAATTTATTTTATCCTAAAAATAAACTTTCATTTCTAACATTTTTGGCTGCGTAATTTTATGGCTTCAGATGTTTTGACAAAATAAAGGAATAGGCCAATTGTTTACATGAGGAATTCGTTCTGTTAATATTTTAGTTATCCTACTTATTCCTTCACATATAATTATCAAACTTTCTCAAGAAAACGTGGTCTAAAACTCAATAATTTCTTCACCTGGCACTAAGTTACATGAGTTTACCTGATTTTATTTAGCTTTTGCTTTCAGTTTTATATACCCGGATGTTACCACGTATTTCATCTAGTTTTACAGCCTACCAGTTATCTTTGTACTTATATCACAACCTTAATATGCCCTCAACTTCGCTCAAAGAATACAATAAATTGAGGAAAATAAGGTAAGCCTAGAATTAAATGGCAATCACCTGACTTGAGTTCATACACACGACATAAACACATTCGACAGAAATGCAGAAGTGTATTCGATGCCTCCAGGAATGTTGGATTGGAAGAAAAACTAAGTATATATCCATAAAACGTCGATTTGAACAAGTGTAGAAATTCAAATATGTGGAAGCAATAATTACAGACAAATAATATTAAGGTAGAAGTGAAGTATAGACTGAAATAAGGAAATGCTTGTTTTTATGCAGTTCAGAAACTCTTATATTCTCGTCTTCTGTCCAGAAATCTAAAAATAAAAATTTATAAGACAATCCTGCCAGACAGCCTATCGTATCTCTACACTATCAGCTCTGCAATTCCACAAGGAAGTGTCCTTCGTCCTATGTTGTATTTACTCTACACTGCAGATTTGCCCATGGATGTACCGACAACTATAGCCACTTTTGCTGATGATACAGCAGTCTTAGCAGTCCATGAAGATTTAACCACAGCATCACAACACATACAAGAATACCTAATTGAATTGGAGATTTCGCTTAAAAAATTGAGAATAAAAATTAATGAAGATAAGAGTCTACATGTAACTTTCACGCTAAGACGAGGCAATTGCCCTCCATTAAGAATCAACGGTAAGACTCTACCTCAGTCAGAAGAAGTTAAATATTTGGGGATCCACCTTGATCGTCGTTTGACCTGGAAAAAGCATATAAGTACAAACGCAAGCAACTAAATCTAAAATTCAGCAAATTGCATTGGCTCCTAGGACCCAAGTCAGGGTTATCAACTACGAACAAACTTCTAATTTAGAAATGTATCCTTAAACCAATATGGACATATGGAATTCAACTTCGGGGTATATCAAGCAACTCCAACAAAGAAATTCTAGAACGTTTCCAATCCAAGAAGATACGAACTATTGTTAAAATTCCCTGGTACATCAGTAACTAATATATTTATCAAGATCTTGAAATACCACCAGTAAAACAGGAAATAAGTAAATACAGTATGGCCTACCAGAATTGCCTAACCAAACACCCCAATTCATATGCAGTGAATCTCCTGAACAATGGGAAAAACACGTTTAGGCTCAATAGAAATAGAGTTTTGGACTTGATCTACAGATCAAATAGATTTGTTATGCTATGCAAATATTAGCCACTGGGCTACATTTGTAACATGTTCATTCTTGCATCATTATTACTTATTGTTCATTGTACAACAGATTGTAATGTTGAAGAAAGATAAATAAAAATATTGCCAGTTGTATTATATGAATGTGAGACTTGGTCGCTTACTCTTCGGGAAGAACATAATCTGAGAGTGTTGGAAAACAGGGGGCTTAGGAAAATATTTGGGCCTAAGAGGGATGAAAATGAGGACTGGAGAAAACTCCACAATGAGCTCCATAACCTGTACTTGTAACCGGATATAGTAAGGGTAACTAAATCACGGAGGATGAAATGGGCTGGACATGTTGCACGCATGGGGGAGGAAAGATGTATCTAAAAAATACTGACAAGGAGACCCGAAGGGAAAAGACCACTTAGAAGACCTTGATTAGGTAGGACAACATTATGCTAGATATAAGGGAAGTAGGATTTGCGAGGGATGGTTGGATGGAGTCAGCGCAAAATAGGGTTGAATGGCGATCTCGAGTACGCGCGGCAATGAGCCTTCGGGTTCCATAAAATAGATAATATAGCTTGCTTAGGAATTGTCTATTACCATTTGGTAAGTAAGTAGGCCTATTATAACATATAACTCTTATTATGGTAGTAGTAATTCGTACATTCAAAAGCTTAGGCTAAATAAATTTTTGTAAAGTTGACAGCCTGTATTATAGAAAGTGATGAAATAAAACATGCATTAAATAAATATATTTTTCAAACTGACTTGGCGGGATAAGTTGGAAACATCTGACATCTATACAGGTGTATAGGCCTACAGTCAAGTAGTGAGTCCCACGCAAGAGTTGGCCAATGACGCGGGTTTCTGCGTCGCGGTTGGCACAGCTCCATCTCCCGGGCGATCGGGTAAAGTATCTATGCTAATAAAGCCGCGATCAGTGTAATGATTCAGGTTCTCACATTTACAGTTAACATTACAATGAAAATAACCACATACCTCATCACAAGAGATGTTGGAAATGTTCTCCTCTTGCATCCACACAATACTGGCAGCTTTTTAGGAAATTTTCTTTCAGGCACACAAGTTCAGCTTCCGAGACAGAGTTAATTTCTCTGGCACCTTTTTTAGGGGATTTTCTTTCACGCGCGTAAGTTCAGCTTCGGAGATAGAATTAATTTCTCTTTAAGTTCTTCTTAAGTTCTTCTTATGTATGGGAAATCGACCTATACACTTTATTTTTCAAGTTCCCCCATAAATAATATTTACATACTGTTAGAAGAAATTAATGACAATATCACATAGGCCTATCAAAAGAGAAAGTAACTCTGTCTCGGAAGCTGAACTTATGCGCGTGAAAGAAAATTTCCTAAAAAGGTGCCAGTATTGTCTGGATGCAAGAGGAGAACATTTCCAACATCTTTTGTGATGAGGTACGTGGTTATTTTTATTGTAACTTTAACTGTAAATGTGAGAACCTGAATCATTACAACGACCGCGGCATTATTTGCGTAGATATTTCACCCGATCGCTCGGGAGTTGGAGCTGTGCCAGCCGCGACGCAGAAACCCGCCTCATTGGCCAACTCTTGCGTGGGACTCACTGTATATCAAGCGTTTTCTGAGTTAATAGTTTGAGTGTAATAAGTCGTTCTTCCTATTTCAAATTATAAATGCCTATATAAGGACCTAGAATTTAAAATTGGAAATCCTTCATAAGTTAATTTCCAATTACAAAATACAAAACCCGGGCGACGCCGGGTCTTTTAAGCTAGTTTTAATATAAAGCTATAGTTATTCCATTTTTTCTTTCACATATGCTGATCAATTTTTTTTCAAGAAACCGTGATCCAAAACTTAATACTTTTTTTTAATATGGCCTATTAACTCCATCTGGCACACTTCGTTGTGTCAGTTTACCTGATTTTATTTGCTTAAATTTTTGTTCATCATCATTATCATATATTTTCCGTATTCCTAATCTCCATTCTCAGGAATGTTTTCATGTATTCTTTGATCAGCCTCTCTTTTCCAACTGAAGATATTCTTTGGCAATCTCTCCTCATTCTGTACCATTACATTTCCTTTTTGTTTAGATATTCTTAATTTCTAACATAACATGTTGAACTTTACCCCTTGTTGTACCTCACTTTCACATATTTCATGTTTTACCTAATTGGCTTAATAATTTAATTTTAACGAACTTGTAACAACTTATAAGAAATAAAATAAAATCAGGTAAACTGACATGACAAAGTGGCAGAATACTTTTGTTTATTCAGTGATAATTGCAATTGGATATGCAGAAAAGAAGTTTTATTTTTATTGATTTCCGAGTTAAGTTCCAGAGCGAGGTGACATAGAAAGTAACGTCTTGGACTTGCATTCGGGAGGTCCCAGGTTCAAATCCCGTGGCCGGCCAATTTTACATGGGTTTTTTCATTTCCCCAGTCGTAAAGGCAAATGCCGAATTCGATATTTACAAACCATGAATCATCCTCATCATTTCATCCTGTATCATATCAATTTAAATTAATATCAGTTGAAAATTACTCCAAAAAATACACCAATAATAGAAACAATTGAAAAGCAATACGAGGTGCGGCAATTAAATAACGAGACTGCACCCCTCCTACTTCGTGGTCGCATGGTGGGAGGTTGTCATTGGAATGTAGTCAACCTTAATCCTTCCCGAGCAAGCACACTTCATTTCGTCGTTCTTCCTGCTTTAGTTTGCTTTTGAGACTTGGTTGTAGCGGACGCTGTTGTGTAGTCGTGCCGCGATCATGGTGAACATAAAACTCGAGCAGCGCATTAACCTGAAATTCTTAGTGAAATTAAAAAAATCACCCACGGAATGTTTTCAAATGTTAAAGGAGGTGTTTGGTGACAATGCTATGTCACGTGCACGAGTGTTTGAGTGGCACAAACGGTTTTCTGAAGGTCGGGAAGAGGTTGAAGATGATGAATGTCCCAGACGACCTGTGACTGTCAGAAGTGAAGGAAACGTCCAGAAAGTCAACGAAATTGTGCGGAAAGACCGACGTCTGAGTATTCGGATGATTGCCGACATGTTAAACATTAACAAAGAGACAGTGAGACAATTTTGCATGATGAATTAAACATGAGAAAAGTTTGTGCAAAATTGGTCCCGAAAAACCTCACTCAGGAACAAAAAGACACTCGGAAGAACATTAATTTTTGCTCTGACATCATGGAACGACTCGCGGATGATCCAGACTTGTTCACAAATGTCATCACAGGTGACGAAACATGGATTTTCCAGTATGACCCGGAAACGAAACTTCAATCCATGCACTGGAAGACCTCCTCATCGCCAAAAATGAAAAAAGCACGACTGAGCAAATCAAAACTGAAGGCAATGTTGATCGTTTTTTTCGATATCCAGGGTGTTCTGATGATTTAATGGGATCCTGAGGGTCAAACCGTAAATCAGCAATACTATAAAGACGTCCTAATCAAGCTAAGGGAAAGAGTAAAGAAGAAAAGACCAGATGCATGGAAGAACGGCTCATGGATTCTTCACCAAGACAACGCACCAGCCCACAAAGCCCTGTCTGTGAAGCAGTTTTTAGCTGAAAAGTGCATTCCTGTGCTAGAACATCCTCCGTATTCGCCTGATCTTGCTCCATGTGACTTTTATCTCTTCCCAAAAGTGAAAAGTGTATTGAAGGGAACACATTTTCAGTCTGTGGAACACGTAAAAGTAAAAACGGCAGAGTTGTTGCGCAGTATCACAAAGAATGACCTACAGAATTGCTTCGAACAATGGAAGGCACGTATGCAACGGTGTATAGATAGGGGAGGGGAGTATGTTGAAGGGGATAAAAGCGTATTGTAACATTCTTGCAATAAATCACATTTTTTCACATCAGTCTCGTTATTTAATTGCCACACCTCGTACATCCATGGCCTACCCTACTGTACAGACACACATCCCGAACTCCAAATATGGCCTCGTAGCTATAAGGACTACAAACACAGCTGAAATAGTAAAGGTATAGTTCGATAAGCATATGTGAAGGAATAAGTGGGTAGTGTTATTTGTCAAAGTTAACTGTACTGAAATTTCCGAAGACGCATATGAACACTATAAAACAATATGTTGTAATGAGAACTGATTTGCATTTCACTATTCCACTCATACACCGTGTGTCTGATGATGCCCAGTAACGTTTAGTAATTCCTCGTATATAGACCAATCATGATCGCTTATCTTATAAAATGCTTGCTTTTAATATGAGGATGCGATTTTATCTGATAAAACATCAGGTCGTTACTGGACACGTAAGGCAATCAACGTGCGGTGATTAATGCGATTCATCGAACCGATTCGTGGACTGGTCATTCATCTAGTACGCCGTGGTCTATGGCTTACAGAATATTGACAAGATATGAAAATTATTATTATTTACAAAATCCGTTACAGTTTATTCGTGGAATTATCTTGATAAATCTTACGCGAGATTGCGAGTTTCATTAGATAAATCTGCTCGAACTTCGTTCTCGAAAATATATCGATAAACTTGAAATCTCTTGTTGGATTATATATGATAAATTCTTTCTAATATATTATCATAAAATAGACACTTAACTGGGCATTACTCTGTTACCGGTGAACCGATTCGGTCCAAAATTGACAGATTCTTGCCACGGACGTTACAAATGTATATTCCAAGTTTCATGAAAATCCGATAAAGCTTATTTGATTTACCACGCGTACTGGCACATGGATGAACAGATGAACACTTTCCCGTCCCCCATACAAACTCAGAAATACCATTCTAGTACTTAATAAATGCGATAATATTGTTTAAATTAAACGTGAACAATACTATAAGAGATCACTGCAGAAAGTGCATATTCAGTAGTATCAGCGTCATTCAGATGTTTATTATTCCCTGCTCAAGACAAACTTCAGTTTGTGCCAACCATGGCTGGCTTATAATTACCCTTCAGAGAATATTTGCATTAAATACTTTTTAAAATGTTCTCATTCATTGGGAAAAAATAAATTTAAGTCGCACCTTGGATGAATGTTCCCACCCGCCACTCCCTCGCGATGCACTTTCTTTCATACCACTTCTTCTGTCCTCATATTACGTAGAAACTCATGATTGGACGTTGGTAGTGTGACGTCATACCGGTAAACAAAAGTTGACAGGCTTACTAACCTCTGGAAGATATAATATCGAGATAACAAGCGTGTGGTCGCCAATAGCAACGCATTGTTCGGAGCGTAAGGGGCGACTTAATCTTATCTTTCGCCGTATAATTAAACAATATCATTAAAACCGTTTCCGAGAAAATCGCATAAAATGACATTTTCTTCATGTGAAACTGTAGTTGAAGTAAAAGACAGTCGTTTTCAATCTTCCTGTTACATCACGGATAAAAAGCATTGCGCCAGATATGTTTGGTTGCTATAAATTTGACAAACTAGACAAATCCTGATGAGTGACTTGAGGGTTTCTCGTTGTCCTAACGAGTTGGAATCCCTTATCCACTTATTTCAAAACAGAGAAGCAAACGTCAGGTGTTCCATGCGCTGCTTAGAGACAGATCATCTCCCAACAAGTTTAGTTTACATGCTTTGCGAGCTGGACCTAGTACCTCAAAGTGAGTCATGTAAATGCTTTATAAATAATATCAATATTCCTGACAGAGAATATTTGTCTTAACGGCCATTTCAAAACAATGTATCTCGCTTTTATGAATCGATTATACAGGGTGTTAATGAATAACACCGAAATATTTTATCTGTCTATCGAGGGGACAAAGACAAGCAACTTTTATTAGGAAATGTTTGCTCTATGGATTCAATTTTTCCTGTTACAGCATAAAATCTCCCAGGGCATGGCCACCACTGACTTCTAACGTTAGAAGAAAATACAAAATAAAGGAACTTCGTTGTTAACACTGTAGTTATGAATAAAAGAATTAATGCAGTGGAGGCCAGTCATGTGATTAACCTGTAAATTTTGCAGATTATGATAAATCTAAATTATGATAAAGCTGTTGATGAATGATTAAGAATCAGGTTATTATTGATCATTAAGAAGGCTTGAAGTGAATTCAATGAAAATTTAAAACTATTTCGCTTAATTATTGACTTATGAGCACAAAATTTTAATGACTTTAATGCCCTGCAGCATACACATTTTATGTCATAGAACAAAAATCTCCTATTAAAAGTTGCTTGTCTTTGTCCTCTCTATACACAGGCAAAACAGGCAAAACATTAACACCCTATATATTATTTATACAGGACGTTCCATTAGCCCCGACCTGATGTGTCTGAGGAAAGTTGAAGTTCGCTCCAGTGTTGTGCGCAGAGTTTCAAAGTCATAAATATACGTTACAGTCTGTATGATGATTGTGGAGATGTGCATAGAAGATAATATCCTGGACAGAAGCACTGTACTCAGACATGTTAAGGAAAATTGAGAAAATGGATTAGAACAACATCAGATTCGAGTTATGGAGCATTCGATGCCTGTAAGCCTTGGTGGACTGCACTTCTAACTTTTCATACTAACACTGTCATTGGCGAGATTAAATTTGTTGTTTATTTTACCTTTGTAAAGCAAAAGCTCGTGCTCGGGCACAGCTCAGCACAGCAACAGAAAACAGTGACCACTGGAAATTACAAATACAAAAAATTCAGGGCAAAGCGACGCTACATACAAAACACACACACACGTCATACACAAATACACTCACAAAACAAGGCAAATAGTAAATAATATAAATCAAAAGCAAAAAATATATATTAAATATTATGTGTTAGAGAGGAATGACAAGCATGAGTAGCCAAAATGAAAAGCAAAAAAATTGGGATATTTTAAAATGAGTCATGCATTAGGTTGAATAAATTTTATAAGTTTGTTTCTTGGATCTGTGTAAATTTAGTTTATATAGTTCAGAATGAGCTCTTATTAGTGATTTGTATAATCTTGGGCCGAAATTTATACTGTGATTTAATCCAGCAGAAGTAAAACATTTGGGTTCATATAGAATAGAATTTTGATTCAGTCTGGTAAGGTAGTGATGAGGATTGTTGATTTTGAAAATATTTCTATTCTTGAACCCACTTGTTTCCACTACGGACTACAGATGTCGCTGAGTGTTACAATAAAACGTGATTCGGAGGTAGAAGGATAATAAAAAGCATTCCTTCATACATCACAGAGAAAAAATAACAAAACATTCGCGTTTTATATTGGAATGTTCTCGATCTATCCCCATCTGTCTAAAGTAATCTGATACCCACCTATACAGACATGCGCTCTAGTGTTTCGTGCGCAGGCTTTTGCCGAACTAACTTATAATAATTACTTGAGTTTATCTGTTGTTTGTTTTCTCGAACTACAGAAGGAATTGCTTGATCGCTGCTTTAGTTCATTAATTGCTATAAAGCACTCGTAGTGTTCATTTCTCGCCTAAGGGTTTATTTACCTGCAATAGATGCTAATTATGTAAACTAAGCAAAGTTTTATGTAGGATTTAATGGACGAACATCTCTGTTAACTCATTCCATACTTGGGTCAGCTCAATAAACTGACACGTACATGTTTTCATTACGTTTAGTTGGCAGCGTCAAAGCTATTACTCAGCGCCGTTTCTTCTCCCTCCAGAGTTACATACAATAGAAAGACGGAAATTAATTCAAATAACATATGAACTGCTCGTGAGAAAATAAGTAGAATTAAGCCCGACAACAGATAGGTCTATTAGAATTAGGCTGGATGCTGCAGGAAGTGGGATTACACTCCACCGATCCATCGAGATACAGTACATTATTTTCTTCCTGACACTAGCGAATTGCGGAAGGGCATTCAGAGAGAAGAGAGACGAGCCATCTTCCCCTCCCGCCAGTCCTGACAGCTGTAGCCGTATACCTTCGTCAACACAATGTAGTTCCCATGAACAAAACATCTCCACTTCAAATGTCAATATTTCGGTAGTAGACTCGTCCATGTCACTTTGCATCTTTCTGCGCAGGTTCAGGAAGATAAAAAGTTTACTGTACAGAGACGCCTCCCGGTCAGACGCACTGATAACCAAAGTACGTGGTGTTTATTATGAAAAGGTAAAAGCCGTGTTTAACCTGATGAAATCAACTATATGATACAAGATTCCGGGCTTCATTCTTCCATAGCAACTTAAGCTGGTCGCCTCTATTTTTTGTGCTACAGAGTCTTTAATACCCGATGACATAAACAAGCCCCTAGCGCACTTTAATAGTCAACAAGTTCCTCTTCCTTAATAGCAATCTGTATTGCTCACTTATATACTCAAATAACCAGTAAGAGTTCAATTACAATGTGTGGTGAGACGAAGCACTTGTACAGTTTCTTCAGATGACATTAAACATTTTGTGCGGTAATAGCTATTTATGTATCAAGTACGCAAAATAACGCTTTAGCGGACGAATCTAGTATAGCGGCGGAGGCGAAAGCCGAGGCTGAAATACTGGACGAGTCCGATAAAGTTTTTGCGTACGTGGTGCATACAATATTTTTTTTAGTAGAAGCTCTCTAAATTATTTGAAATGAAATAAAAATACCCCATAATTAATTATAGTGAATGATAGTCAGCCATTTGTCATATTCTCACCGCCCCCTGAATCGGGAACAACAATGAATAGTACGTACCAATACGAAATGCGATATAGATGCAGTATGATTCGCTATTTGTAAACAATATTGCACGATGATTATTTATATCAATTTAATTATATTAATTGTGATATTACCTGAAAATGTTATGTAAATACATTCTTGAAAATAGATGTTTATTTCAGAAAGTGAATCGCATGTGTTTGTTGTTATGGGAACCGAATATTTGTCCTGGGGGCCGTGTCCATAAAGGCTTGTATTATGAAGTGTATCGTAATGAATTATGACGTAGCGCAAGCACCGTAAGTAATTTAACCGCATCGTAACCGCCCTTAGCAACAAGACTGTGTGGGAATGTCAACTTACGATCCACGGCAACAACGTTCGTAAGTAACACTTACTAGCTAAGGAGTGTAAAAACAATAATGCATACAAACTAGTATTTATAAAAAGCTTGTGAAAATAGGAATGATAATCCCGAGGAAAGTTCAATCCAAATATTGAATTGGAGCTGGTGCCAGCAACATCACGGCAGCAGTTGTAGACTATGAGAAGGAAAATATTGCAATTAAATGCTAGTGCATTCATGTTTCTCATGTGAACGTAGATGTGAGAAGTTATTGGCTTATATTTGTTGTTATATGATGATGTAGGCTACTCTGTTTTGCGAAAAACCCTGGTAAAGTTCCTGATGATCATAAAGAAACATGTTGGCTTAAATTTGTTGTTTTATGACCAATTATATGCTGTAATCCTTGTTAAAGTTGGTGTGACTGGTCAATGCTATCTGGGTTTTGTTTATAGATTGCCATGACGACTTTAAAGGACAAGGCCGATAAAAGTGCATTTTGAATGCAGTTTTATGCAATGTTAGCGGCCTTCGTTGCTAAAAAGCAACTTTTCGGCGTGTTACTAGCCCGACAAGCAGCTGTTTTAGAGAGCGTGTACTAAAAAAGTATTTATTATTACTAATGTTCTTTATCTGTAAATTAGAAAATGGAAGTTTCCGTCCGTCCCTGTGCAAACTCCTTAACTGCAAGTAAAATCAATTTCAATGGCGTCAAGGATTTCCTTTGGTAACATTCTCCTCAGAATGGATTTATTGCTTTTTAGTTCTTTTCTCCTATTGATCATTTAGGTAAGTTACTGCACAGTTTAATGAACTGGATATGTGACGTAAGTGTTTGCACGCATCAGATCCACCATTAGAAGAGGAGCGCCGTTCTACTTATCGTTATACCAAGGATGATTATTGAAATATAGTAGCCTACTTACTATCCAGACTACGTTCAGCAGAGTAACCTATCTATGAAAAATTCAATTCCCACTGACTGGGAACCGAACCCAGACTCTCATGATTAACAATAACTAAAACAACGTACACAATATTCCTTAAGATTCTACTACGAATTCTACTGAATTGGAATAATAAAGTTTGATGAGTGTCTACCATTGGGTAGATGAGTGGGGTAGATAAAGCAGGGGATTGGGATGAAGGGACAACACAACACAACACAGGAAGGGTATGACTTTATATCACATGGAAGTGTATGTGCGTCATGAAAGTCGTAAAAGCGTGTAATTTTGGTTTTGGGCAGATAAGACAGGAAAACATTAAATTTACTGCACATGTTCGCATGGATAAACAAGCAGTTTAAAACTTACTTTCCAAAGTTTATTTATCATCGGAATACACAGGATCGTAATAAATTCAAACCAGTAAACTGCATGTGCAGGGTCATTACTCACTGCACATGTAGGTTATTGCTTTAGGTAAACCTTCACTTTACTAATAAAATTTATTTTATATTTTAGTGTATATTACAAGTGTACTATTTCGCAATTCATCCGTTCGCATCTCATATTCAGAATTTGAATAAAGTTAAACTAAACAGTTTATACAGTGGTTGAGGTATTTCTACATTAACTTCAGCTTGAACTGTGACCGCGATCCCTAGAGTTTCTCATTTGTTATGAATGAACGATTCGTCCATGGGGCTTTGGATAGAAACATCGAAGAGAATAATTATTTCGACTTGACAATATAACATTTTAAGTAAACAATTTAGACAAAAGTCCTACTAACTCTCAATGGAATGGTTGCTTATCTGTGTTTTATGATTGGTGTTACGTATTCGCTTTGAAATGTCTATAGACCTAATGACAACAGTAATGTTATATGTAATAATAAGATAAAGTGTTTGTCTGTCTGTCTGTCTGTGCGCGATGCCCAGCCAAATCTACTGCACGCAGAAATAAGAAATCTGAGTTATGAGTGAAAAACAGGCAGAAAACGCTATTCCGAGTACATTTCAATTCTCAAATCAATTGCAGGTGGTTTTGCATTTTTTCGTCATAACTTAGAAATAAACGCATTGCTATTTTTTCAATATGTCGCATAGAATTATCGGCAGTCAAGGATAACTGCCAAAATGCCAACCGCCCGCAAAACCCTAAGCTATTCTTGCTCATAATACATAATACAAGTGAAATCAACTTTTGGGAAAAGCGTTTCAAACCCAAGGGTACAAACATTACCTTTCCCAATGTTGTACTGTGCTGAAATACATAATTGAAGATTGACTTGTAATCAGCATACTTTGCATAGCTTTCCTAACGTAAGATATTCCATATTCAGTAGATTTCAGTACTCCCAGGACAATTTTATCTCTGTTCATGCTGTCCTCTTCCTCTCCAAATTCGCAAGTCTTAGCTAACTTCTTGATCTCCTATACATAGTGCTGTAGTCTTATGTAGAACTTGTAACGTTCATAGACAAGCACCATGTGCTTTCCAAATTCGGCAATAAACCGTCTTCTCATCTTCTGTTAACTTTAAATGATTTTTAAAGTATTTCAAGCCACCCACTGTTTACCCACTATTTGTAGAAACTTTGTCTTACAACTGAATATGCACTCTTTCAAGGCCTCTTATTCTATATATAAGAATATGAAGTGAGAAAGATGTATTGTCGGCCTAAATAGAGTAAAGAAATATATGAGGGGAATATTTCATAAATTTCGGAATTATTTTTAACGGCGGAAAGTTCAATAAAGTTTGCAGTCACTATTTAGTTTGTTTATAACCTGCGTTTTTAGTCGTAACATTCAAAGAAGAGGCTATAAGTTATTTATAGCTTAAAATTGTGTCTTGCATTTCTGTACAAGGATAATATGTGAATACTGGCAACTGTACTGTTAAACTATTTTTCTTTAATTTCAGGCTGGATACTTAGGCCTATTATATATACTAAGGGTGGCGTGCACCAAACTCATGCAATTTACTCTTTTAGTAAGCCTTACTTCTTTAGTTCTAACTACTTTAGTAAGCTACTCTTTTAGTAACCGTACTCTTTTAGTAAGGACGGCGTGCACCAACCTGGAGTAAACTAAACTCGGCGGCTTTCAACATAGAGGAATGTACTAAAGAAGTAAAAATTTTATTTACTCCCAGAGTAAATGAACTTACTCCACAAGTGGTGGAGAGCACCAACACGGAGTACGTTACTAACGTAGTAAGTTGTGGAGTAAATAAGGCCAATATTTACTCCTACTCAGGGGGTGGAGTAAAGTTGTGGAGTAAGTGTGTTCTGTGGCATTTGCGTGAGTTATGAGTTACATATCACATTAAATGGATTACATCGTTCAAACTGAGGATAAGTTATTGAGATGAAGAAGGTTGTATACCAAAAATGAGAGTTGTGGCAGGTGATTTAATAAATATTAAGCGAACCATACCTAGTAGGGCATTTAATAACGTAAATAATTAAGCTCATAAATCCTTACATGAAATTTTGGCGTTTGGAAGAAACGATGTCAGATTCTCACTACATCCATGTGATTTCAGCCAGTCAAATGTGGAAATATCATTGCGGAGAGCGATCCAATTAGGAAGACGTCCACCAAAGGTGAGGGGAAGAGTGAGTGGAAGGGACGTTTGCATTGCACGGCACAAGGAGCTCATGTGCTCTTAAATATCTTCCTAGCTGGATCGGCCTTTAGATGTTGCAGTTCTCCCTAACTTTGGGTCAGAAAACGACGATGTATTTCAAGCTAGTCATATGGATACAGATATCGGCGAGGTATAGTACATTCCAATACATGAAAGCCTCCGTTCTTGGAGCTACCCAGAAAACACTTCCCCCTGCTACTTAACCATAGAATTACTGAACAATAGGTGATTCTCATTGTTAAACGATTTAATGTAATTATTGAAAATTAATTTTATTACATTACACTTCTAACCCTGTGGACAGGAAAGAGAGAAGCATTATAAACTATATAGAAAAAATGCCAACATGAGTGCCGAAAGAAAATTTTAAGGAGGGGCCCGGAGGTTGAAGCTGCACAGGATCTAGAGAAGTAGTCACTGAAATTATTTTTAAACACACAACCATCTACATAATTATTATTGGAGTTCATAGCTTCCGAAATATTGTACCGCCATTTTTTGTTTAAATATTACATTTCTCAGTTGTAATATTATTATTTTTATAAGGTAATATTTTTAAGTAAATGTTCTGTGCATTTGAAAAAGGACAGAAACATAATGCCCCTTATTAGTTTTGTTATCCTTTTTATCCCCCCTTTTTCATGATTTTGTGTAATACTTCTTATTAATATTGTTAAACAGTCAATAAGTATTAATAATTCATTATAGTGAGATTTATGATAAACAACTATAGAATAATTGATTTATCGTTTTTGGGGAAGAATATGTAACTTTAGGAAGTATAAATATTTTAATATATTTTAGAACTTTATTATTATTATGAGAGAAATAATTATAATATTGACAGTGAATCAATTATGAAAATCAACTGGAAATTCCAATTGTTTGCATTATAATACAGAAATAGTTTGCACAAAAATTGTAATCACAGTACCCATACGTAGGCTACTAAACTGAAAATACTCAATTGAAGGAATTAAAATTAGTAATGAATAAAACATTACTATTAGACCTATTTTAAAACATGAAGATTGTCATTAGTAATGTTTGGAACAACCCAAATTCATATTCATTGTTTCAGCGAACCTTTCCTTTTCATTATCTGGCACTTGAATAATACTGGCAATTGAAATGCACGTGTTCTGCTGCGCTGCACTAACGTTTCTGCTCTGTTCTGCGCAGAATTCGACTACTTCTTTAGTAAAAATCGCTTACTACTTTAGTAACAACTAAAGAAGTAACTATCAATTGAGCTCTCCAACACCAACTAAAAGAGTAAGTTACTAAAAGAGTAGCACTAAAGTAGTAAATTTAGGAAGGGAACCTTACGTAACAAAAACCGGTTTGTCTGTCTCACTCTAGCACATACATTAGTATGACTTAAGAGTGAGACAGATGTACTGGTTCTTGTATACTCCAGGTCTCCGTCTTAAATTTACTACTTTAGTAAGATTTACTCCTGGATGGTGCACGCCACCCTAAGATGGTAACTTTTATTCGGGCAGAGGAAGTTATATGACTTGATATCAGATTTTTAATCTTCGAATTATATATCGTAGGCGAAGTCGCGGGAAACCTGCTATTTATGCATAAATTTACAACGGTTAAACTGTCTTCTTTGATGAAATAATTTGCAACTCATCGAGAGCCAGAGAGTATTAGTAACGGCAACATTGGATATTGTTCCCCCGGAAAGATATAGGTCTATATTATATTATAGAAGAATGGTTAATAAGAATGGAGTATACGAGGCACTAAGTGAATGATCTTGAGAGTTCAACACGGTAACGTTTGTGTTTAATATAATTCCTAATAATTTTACCTGTAGTTGAGTTCCTTAAAAACTTGGCTCTTTTTGAAGTACATGTTGGTTCATAAAAGATACATTAAAAACATTTCGCAGGGAAAGGTTTGTGAAGGCCTATCCGACTGACGAATCACTATCAACAGTAACATATACACTGGGGACTGAACACAGGTATATTTAATGCACAGACTAGTGATTACAAGCTCTTGTAAATCCGCTTTGACTGGACTGGGAAGGAGATAGTAAATAACGCAGCCAGTTCACTTCCATATCGATCTCTTTCATTCAGTCAGTCACTCAAGTATTAATGTAAGTAGCCTCAAAATTATTTTTCTTCTATTTATTTATTTATTAATTTTTTTATCTGTTTATTTATTAAGTGCCAGTATGGTACTTTATGACTTATGAGATTGTATGACGGACGGGAAATTGTCTGTCCGTCCGTCCGTGTGCCTGTACGGGCGATAACTCAAATACGTTTAATCGGATTTTCGTAAAACTTGGTATGCACATTTATAACGTCTATGGGAAGAAGCCTGTTGATATTGGACCAAATCGGTTGACCGGTACCGGTGTAAAGCCCAATTTAGTACCTATTTTATGGTAATATATTAGAAAGCATTTGTCAAATACAAATTAGTTATCACGACAACTTATTGTTTTAGGGTGTTCATATACGGCTTTGGAAGTTGCAATACAGTTAGCTATGACAAATAACACTATTCCTTCACTACGCTTATCAAACTAGACTGCTAAACTGAACGAGGTGCCGAGATGGTAACATCTTGGTCTAGTATTTGGAGATCGCTGGTTCAAATCCCGTAGTCGGCCAATTTGACATGGATTATTTTGTATTTTATGTGAGTATGCAATTGTCAAGATAACACAAATGTTTATAGTTCTGCTGACACTGGACGATTTTCTTAAAAAAATAGACATTTGTTCTTCCGTAAGTCCTGCATAATGAATCAATCTGGAGCTTAACTTTGAAATCAATTTTATATAAAACTTATTTTCTGCATATCATAATTGCAATTATAACTGACTAAACCAAAGCATTCTGGCACTTTGCTACATCAGTTTTTCTGATTTTATCTGTTTAGTACTCAAAGTTATTGATATCAAACATTGGTACTAAATGTGAGTTCGATCCTTTTCAAATTTTGTTGACAGAATACTAAGATTTTGTCAACTCGCCAGAAACATTAGATTTAAAAGTGATCTCTAGAAGAAGTTGCCTCAGTTTCAAAACAGCCGGCAAGAAACTGGGCTCTCAAATACCTCTACAGTTTCTAAATAGAAAGTGACGAAAGCCAGTACAAAGTACTAACTGGAATACAATACAAAGGACGATTTTCAAGGCTCTGCACATTGAACGACCTCATTTCTATTTTATTTAGGTGCCAAGTAAGGCATATGCAAAAACTGTGAAGTATTACTTAACATTTCTATGCCTATAGTAAAATTCAAACCACAATAAATTTTAATTTAATTGACAACTATACAGCATTGTAATGTTAACCTGGAAACTGCCTATTTAATTACAATTACAATTACAATTACAATTACAATTACAATTTATTACTCCAAAGTACACGAAAAATATATACAAAAGTTGATACACCCCCCGAAGAAGCAGAGCTTGTGTTCGGGGGTGGTTCAGTTATATATTAGAAATACTTATACTAAACAATTACTTTTAAAAAAATGCATAATTTGGAGAAGTATGACAAAATGTTATGTATGAAAGGTTAGAACATGTTCTATTTACAATACAAAGGTACGAAGCAATACAACAATAATACATAACTATTTATTTGTTCAAATTTTAGTAAAAACAAAGAAATTAAGTTCTATCCAAATTTTAAAGTTTAATATGAAAAATGTTATAACAGTAATAGTCGATAACAGAAGTAATAATTATATAAATTTTCTAATTTTAGACCTAAATT
This sequence comes from Ectobius pallidus, assembly GCA_964059195.1. Classification (NCBI taxonomy): domain Eukaryota; kingdom Metazoa; phylum Arthropoda; class Insecta; order Blattodea; family Ectobiidae; genus Ectobius; species Ectobius pallidus. Next base: position 17,805,275 of record CAXKWD010000006.1, read on the forward strand.
GTTTGTTGTTTAAGCTATTTAGATCAGGATGGTTGGTAATAAATGAATTGAATTGAATAGTCTTGGGCCAAAACTTGAACAGTGCTTAGCTCCAGCAGTTGTAACATTTTTCGGTTCAAGTAATAAATTAAATTGATTCCTTCGCGTGTTATATACGTGAGATTCTGACTTGTAATTGTCACGATGTTTATGAAAATAATCCAGTATGACGTACTTGTAAATTTGGTCTATGGTGAAAACGTTAAATTCAGAAAATAATAATTTGGAAGAATAGTCAGGAGGCTTAAATAAACAAATCTTTATTATGCGTTTTTGAAGACAAAGCAAAGGGCTGAGGATCGTTTTTGCAACTCCTCCCCACCCAATTATGCCATATTGAATAATAGAATGAATTAGGGCTAAATAAATCGTACGTAAAACATGAGCTGGTAAACATGAACGGAGAATAACGAATTTATAAATGACTTTACGTAGCCTATTGCATAAATATTCAATCATAATAATTTATATCGCATATAGAAATGTGAATTCACTGCTTTGCTTCAAGATTGCCGGTAAATGTATCCGAGTAGCTGTAAGTGGTAAATATCACGTTATCCGCTAGTATCCGCTCCAAGTCCTATAGATATCCACAAAAAGTGGCATCGACCAACGTTTATCTTGTTTCTCGGTATTTATTACTGGATGTGTTATCAGGTAAGTTGTAATAATTGAAAAAATCAGTTGAACTGATGAAAGAAATTGCCAGAATGCTTTTGTTTAATCAGTGATAGTTGCAATTAATATATGCAGAAAATAAGTTATTTTTGTAATCGACATCCGAGTTAAGCTCCAGATCGATTCACTAAGCATGGCTTACGGAAAAACAAAAATCTATTTTGATAAGCATATATGAAGGACTTTTTGGGTAGTGTTATTTGTCAGAGCTAACTGTATTGCAACTTCCAAAGCCGTATGTGAACACTGTAAAGCAATATGTTGTCATGAATGGTGATTTGCATTTGATATATACAGTCTAATATACTATCAGAAAATAGCAGTTGAATTAGGCATTACTCCGGTAACGGTCAACCGATTTGGTCCAAAATAAATAGGTTTCTTACCATGGACGTTACAAATGCGTATACCACGTTTAATGAAAATGCAATAAAGCGTATTGGAGTTATCGCGCGTACATACACACGGACAGATAGACAGGGAGCCATTTTCCCGTCCACCACACTATCTCAGAAAGTACCATTCTGGCACTTAACAAAGCATGGTTTATAGAGTTGGTAGCAGCTTTTGCAACGTACGTATTGCGTCCTTTGTTGTGTATATATCTATGAAATATCATTATTTAACTGACTCAATGTCAAGTTAATGTATTATTATTATAGTTCTATGTGTGCTTATTCCCAAGATTTTAGTGTCCTTTTATGTGATAATTTTAGGGTTTATCAGTGTCAGACTCTATTAATCAAGGAGCACTGGCGACGGTCACAAGCCTTTGTAGCAGTACATAATCGTCGTTAAATAAGCATAAGGATCTTAAAGAATGCCCCAATACCGGACAGTACGAAGTTTATTTCTTTCCTCACTAGATGGCAGAAGACTACGTTTATACAGTTACAGTCGAACCTCCATATAAAGACGGACCCGCATTAAGGTATCTATATACGTATGAAATGTAAATTTTTTACAAATTTAAAAAAAATATATATATATATATTAGAATAAAAGATTGAAGTCTCTATTTCCAGAAAATGTTAAATTTGTTTGGGTTAATAGGTCATAAATGTATTTAAATCACCATTTAAAGGGTTGGCGCAAGCCTTCTTGGCCTGAAAAAGTAATGGCATTGTTCTTCATATTGTGTCTGATCTTTTTAAAATTCCCTTTCCATTCTAGCTGTAATATTTTTCATAGCTGCTGAGGATGTAGTACTGCCTTCCTCTAATAGATGGCAGTCCAATATCAAGTTCCTATGCTGCAGGGGCATTTTGAAAGTTCCAAGAAAAGAGCTAATAAAAAAATGAAGTAATATGGAGCACGCAAATAGTTCGTTCCAAACAGAAAACTATTTCAAATTGTACTCCGTCAAAGGAAAACTTCAATTTGGAAATAGTGATAGGGTCAATAACTCAAATGTCTTATTTTATAAAGTTTGCGTGCAGTGCTGTATTTGCGCATGTTCATTCTGTTGGCAGTGAAAATATAACATTCGTCGCGTATGTGCTTTGTAGTCACAGATAGGCTAATAACATCTTCAGATATGAGTTAATACTCTAGATATTGGGAAAAACGAACATTGCGCCCCGTGCAAGGGTCTTTTTATTGTGAATTATTAAGTGCCAGTATGGTACTTTATGAGATTGTGTGGTGGACGAAAAAATGTCTGTCCGTCTGTCTGTCCGTCTGTCCGTCTGTCTGTCTGTCCGTCTGTCTGTCCGTGTGTCTGTACGCACCATAACTCAAATAGGCTTTTTCGGATTTTCATGAAACTTGGAAAACACATTTATAATGTCCATGGGAAGAACCCTATTGATATTGAACCAAATCGGTTCACCGGTACCGGAGTAATGCCCAATTTAGTGCCTATTTTAATACATTATGGCGTCTTTCTAATAGAAAGGCGCCATCACTCAAATACGCTGTATCGGATTTCCATCAAACTTGGTATACCCACTTATGACGTCCATGAGAAGTGCCCTATTGAATTTGAACCTAATCTGTTGACCGGTACCGGAGTAAAACCCAATTTAGTGTCTACTTTAAAGGCGCAATAACTCAAATACGCTTTATCGGATATTTATGAAACTTCGTATACGCATTTATAATGTCCATGGGAAGACGTTTATTGACATTGGACCAAATCGGTTGGCCAGTACCGGAATAATGCCCAATTTAGTGTTTTTATGTTAATATATAAGAAGTCACGATAACTCAAATATGCTTTATTGGATTTTCCTGGAATTTTGTATACCCATTTATAATGTACGTGGAAAGACGTCTACTGATATTGGACCAATTCGGTAGACCGGTACCGGAGTAAAACCCAATTTAGTGTATATTTTAAAGACGCGGTAACTCAAATACGCTTTACCGGATTTTTATGAAACTTGGTATACACATTTATAATGTCCGTGGGAAGACGTCTATTCATAATGGATAAAATCGGTTGACCTGTTTCGGAGTAATGCTCAATTTAGTGCCTATTTTATGGTAATATACGTATTCGAAAGAATTTATTTAAAAAAATGAAAATCAGTTATCTTGACAACATAGCCTATTGTCTTACTATGGCCTTATAAGGCCTTGGAAATTAAAATACAGGTAGCTGTGACAAAAAACATATTGATTTACATGCGCTTATCCAACTAGACCGTTAAAATGACCCAGGTGGCCGAGATGGTAGATCTTTCTTCTTCCGTAAGCCCTGCTTAATGAATAAATCTGGAGCTTAACTTGGAAATCAATTAAAAAAAAATATATATTCTGCATATCGTAATTACAGTCATAACTGATTAAACAAAAACATACTGGCACTTTGTTACATCAGTTTACCTGATTTTATTTGTTTTCAAATCTGTTTGAAGATTGTGAAATATGATGTTTCGTACAAGGGTCTTTTTTAATTGTTCGATATTTGAAAATTTGTGAAATTTTATTTTGTTTTATAATTGTTTTTGAAAATTGTGAAATATTATTTATGGTGCAAGAGTCCTTTTTTGTTGTTAAATATTATGTTTTTTTATAATTGTTTTTTATAATACTAAAATATTATGTTTCAATGTTGAAGGTCGTCGGTCACAATGTTGAGGTGGACGGGGTGTGTGAAGGGATTTCTTCGGGAACAGTACTTACTTCGAACCTCCGTCGGAGTCCATTTGGTTACGCACCTCAGCTTCCACGGCTTCTTTGCCCAGGGGTATTGCATGAATCATCTCGGGGATAGTTTTATAGCTAGTTATACATTTTGAAATGATAACCACACTATAAACTTTTGACTATCGGAATTTATTCATATAAACTGTGTAATTTGTGTACCTGTTTGTACGTCGTCACCACTTTTAGTTTCACTTGTTATTTACTTACGTGAATTATATTCTTCTTATTTATCACAAATGAAAAGTAACTCACACGCTTATATCTTCTGAATGCGTTGTGTTTCATATGTGACGGTGGCTGTGAGAATCGCCATAGCTAGGTTTAGTTTCCGCGAACTTCTCCACGGAAGCACGACGCAACGATCCGTGCTGTTCGAAGAGTAATGATGGAGTGTCTCCTACCGACGCTATCTTTCGCGGTTAAGAATGCTTTTCTCCCATTGGCTACATTTTCAGTTACGTAAATCATTTTTATTGGTTAAGCCAATTCGCGATTTGGAATTATGAATTTAGTACGTTGTATTTTGAATACAGACGTTTCTTTTACAGTTAATGTTTCGAATTTGGAATTACAAAATAATAATAATAATCGAAACGAGAATTTTAATACGAAAATAATAATAATAATAATTTGAATAAATATTAATTATCTATTGTTTTATAAATAAATCGAAAGGGTGGAATAATTCCAGTTTCAATATTATGTTTTTTATAATTGTTTTTTATAATACTAAAATATTACGTTGGAGTTGGTACAAGGGTAATTTTTCTTTTAAGTGTGAAATATTATGTTGGCTCTGAAAAGAGCCGTTTTGGTGCAAGGGTAATTTTTTTAATCTGAAATATTATGTTGGCTCTGAAAAGTGGCTAGGCGTGAGGTGTAGTGAGGAGAAGACTTGAGGGGTAGCTAGCAGGCGGGGAAGTGGCCGCGCGCTGGTGGAAAGGGGAGCAGCGTGGGGCGCAAAGTTCACTTATTCCTAGATATATATATAATACAGTGAGTCCCACGGTAGAGTTGGCCAATGACGCGGGTTCCTGCGTCGCGGCGGGCACAGCTCCAACTCCCGATCGATCGGGTGAAATACCTACGCACATAAAGCCGTGATCTATGTAATGATTCAGATTCTCACATTTAGGCATATAGTTAAAATTATAACGAAAATAAACATGTACCTCATCACTAGAGATGTTGGAAATGTTCTGCTATTGCATCCACACAATACTGGCACCTATTTAGGAAATTTTCTATTACGCGCATAAGTTCAGCTTCCGAGATAGCGTTAATGGGTGGAGTGAATAAAAATTGAGTAGTTACTACTAGTAGTAATTGCTTTCAGTAGTTACTTACTAGTACCAGCTTTTACTTAATTTTGAGTGAATAACCTTATACTAGTACTTATAAGTTAATACTGGATGAACAGTAGTAGTTACTACCTGCTTTGCTATGCAAAATACATGTAGTGGACCGTGACTAATCAAAGTAGGCCTTGATATCTACATAATAAGAGGGGGTGTTTGCCTTTCTGTCTGTCTATTTGTCTGAGTGCGATACCCAGCCAAATCTAGGGCATGCAGGGATCTTAAGTTTTTAACATAGATGAACTAAAGGATGTCTGAATTCACCTTAAAGCCAGATTTTCGTTTTTTTCTATTTTTTTTTTTTTTTTTTTGCAAATTATGAGCTCCCTCCCCCCGAAAAAGCTGTCGGAATACTATTTTTCTACTATTGCAGCATCAGATTTTAGTAATAGGCTACTTTTCAATTGTAAAATTAATAAGTACTCTTCCTCTTTTGTCATAACGACTGGGGAAGAAGAGCATTACGGACAAAATATTTCAACATAACGCACGGAGATGTCGATTGCTTTGATTTTGTTATTTCGCTCTTTTTGATTTATTTGTTTATAACATTACAGCATGAAGAGATCTGAAATTTTTAACATAGGTGGATGGAAGAGAGATCATGCATGTAGGTCTGAATGGGAAACATTGCTCGATTTGGATGAAACTCACTGTGCAGGGGAGGAGGTTGAGCCTGGAACTCGAATCTGAGGTAATTTCTTTCTCTACAGTGTACTCTAATCGTAGAATGCACCCCAGAGCTGGATGGTTTTAAAATTATTAATCTTTTAAGTGTTTATTGAATGATTTGCATTTAAGCGGAAGGTTCATAATTCTATGGTTCGTTTTAATCATTTCATTTTCTGCACGCCAACATGGCAGCGCATGATTCATTTAGTACTTTTAATTATTTATTTACCACGTCTGACAATACAATTAGAATAAAATTAGATAATTAATGCAACTTATTTAAAAACGGTGTAAGTTTTAATAAATGAAGTTTTAATTTTTTTCCTATTAATCGTAGGCCTATTATTAAAAAATCTAGCGATTATATTAATAAATGGGCGAAGTCACTAGTTTAAATAAAAAAAAAATAAAAAAATATATATGTATATAGGCTAACCTCAATACTACATAACCTCAATACTACATAAGATTGGCCATGCTGCTTAATAAAAACAACAAAAGAAAATTGTGAAATTGTTTAGGTAATAATACACAGAAAAAATTTTCAATCATAATTAAGTGCTATGAATTCTGACTCTGACAGCCTTGATCACTTAAAAATGAAAAACAAAACTTCTGCCTGTTTGTTATGTGTTACAATATTTTCATTCATGAAATGTGAAGTATACCACTTCATACTTTCCTTTCTGAATCTAAATAAATTGTGATAATCATCTTCATGAGCCTCCATTTGCTCTCTGTACACTTTTTACTTCATAATTATTGTAAAAACAAGCATTTCAGATAAGGCATTGCCATCTTAAGCAAGGTCTGTACCATACATAAAAATTTCACAGTATTTACTGGTATTGATAAGTAAATAATTGTTATAATTCACATATTTTGCAGTAGATACTACTTCTTCTAGTACGAACTGATTATTTAGCATTATTTACTGAAATATTTCATTCACTAGAATGCTAGTATTTACTTAAAACTTCGCAGTAAAAGCAATTACTGACTTTTATCACTCCACCAAATTTCTCTTGTGATATTGTCTTTAAGTTCTTCTCAAGTTTGGGAAATTGATCTGTACAATTTATTTTTCGAGTTTCCCCATAAAAAATAGTCACATACTGTCAGAGAGAGAAATTAACGAGAGAAATTAACTTTATCTCGGAAGCTGAATTTATGCGCGTAAAAGAAAATTTCCTAAGAAGGTGCTAGTATTGTGTGGATGCAATAGGAGAACACTTCCAACATTTCTTGTGATGAGGTACGTGGTTATTTGCATTGTAATTTTAACTGTAACTGTGAGAACCTGAATCAATACACCGATCGCGCCTTTATTTGCGTAGATATTTCACCCGATCGCTCGGGAGTTGGAGCTGTGCCCGCCGCGACGCAGATACCCGCGTCATCGGCCAACTCTTACGTGGGACTCACTGTATAATATATTATATATAATGTACATAACGCTTCCTACTATGTTTTTTAGTATATTTCTGTAGGACGTAAAGAACCTCGGCACGGAGTCCTGCGGGAGGGACTTTAAGCTGAGGAGCCCGAGTTGTAGGTTTACGGCACGTAAAAGAACTCCAAGCCTAAATTAGAACCTCTGGACAAAATTTATCGGCCCTTTCACGTTCAAATAAGTTTCCGGAGGGGTTGAGAGGCGATGGGCTTACCACCTGTCCCTCTGGCCTCTCTCGAAAAATAAGCGTAACAAAATTAGTATAGGTAATGAAACCTCCACTTGGAGGCCCTATGCCCCACCATAGGGGTTATAGGAACACGTCAGTCAGTCTTCTGTCTTTATTTAAGATAACAGGTCCGGTACAGATAAACAGTTTTGTGGATGGTATCGTTTTATTCAATTAACAAACCTCAAAAATAGGTCCACTAAAAGCAAGTCATATTAATATTTTCTTTGTTGTATATTAACAATCATGTTTGATTTCAATTAATTAACAGGTTATCTAGAAAACAGGCAAAAGGCTAGTGTCCGGTAATGGTGCAAATTGCGTAGAACATATACAAGAAATAAATTCCAGCCACCCTCTGTCATTCTTATTTAACTAACTCTAACATTATTCAATGTGTACAGTAATCCTACATTAAGAATTATTTATACTGGCAATTGCTCATTCAGAGCAGAACAAGAGAACGCTTTTAAGCAGGTGGAGTGCGAGTTTATCGGAATAATTAAATAGGAAAGAATTTAGTAGCTGCAAGTTTTTCAAGGTTTTACTGTCTGAATAATTTACAGGATTTATTGCAAGCTTTCACAACAGTTTATTTAAGTAAAGTCTTAAAGCTCCAGGAAACCAATGCCATATTTCTCTTCCCTACTCAAATAATTCTTTTGTCGAAGTAGAATCGTACTACAACCACAATGATAGTAAAATCAGCTTTCATTCAACTGTTCTTACATCATGCATGGAACATGCAAATACACAGAAAACATGAAATAATAAGTAGTTAAATAAAATAATATATTCGAGCCAGAAAGGCCTTTTCTATCCACTACTACGTCATAAACATGGGCGGATGCTGAAAAGGAAACTTTGCAAATATCACTGAATCTATTGCCGATTTAACTGATCTACAAATACGGAACAGAATAAAGCAATATAATACAGTATGGATGCGTATGTCAGTTTAATACATGATAATCATTGTTTGCAAGGAAAATATTAAAATGGATATTTATTTTTCGTGTGGAATTGGTTGGTTTGTGGTTATTTAAGTATGGGGGAGTATTGCAACTTACTCCGTTGTTAGTGTCTTGGAATTTTGTACCAGAGGAGTTGTACAAGCATTGATCTTTCATCGGGATATAACCTGCTACTTTTCTGTTTTCTTCGTATATAAATATTCTGAAAACTAATTGTAATGTGTTATGGCAGATACGTTAGCCCAGACCTTTCCAACTCGAACACTTTGCGCTGGGGCGCACCAGCGCAGCACCCAACAGCATCGGGGCTCTCCTTCCCCACGTAGCGGCCGGTTGGACTACATGTGTGCGTCGGACAACACAATGGATAGCTGACCTCGCTTTCTTGGTGGACGTAACGTCTTATATAAATATTTAGTTGCAAGGGATAAATTAGTTAGTTAGTACCATGTGTGACAGAATTAAGGCTTTCAAAAGCCAGAATTTATTATTTAAAGATCAACTTAAAGCCGGAAATTTCGATAATTTTCCTGCATTAAAATAATTAAATTTATCTATTTACGGAAACCTTCGAGAGTATCAGACATCGTCACAGAATTTGCACGATGATCTCAATGCCCATTCAAAGAAATTAGTGATATGGCACCTCAACTTGAAATATTTCTGACGCCATATTTTGTCCTGAAAATCACAGTCATGTTTCCAAACAGAGGTGATAAAAGTACAGGTACTACCACTACGCCGGCGATTTGCCTTAATTTTACAAAGGTATTCACCCACAGAAATTTGCCAAACTTCACGCACTTGCTCTGAAATTTACGCCAGTGTTCGCGACAACTTATGCATGAGAACAGATATTTTCAATTAAAATTAAAATAGAAGTAAGACCAGGACTTCTCTGTCTGATGATGCCTTAGGGGCCGTACTTTCCATTGCCAAATCGATTGTACGCAATATTGGTAAATTAATTGCGACAAAACGATGTTAACAATCGACTTGAATTCTAAATGTACACAAACCAAACATAATATTGATTAATGAATTTCATTTCCGTTTGTGGTATATTAGCTTAATTGTCATTCAAAGTTCCACCTTAACCACAAAACAATAAAATAACAGAGATTGTAAACTGGATACACGGTATCTAAAAATTATTATATTCTTAAAAGCTTTTACATATGAACATACAAGTCAATAAATAATTACAAGATTAAAATAGCGACTGATGTCGCAATAGTCTATATCAATTATTCTTAAAATTTTATCATATCATATAATTACACAAGTTAAAAGATACAAGATTAAAATAGCGATTGATGTCGCAATAGTCAATATAATTATTGCTAAATTCTAAAATGTCAGTTTTAAAAAATTATAAATTAACCTTAAAATTATAATATTTTATTGTACAATAATTATCTATTTTAGAGAATCTTATCGATCCTTTTATTATCAATGTTCATTAATAACAATGTTTATCTTATATACACCACTGTACACTTAATGATGATAATATATTGCCTTGTAACCCACTTTTCTTATTCAATCGTCTAATATCATGTACCGTATAGTACAGATATTATCTTATAATACCTTATTAAGAATACATCTGGAGGTATTAGCGTATAGTTTATGTGTTAGTTTGTAGCAATTTATGTTAAAACTTCTTTTTTGTTGTAGTTATCTTCTTACAAAAATCATTTTAGAATCCGTGTATCTAGTACTCTAGCTGTTAATCGGATATGCGCATTTCGGCTTAATATGCCATCTTCAGTCCTAAAATATAAAATATAAAATTAACAAAACGAATTTTTTTTTTATTATTATAAATAATTACATTTTAACTTTATATATTGATGAATTTAAAAGTAACCAACCTTAAAATTGTGTGCGTCGAAGTCTTCACTACATGAGTGTTTGCTTGCTACTAACGAAGCCTTATGCTATTGCTGAGGGCATAGTTCACAGTACATTTCAAAAAGTTCATTGTGGTCAATTGCTGTTTCGTTAATTATATTGTTTTTGTTTCTATATATTTCCAGATTTTCTAGTGTATTAAGCTTTAGGCTTTTTTTGTGTTTATGTAAGATTTTTAGCGTATTATCTATTGGAGAAAACTGGTGCCCGTTATTAATTAAATGTTTAGCGTAAGCAGACCTGTTTCTATTATATTTAAAATCTGCTAAATGTTCTTGAAAACGTTGTCTGAACGATCTACCGGTTTGACCTATATACACCTGCTTGCAATCGTTACAAGTTAGCTGATATACCCCAGTGTTTTCTAGTTTATCTTCATTATTATTGTTATCATTGTTAAAGAGTAATTGCTTCAAAGTATTATTAGTTTTATATGCTATCTTAAGATTTTGTTGTTGCAGAGGTTTTAAGGTTTTGTGTATTCTATTATCTGTATAGTTGTAAACAACAAATTTTTTATCTTTTCCATTAGTTTTTTCTATAGGTTCCAGTGTTGACTTTTGATTGTTAGCTTTATTTAGTTTAATTTTATTCTTTTTTATTAGCTTGTAAATAACTGATTCATTATAGTGATTATTTTTAGCAATTTGTAAGATTGTGTTTAATTCCTTATTGAAGTAGTGTTTACTCATCGGAATGTTTATAAGTCTACGTACCATATAGTCCAAAGCTGCCATTTTTTGGCCAATAGGGTGGTTAGATTTATTGCTTATAATATTGTCTGTATATGTCTCTTTTCTGTAGATACTATATTGTAATTTTTTGTCTTGTCTTATGATGTTGAGATCTAGGAAATTTAGTTTGTTTTGAATTTCAGTTTCCAATGTAAACTTAAATTTATCATGTATATTGTTAAAGTTTTCAATCAAGTCATTAATTTCGTCTTTATGACATACAATCAGAATATCATCTACGTATCTGTAATACTTTTTGATGTTATGTTTCTTAATTAATTGTTCTATATAATTGTTGTTTACAACTATACAGATAATAGAATACACAAAACCTTAAAACCTCTGCAACAACAAAATCTTAAGATAGCATATAAAACTAATAATACTTTGAAGCAATTACTCTTTAACAATGATAACAATAATAATGAAGATAAACTAGAAAACACTGGGGTATATCAGCTAACTTGTAACGATTGCAAGCAGGTGTATTTAGGTCAAACCGGTAGATCGTTCAGACAACGTTTTCAAGAACATTTAGCAGATTTTAAATATAATAGAAACAGGTCTGCTTACGCTAAACATTTAATTAATAACGGGCACCAGTTTTCTCCAATAGATAATACGCTAAAAATCTTACATAAACACAAAAAAAGCCTAAAGCTTAATACACTAGAAAATCTGGAAATATATAGAAACAAAAACAATATAATTAACGAAACAGCAATTGACCACAATGAACTTTTTGAAATGTACTGTGAACTATGCCCTCAGCAATAGCATAAGGCTTCGTTAGTAGCAAGCAAACACTCATGTAGTGAAGACTTCGACGCACACAATTTTAAGGTTGGTTACTTTTAAATTCATCAATATATAAAGTTAAAATGTAATTATTTATAATAATAAAAAAAAAATTCGTTTTGTTAATTTTATCTTTTATATTTTAGGACTGAAGATGGCATATTAAGCCGAAATGCGCATATCCGATTAACAGCTAGAGTACTAGATACACGGATTCTAAAATGATTTTTGTAAGAAGATAACTACAACAAAAAAGAAGTTTTAACATAAATTGCTACAAACTAACACATAAACTATACGCTAATACCTCCAGATGTATTCTTAATAAGGTATTATAAGATAATATCTGTACTATACGGTACATGATATTAGACGATTGAATAAGAAAAGTGGGTTACAAGGCAATATATTATCATCATTAAGTGTACAGTGGTGTATATAAGATAAACATTGTTATTAATGAACATTGATAATAAAAGGATCGATAAGATTCTCTAAAATAGATAATTATTGTACAATAAAATATTATAATTTTAAGGTTAATTTATAATTTTTTAAAACTGACATTTTAGAATTTAGCAATAATTATATTGACTATTGCGACATCAATCGCTATTTTAATCTTGTATCTTTTAACTTGTGTAATTATATGATATGATAAAATTTTAAGAATAATTGATATAGACTATTGCGACATCAGTCGCTATTTTAATCTTGTAATTATTTATTGACTTGTATGTTCATATGTAAAAGCTTTTAAGAATATAATAATTTTTAGATACCGTGTATCCAGTTTACAATCTCTGTTATTTTATTGTTTTGTGGTTAAGGTGGAACTTTGAATGACAATTAAGCTAATATACCACAAACGGAAATGAAATTCATTAATCAAGATAAAGCTAACCAGGCTAAAGTTATCAACCAATTTACAAACACGAAACGTAAATTACTCAAAACGATAGCTAATATTAATTTTAATAAGACATGTAAAGATAAAGATCTCATTCCCAATTACATCAAAGTTAAAATTAAAAATAAAACAACAGCAGCTCGACGCACTGAAAAGCAAGCCGAAAAATTGTGGTTACAACACGAAATCAAATTGCTATATAAGAAAAAGAACTTTCTTAATGAACAAGTATATATACTACACTTGAAAGCTTCCAAAATCTTTAACCAAGAATGGGCTTTAATAGACAATCAAGTAAATGAAAAGTTGAAACATGAGATTGAACGTAAATATCAAATACAATATAAGAAAATCCAAAATCTTGAACAAGCTAAAATCCAACAAAACAGCCATAATCAGAACTTGGGTAGAAACACAAATAATGAAATACAGTTTTTCCCGCGGGTTATTAACCTAACATCAACAGTACTTACTAAACATGAAGAGGATTTACTCCAATTGGGTTATAAACATAACTTTGAACCTAATCATAAAGAGCAAATTAAATCCTTAATCATAGATACAGAAACAGCTTTAACATAAGTAAATCTAACAAACCAACAATCCTTCAGAAAAGATATGACCAATAAAATAAAACACAATTACGTAAACCAACATATGGATAGCAAAAACTCAAAAGTTTATAAAAAAACAATACAAGATCTAAATAGTAAATTAAGAGATAACGACATTAAACATGTCAAGGCTGATAAAGGTAACTCTATTATTCTCATAGATAATAATGAATACATAAAGAAAACCATAAAATTCATTCACGAAAATGATATTATACCGGTCGATAAAGATCCTACTGATAGATTTCAACAAAACATTAAAAGAGTAATAAAAAGCTCAAATCTCATACTAAACGATAAAGAAATGAAAAATGCTATACATATGAAGCCAAAAGCTCCAAAACTTAGAGCACAAATTAAAATTCACAAGAAAGGTAATCCAATTAGGCCAATAGTAAACTTCATCAACGCTCCTGTATATAAAATTTCTAAGATTGTAAAAAAGATGTTACAGCATAAGTTGGAACTTAAAAACACTTACACTATAAAAAACACAATAGACTTAGTTAGTAAATTAAACGATATTGAATTGAACAAAAATGACAGACTTATTTCACTAGATATAAAAAATCTATATACTAATGTTCCAATATATGAGACAGTTAATATTGTACAACAAAATTTAATTAATAATGGGGATAGTCATGAAGTTGCTAAACAAATTACCACATTAATTACAGCTATTTTGGAACAAAACTACTTTAGTTTTGACAATAAAATTTATATTCAAAAAGATGGTCTAGCAATGGGATCCCCTTTGTCAGGCATACTGTCAGAAACATTCTTACAGCACATAGAGGACAATTATATAGAACAATTAATTAAGAAACATAACATCAAAAAGTATTACAGATACGTAGATGATATTCTGATTGTATGTCATAAAGACGAAATTAATGACTTGATTGAAAACTTTAACAATATACATGATAAATTTAAGTTTACATTGGAAACTGAAATTCAAAACAAACTAAATTTCCTAGATCTCAACATCATAAGACAAGACAAAAAATTACAATATAGTATCTACAGAAAAGAGACATATACAGACAATATTATAAGCAATAAATCTAACCACCCTATTGGCCAAAAAATGGCAGCTTTGGACTATATGGTACGTAGACTTATAAACATTCCGATGAGTAAACACTACTTCAATAAGGAATTAAACACAATCTTACAAATTGCTAAAAATAATCACTATAATGAATCAGTTATTTACAAGCTAATAAAAAAGAATAAAATTAAACTAAATAAAGCTAACAATCAAAAGTCAACACTGGAACCTATAGAAAAAACTAATGGAAAAGATAAAAAATTTGTTGTTTACAACTATACAGATAATAGAATACACAAAACCTTAAAACCTCTGCAACAACAAAATCTTAAGATAGCATATAAAACTAATAATACTTTGAAGCAATTACTCTTTAACAATGATAACAATAATAATGAAGATAAACTAGAAAACACTGGGGTATATCAGCTAACTTGTAACGATTGCAAGCAGGTGTATATAGGTCAAACCGGTAGATCGTTCAGACAACGTTTTCAAGAACATTTAGCAGATTTTAAATATAATAGAAACAGGTCTGCTTACGCTAAACATTTAATTAATAACGGGCACCAGTTTTCTCCAATAGATAATACGCTAAAAATCTTACATAAACACAAAAAAAGCCTAAAGCTTAATACACTAGAAAATCTGGAAATATATAGAAACAAAAACAATATAATTAACGAAACAGCAATTGACCACAATGAACTTTTTGAAATGTACTGTGAACTATGCCCTCAGCAATAGCATAAGGCTTCGTTAGTAGCAAGCAAACACTCATGTAGTGAAGACTTCGACGCACACAATTTTAAGGTTGGTTACTTTTAAATTCATCAATATATAAAGTTAAAATGTAATTATTTATAATAATAAAAAAAAAAAATTCGTTTTGTTAATTTTATATTTTATATTTTAGGACTGAAGATGGCATATTAAGCCGAAATGCGCATATCCGATTAACAGCTAGAGTACTAGATACACGGATTCTAAAATGATTTTTGTAAGAAGATAACTACAACAAAAAAGAAGTTTTAACATAAATTGCTACAAACTAACACATAAACTATACGCTAATACCTCCAGATGTATTCTTAATAAGGTATTATAAGATAATATCTGTACTATACGGTACATGATATTAGACGATTGAATAAGAAAAGTGGGTTACAAGGCAATATATTATCATCATTAAGTGTACAGTGGTGTATATAAGATAAACATTGTTATTAATGAACATTGATAATAAAAGGATCGATAAGATTCTCTAAAATAGATAATTATTGTACAATAAAATATTATAATTTTAAGGTTAATTTATAATTTTTTAAAACTGACATTTTAGAATTTAGCAATAATTATATTGACTATTGCGACATCAATCGCTATTTTAATCTTGTATCTTTTAACTTGTGTAATTATATGATATGATAAAATTTTAAGAATAATTGATATAGACTATTGCGACATCAGTCGCTATTTTAATCTTGTAATTATTTATTGACTTGTATGTTCATATGTAAAAGCTTTTAAGAATATAATAATTTTTAGATACCGTGTATCCAGTTTACAATCTCTGTTATTTTATTGTTTTGTGGTTAAGGTGGAACTTTGAATGACAATTAAGCTAATATACCACAAACGGAAATGAAATTCATTAATCAAGATAAAGCTAACCAGGCTAAAGTTATCAACCAATTTACAAACACGAAACGTAAATTACTCAAAACGATAGCTAATATTAATTTTAATAAGACATGTAAAGATAAAGATCTCATTCCCAATTACATCAAAGTTAAAATTAAAAATAAAACAACAGCAGCTCGACGCACTGAAAAGCAAGCCGAAAAATTGTGGTTACAACACGAAATCAAATTGCTATATAAGAAAAAGAACTTTCTTAATGAACAAGTATATATACTACACTTGAAAGCTTCCAAAATCTTTAACCAAGAATGGGCTTTAATAGACAATCAAGTAAATGAAAAGTTGAAACATGAGATTGAACGTAAATATCAAATACAATATAAGAAAATCCAAAATCTTGAACAAGCTAAAATCCAACAAAACAGCCATAATCAGAACTTGGGTAGAAACACAAATAATGAAATACAGTTTTTCCCGCGGGTTATTAACCTAACATCAACAGTACTTACTAAACATGAAGAGGATTTACTCCAATTGGGTTATAAACATAACTTTGAACCTAATCATAAAGAGCAAATTAAATCCTTAATCATAGATACAGAAACAGCTTTAACAAAAGTAAATCTAACAAACCAACAATCCTTCAGAAAAGATATGACCAATAAAATAAAACACAATTACGTAAACCAACATATGGATAGCAAAAACTCAAAAGTTTATAAAAAAACAATACAAGATCTAAATAGTAAATTAAGAGATAACGACATTAAACATGTCAAGGCTGATAAAGGTAACTCTATTATTCTCATAGATAATAATGAATACATAAAGAAAACCATAGAATTCATTCACGAAAATGATATTATACCGGTCGATAAAGATCCTACTGATAGATTTCAACAAAACATTAAAAGAGTAATAAAAAGCTCAAATCTCATACTAAACGATAAAGAAATGAAAAATGCTATACATATGAAGCCAAAAGCTCCAAAACTTAGAGCACAAATTAAAATTCACAAGAAAGGTAATCCAATTAGGCCAATAGTAAACTTCATCAACGCTCCTGTATATAAAATTTCTAAGATTGTAAAAAAGATGTTACAGCATAAGTTGGAACTTAAAAACACTTACACTATAAAAAACACAATAGACTTAGTTAGTAAATTAAACGATATTGAATTGAACAAAAATGACAGACTTATTTCACTAGATATAAAAAATCTATATACTAATGTTCCAATATATGAGACAGTTAATATTGTACAACAAAATTTAATTAATAATGGGGATAGTCATGAAGTTGCTAAACAAATTACCACATTAATTACAGCTATTTTGGAACAAAACTACTTTAGTTTTGACAATAAAATTTATATTCAAAAAGATGGTCTAGCAATGGGATCCCCTTTGTCAGGCATACTGTCAGAAACATTCTTACAGCACATAGAGGACAATTATATAGAACAATTAATTAAGAAACATAACATCAAAAAGTATTACAGATACGTAGATGATATTCTGATTGTATGTCATAAAGACGAAATTAATGACTTGATTGAAAACTTTAACAATATACATGATAAATTTAAGTTTACATTGGAAACTGAAATTCAAAACAAACTAAATTTCCTAGATCTCAACATCATAAGACAAGACAAAAAATTACAATATAGTATCTACAGAAAAGAGACATATACAGACAATATTATAAGCAATAAATCTAACCACCCTATTGGCCAAAAAATGGCAGCTTTGGACTATATGGTACGTAGACTTATAAACATTCCGATGAGTAAACACTACTTCAATAAGGAATTAAACACAATCTTACAAATTGCTAAAAATAATCACTATAATGAATCAGTTATTTACAAGCTAATAAAAAAGAATAAAATTAAACTAAATAAAGCTAACAATCAAAAGTCAACACTGGAACCTATAGAAAAAACTAATGGAAAAGATAAAAAATTTGTTGTTTACAACTATACAGATAATAGAATACACAAAACCTTAAAACCTCTGCAACAACAAAATCTTAAGATAGCATATAAAACTAATAATACTTTGAAGCAATTACTCTTTAACAATGATAACAATAATAATGAAGATAAACTAGAAAACACTGGGGTATATCAGCTAACTTGTAACGATTGCAAGCAGGTGTATTTAGGTCAAACCGGTAGATCGTTCAGACAACGTTTTCAAGAACATTTAGCAGATTTTAAATATAATAGAAACAGGTCTGCTTACGCTAAACATTTAATTAATAACGGGCACCAGTTTTCTCCAATAGATAATACGCTAAAAATCTTACATAAACACAAAAAAAGCCTAAAGCTTAATACACTAGAAAATCTGGAAATATATAGAAACAAAAACAATATAATTAACGAAACAGCAATTGACCACAATGAACTTTTTGAAATGTACTGTGAACTATGCCCTCAGCAATAGCATAAGGCTTCGTTAGTAGCAAGCAAACACTCATGTAGTGAAGACTTCGACGCACACAATTTTAAGGTTGGTTACTTTTAAATTCATCAATATATAAAGTTAAAATGTAATTATTTATAATAATAAAAAAAAAAATTCGTTTTGTTAATTTTATATTTTATATTTTAGGACTGAAGATGGCATATTAAGCCGAAATGCGCATATCCGATTAACAGCTAGAGTACTAGATACACGGATTCTAAAATGATTTTTGTAAGAAGATAACTACAACAAAAAAGAAGTTTTAACATAAATTGCTACAAACTAACACATAAACTATACGCTAATACCTCCAGATGTATTCTTAATAAGGTATTATAAGATAATATCTGTACTATACGGTACATGATATTAGACGATTGAATAAGAAAAGTGGGTTACAAGGCAATATATTATCATCATTAAGTGTACAGTGGTGTATATAAGATAAACATTGTTATTAATGAACATTGATAATAAAAGGATCGATAAGATTCTCTAAAATAGATAATTATTGTACAATAAAATATTATAATTTTAAGGTTAATTTATAATTTTTTAAAACTGACATTTTAGAATTTAGCAATAATTATATTGACTATTGCGACATCAATCGCTATTTTAATCTTGTATCTTTTAACTTGTGTAATTATATGATATGATAAAATTTTAAGAATAATTGATATAGACTATTGCGACATCAGTCGCTATTTTAATCTTGTAATTATTTATTGACTTGTATGTTCATATGTAAAAGCTTTTAAGAATATAATAATTTTTAGATACCGTGTATCCAGTTTACAATCTCTGTTATTTTATTGTTTTGTGGTTAAGGTGGAACTTTGAATGACAATTAAGCTAATATACCACAAACGGAAATGAAATTCATTAATCAAGATAAAGCTAACCAGGCTAAAGTTATCAACCAATTTACAAACACGAAACGTAAATTACTCAAAACGATAGCTAATATTAATTTTAATAAGATATGTAAAGATAAAGATCTCATTCCCAATTACATCAAAGTTAAAATTAAAAATAAAACAACAGCAGCTCGACGCACTGAAAAGCAAGCCGAAAAATTGTGGTTACAACACGAAATCAAATTGCTATATAAGAAAAAGAACTTTCTTAATGAACAAGTATATATACTACACTTGAAAGCTTCCAAAATCTTTAACCAAGAATGGGCTTTAATAGACAATCAAGTAAATGAAAAGTTGAAACATGAGATTGAACGTAAATATCAAATACAATATAAGAAAATCCAAAATCTTGAACAAGCTAAAATCCAACAAAACAGCCATAATCAGAACTTGGGTAGAAACACAAATAATGAAATACAGTTTTTCCCGCGGGTTATTAACCTAACATCAACAGTACTTACTAAACATGAAGAGGATTTACTCCAATTGGGTTATAAACATAACTTTGAACCTAATCATAAAGAGCAAATTAAATCCTTAATCATAGATACAGAAACAGCTTTAACAAAAGTAAATCTAACAAACCAACAATCCTTCAGAAAAGATATGACCAATAAAATAAAACACAATTACGTAAACCAACATATGGATAGCAAAAACTCAAAAGTTTATAAAAAAACAATACAAGATCTAAATAGTAAATTAAGAGATAACGACATTAAACATGTCAAGGCTGATAAAGGTAACTCTATTATTCTCATAGATAATAATGAATACATAAAGAAAACCATAGAATTCATTCACGAAAATGATATTATACCGGTCGATAAAGATCCTACTGATAGATTTCAACAAAACATTAAAAGAGTAATAAAAAGCTCAAATCTCATACTAAACGATAAAGAAATGAAAAATGCTATACATATGAAGCCAAAAGCTCCAAAACTTAGAGCACAAATTAAAATTCACAAGAAAGGTAATCCAATTAGGCCAATAGTAAACTTCATCAACGCTCCTGTATATAAAATTTCTAAGATTGTAAAAAAGATGTTACAGCATAAGTTGGAACTTAAAAACACTTACACTATAAAAAACACAATAGACTTAGTTAGTAAATTAAACGATATTGAATTGAACAAAAATGACAGACTTATTTCACTAGATATAAAAAATCTATATACTAATGTTCCAATATATGAGACAGTTAATATTGTACAACAAAATTTAATTAATAATGGGGATAGTCATGAAGTTGCTAAACAAATTACCACATTAATTACAGCTATTTTGGAACAAAACTACTTTAGTTTTGACAATAAAATTTATATTCAAAAAGATGGTCTAGCAATGGGATCCCCTTTGTCAGGCATACTGTCAGAAACATTCTTACAGCACATAGAGGACAATTATATAGAACAATTAATTAAGAAACATAACATCAAAAAGTATTACAGATACGTAGATGATATTCTGATTGTATGTCATAAAGACGAAATTAATGACTTGATTGAAAACTTTAACAATATACATGATAAATTTAAGTTTACATTGGAAACTGAAATTCAAAACAAACTAAATTTCCTAGATCTCAACATCATAAGACAAGACAAAAAATTACAATATAGTATCTACAGAAAAGAGACATATACAGACAATATTATAAGCAATAAATCTAACCACCCTATTGGCCAAAAAATGGCAGCTTTGGACTATATGGTACGTAGACTTATAAACATTCCGATGAGTAAACACTACTTCAATAAGGAATTAAACACAATCTTACAAATTGCTAAAAATAATCACTATAATGAATCAGTTATTTACAAGCTAATAAAAAAGAATAAAATTAAACTAAATAAAGCTAACAATCAAAAGTCAACACTGGAACCTATAGAAAAAACTAATGGAAAAGATAAAAAATTTGTTGTTTACAACTATACAGATAATAGAATACACAAAACCTTAAAACCTCTGCAACAACAAAATCTTAAGATAGCATATAAAACTAATAATACTTTGAAGCAATTACTCTTTAACAATGATAACAATAATAATGAAGATAAACTAGAAAACACTGGGGTATATCAGCTAACTTGTAACGATTGCAAGCAGGTGTATATAGGTCAAACCGGTAGATCGTTCAGACAACGTTTTCAAGAACATTTAGCAGATTTTAAATATAATAGAAACAGGTCTGCTTACGCTAAACATTTAATTAATAACGGGCACCAGTTTTCTCCAATAGATAATACGCTAAAAATCTTACATAAACACAAAAAAAGCCTAAAGCTTAATACACTAGAAAATCTGGAAATATATAGAAACAAAAAACAATATAATTAACGAAACAGCAATTGACCACAATGAACTTTTTGAAATGTACTGTGAACTATGCCCTCAGCAATAGCATAAGGCTTCGTTAGTAGCAAGCAAACACTCATGTAGTGAAGACTTCGACGCACACAATTTTAAGGTTGGTTACTTTTAAATTCATCAATATATAAAGTTAAAATGTAATTATTTATAATAATAAAAAAAAATTCGTTTTGTTAATTTTATATTTTATATTTTAGGACTGAAGATGGCATATTAAGCCGAAATGCGCATATCCGATTAACAGCTAGAGTACTAGATACACGGATTCTAAAATGATTTTTGTAAGAAGATAACTACAACAAAAAAGAAGTTTTAACATAAATTGCTACAAACTAACACATAAACTATACGCTAATACCTCCAGATGTATTCTTAATAAGGTATTATAAGATAATATCTGTACTATACGGTACATGATATTAGACGATTGAATAAGAAAAGTGGGTTACAAGGCAATATATTATCATCATTAAGTGTACAGTGGTGTATATAAGATAAACATTGTTATTAATGAACATTGATAATAAAAGGATCGATAAGATTCTCTAAAATAGATAATTATTGTACAATAAAATATTATAATTTTAAGGTTAATTTATAATTTTTTAAAACTGACATTTTAGAATTTAGCAATAATTATATTGACTATTGCGACATCAATCGCTATTTTAATCTTGTATCTTTTAACTTGTGTAATTATATGATATGATAAAATTTTAAGAATAATTGATATAGACTATTGCGACATCAGTCGCTATTTTAATCTTGTAATTATTTATTGACTTGTATGTTCATATGTAAAAGCTTTTAAGAATATAATAATTTTTAGATACCGTGTATCCAGTTTACAATCTCTGTTATTTTATTGTTTTGTGGTTAAGGTGGAACTTTGAATGACAATTAAGCAAACATAATATGTTTAGAGAATAAATGGTTTGTTTATGTGTTCACAAAATTTTTATTAATAATAATGGTGTATATTTGTTGTCGGTTTTAGACCATATGTTATTGATAGTGTGCACTATCTTAATATGAAACAAACATTTACGGACTTCCTTCAGAGCCAATTTGTTATGGATGAGAAGTATTTGGACTGTACATATCGCTAAATCAGTCAAGATTATTAAACAAAATGAGTACTTTTGATTTACAGAACGGTTTATTGAGAAAGTTTTATAAACTTATGTGAATGACTGACAGCAGTAGTGATTCTCATCTTCAAAAAAGGAGACAGACGAAACTGTAACAATTATAGGGGAATAAGTTTATTAACATCAGCTTACCAACTGTATTCAATAGTCATCACAGCAAGACTTAGGAAAATAACAGACTGCTTAATACGCAAAGGACAAACTAGATTTCGAAAAGGACATTCTTGCATTGACAATATCTTTATTGTTCAACAAATAACTGAAAAATACCGAGAATTTAACAAACCTACATACTTGTTATTCATAGATTATGTAAAAGCTTTTGACAAAGTAGACAGATATAAATTATAGCATATCCTAAATAAGAGAGGGATCCCTGTACATTTGACAGAAGTGATCAGAAGCTTCTATACTGGCTCCAACTTCAGAATCAAATCAGACAATAAAGTGACTGACAGAATAATATCGACATCACAAGGAGTTAGGCAAGGCTGTTCAGTATCCCGAATACTCTTCAATATTTATTTAGACGATGCAATTAGAATGTGGAAATTAAGGGCTGACTGTGATTTTAAAATAGATGGTTTTGAGTTATCGACTCTTTTATATGCAGATGAGCAGATCCTATTGTCAGGATCAGAAGATTCTTTACAGAAATCATTTTATATCCTCGACAAGATAATTCAAACTTATTATAATTTAAGTATATCCCCTGGAAAAACCAAACTAATAGCATCTGTAAGCAACCAGTAAGAGGGGAAACTGTGTTAAGAAACCATATAATAGAACAAGAAGTAAGGGTTTCTAATTATCTAGGATGAGATAATCAGTTATAACTTCAATTATGATCTAGAAAAGAAAATACATAGATTTCAACATATGCGTGGCACAATTATAAGAACTCCTAAAGGGAAAGCACAAAGAGACACTTTATTAAAATTCTATAAAGTAATGGCCGTTCCAACTTTATTGTATGGCAGCGAGATGTGAACTCTAACAAACAATGATTACAAGCGTATCCAGCCTGCTGAATGAATTTTTTACGATAGGTGGCTGGATACTGATTGACAGATCGCATGAAGAGCGATGATACCAGAAAGGAATTAAGGATCTTCTCTGTAAATGATAAAATATCAGAATATCGTGCAAATTGAAAAAAAAAAAAATAATAAGTACACAGTCCAATACAAACATAGCAAAAAAAGCATTTAATTATAATCCAAGAGGAAAGAGGGATCCAGGTCGCCCGAAAACAAGACAGGCGAGAGAGGAACACCAGAGAGACCCCGGGTGTGCAGCACATCACAAAAAATCACATGACCACAAGCCACGGGGCAGGACGGGAGAAGCCCGCAGTCGACGCTACAGGAGGAGATGGCTCGAAAGCCGGGAAAGGAAACGGGATGATAATTAGGGGAGTATTAAGATGAAGTGGAGATTGTTGGTGGAATGAGAGGGGGAAACGGCAGGAACCCCGAGAAAAACCTCCAAGTCACGACTTCGTCCACCACGAATGACACGCCGGCCTCGGAATTTGAACCCGGGACCGCTTGCATGCCAGGCTCACGCGCTAAGCATGAGCCACCGTAACGGCATGGGCTATATAAGTGCGTTTACTAAGGTTCATGAAAATCCAATAATGCGTGTTCAAATTTATCGCGTGCACTGACTCACGAATGGACGGACAGACATTTACCCGTCCACCACGTACTGGCACTTAATAACGTTATTCAAACAGTCTCTTACAATATTGAATAAGTATAATCATATGAAGGGGATA
The DNA here is from genome assembly GCA_964059195.1 of Ectobius pallidus. Taxonomy (NCBI): domain Eukaryota; kingdom Metazoa; phylum Arthropoda; class Insecta; order Blattodea; family Ectobiidae; genus Ectobius; species Ectobius pallidus. The sequence continues at coordinate 17,830,210 of CAXKWD010000006.1, forward strand.
AAGGGTCAAAAAGTATTATTATCTTAAAATCTAAGTCTTCCTAAGTTGGGCAATTTGTATATATGTACAAGCAAATTTACTTACATGTTCGAAAATCACTGGTGAAGAATCAGCTTTGAGGTTTATTTAGATAAAATAAGAATATTTATCTGAAATAATTGTAAGATCTTAACGAATGATGATCATTACTGGTAGACAAAAATTTAAACAATTACTAATATTAACAAATTAACCCGGTATGAAGAAGCTGTAAGTCTCCTAGAGTAGAGTTAGTGCATGGAATAATAACAAAACGAATGGTTCAAATAGGTCACTGCTACTAATGCGTATTAAAACATTTTACTGAAAAGCTGTGCAACAAGTTTCTTGTTACATTAGTTATGATTCATAAGAATTAATAAACTGATGAATGAGACTTTTGCAGAACATTAAGGGTGGCGTGCACCAAACTCATGCAATTTACTCTTTTAGTAAGCCTTACTTCTTTAGTTCTAACTACTTTAGTAAGCTACTCTTTTAGTAACCGTACTCTTTTAGTAAGGACGGCGTGCACCAACCAGGAGTAAACTAAACTCGGCGGCTTTCAACATAGAGGAATGTACTAAAGAAGTAAAAATTTTATTTACTCCCAGAGTAAATGAACTTACTCCACAAGTGGTGGAGAGCACCAACACGGAGTACGTTACTAACGTAGTAAGTTGTGGAGTAAATAAGGCCAATATTTACTCCTACTCAGGGGGTGGAGTAAAGTTGTGGAGTAAGTGTGTTATGTGGCATTTGCGTGAGTTATGAGTTACATATCACATTAAATGGAATACATAGTTCAAACTGGGAATAAGTTATTGAGATGAAGAAGGTTGTATACCAAAAATGAGAGTTGTGGCAGGTGATTTAATAAATATTAAGCGAACCATACCTAGTAGGGCATTTAATAACGTAAATAATTAAGCTCATAAATCCTTACATGAAATTTTGGCGTTTGGAAGAAACGATGTCAGATTCTCACTACATCCATGTGATTTCAGCCAGTCAAATGTGGAAATATCATTGCGGAGAGCGATCCAATTAGGAAGACGTCCACCAAAGGTGAGGGGAAGAGTGAGTGGAAGGGACGTTTGCATTGCACGGCACAAGGAGCTCATGTGCTCTTAAATATCTTCCTAGCTGGATCGGCCTTTAGATGTTGCAGTTCTCCCTAACTTTGGGTCAGAAAACGACGATGTATTTCAAGCTAATCATATGGATACAGATATCGGCGAGGTATAATAATAATAATAATAATAATAAGGTTTTATTTTGCCTGGCAGAGTTAAGGCCATAGGGCCTTATCTTCCACTCAACCAGGATAAATACAAAATATAGGTATAATGAATTATTAATACTTATTGACTGTTTAACAATATTAATAAGAAGTATTACACAGAAGTATTACACAGAAGTTTAGTTTACTCCTGGTTGGTGCACGCCGTCCTTACTAAAAGAGTACGGTTACTAAAAGAGTAGCTTACTAAAGTAGTTAGAACTAAAGAAGTAAGGCTTACTAAAAGAGTAAATTGCATGAGTTTGGTGCACGCCACCCTTAAGGTATAGTACATTCCAATACATGAAAGCCTCCGTTCTTGGAGCTACCCAGAAAACACTTTCCCCTGCTACTTAACCATAGAATTACTGAACAATTGGTGATTCTCATTGTTAAACGATTTAATGTAATTATTGTAAATTAATTTTATTACATTACACTTCTATAGCTTAACTTAAAGCACAACATTGCGAATGCCAGATTATAATAATAATTATAAGAGCTAAAAGTTCAATAGTTGCACCCGCAGTGTTAATGAATAATATGTCCTTTTTTCTAACCCAGGTGTAAAAATGTCCAAACAGGCCACATCGGAAGAAAATTTGACTGACTCTGGGATTAGCGTACATTGAGAAGGGGACACATTGTAAAACCATTCCTTAAAGACTCCCCAAGTCTCGAATGGAGGAGTGAGACGAGACTTTCATGTTTGGGAATAAACTATAGCAGATGCTGCAGGTCTATAGTATGCTGCTAACTATTTTAATTAACCCTGTGGACAGGAAAGTGAGAAGCATTATAAACTATATAGAAAAAAATGCCAACATGAGTGCCGAAAGAAAATTTTAAGGAGGGGCCCGGAGGTTGAAGCTGCACAGGATCTAGAGAAGTAGTCACTGAAATTATTTTTAAACACACAACCATCTACATAATTATTATTGGAGTTCATAGCTTCCGAAATATTGTACCGCCATTTTTTGTTTAAATATTACATTTCTCAGTTGTAATATTATTATTTTTATAAGGTAATATTTTTTAAGTAAATGTTCTGTGCATTTGAAAACGGACAGAAACATAATGCCCCTTTTTATCCCCCCTTTTTCATGATTTTGTGTAATACTTCTTATTAATATTGTTAAACAGTCAATAAGTATTAATAATTCATTATAGTGAGATTTATGATAAACAACTATAGAATAATTGATTTATCGTTTTTGGGGAAGAATATGTAACTTTAGGAAGTATAAATATTTTAATATATTTTAGAACTTTATTATTATTATGAGAGAAATAATTATAATATTGACAGTGAATCAATTATGAAAATCAACTGGAAATTCCAATTGTTTGCATTATAATACAGAAATAGTTTGCACAAAAATTGTAATCACAGTACCCATACGTAGGCTACTAAACTGAAAATACTCAATTGAAGGAATTAAAATTAGTAATGAATAAAACATTACTATTAGACCTATTTTAAAACATGAAGATTGTCATTAGTAATATTTGGAACAACCCAAATTCATATTCATTGTTTCAGCGAACCTTTCCTTTTCATTATCTGGCACTTGAATAATACTGGCAATTGAAATGCACGTGTTCTGCTGCGCTGCACTAACGTTTCTGCTCTGTTCTGCGCAGAATTCGACTACTTCTTTAGTAAAAATCGCTTACTACTTTAGTAACAACTAAAGAAGTAACTATCAATTGAGCTCTCCAACACCAACTAAAAGAGTAAGTTACTAAAAGAGTAGCACTAAAGTAGTAAATTTAGGAAGGGAACCTTACGTAACAAAAACCGGTTTGTCTGTCTCACTCTAGCACATACATTAGTATGACTTAAGAGTGAGACAGATGTACTGGTTCTTGTATACTCCAGGTCTCCGTCTTAAATTTACTACTTTAGTAAGATTTACTCCTGGATGGTGCACGCCACCCTAAGAATCAGTATGTGTTCAAAACAGTACGTGTTGAACTAAACATGTATATAAATAATATCAAGGAGGAGTTTAACCTCTTGTGTCACTTGCTCCTAATTAAATTATATTTCGGATAAACAAACTTTTCACGGTTCTCCACTATCATGTAATTATTATTACCTTTCTTTATAAAAAATAAAGTTTAAAGTGTGCTGCAGAAACGTTCTCACGTAGAATACATGTTAGGATTTGTATTATTGAGGTTTTTAAGTGGAAAAAAGAAACTGGTGTGTACCTTACAATCTCCAGGTTAAAGAGTTTCAGGGACATCAAAGAATTGTTCATAATATAATGTTCTCCTTACAGTATCACAAAAATATAATCATAATAGTGATAAACTTTTACGAAAAGTAAGCAAGTAATACAAGTCAGGCGTTTGCCTTTGCGAAAAACAAAATAATGAAAAGCCATGTCAAATTGGCAGGTCACGATAATCGGACGTTTTACTTCTGCCATCTCTCTCGGATAGGTTTAGTCTGTGTAATACGAGACGGACAGGCCTATGTTAATAATAATTAAGATAGTTTTATTTTTAGTAAGTGAAACAAAATAATAGGTTTATTTACTTCTTAATTAAGGTGTGTATTGAGGTCACACTTAATTCGTTTCAATTTCGGCACCGTATCCATTAACTTTATAGGAACTGCGTACGTAAAAATACATTAATTTCAATTGCGTCTACGTTATACTGTGATTCTACTATAGTGGAGACGGCCTGGGGTCACTATCGCCTAAATAATGTTTACACTTTAGTAGTCAAAGATAGAAGTTTTTAAATTTGATTTTTTTTAACGTTAGGGACATTTTTAAGATATAAAAGTTTGTACTTTAAAAAAAAATAAAATGTCTTCTTGTTATTTCAGTGTTAGAAAACAAATTCTAGGCCTGGAAAATGCAATGTAAAAAAGAAGTAAGTATAATGAAGCTTTGCCCACAGCAGGTCTTCACAGACAGACAGACAGACGTCTGTTAAGAAACATGTTTTGTCACAGTTATCTCGATTTGGATTTTGTCACGATCACAATACCTATACACGAGAAAGTAAAAGTCGTATCATGTATCAGAAATGGAAAAGATGTAACAGAAAGCATTCATCACGGGATGATTTCATTAGCACGTCATAATGCTGTCGTGTTGTTTGCAACAACAGGTTTCCTCCTGTCATAATGAACCTCCCCATGTTACAGATGTCTATCATATTGTGTTATAGTCAGCTCAACATGCCACGGGATAATTATATCAATTAATATTCTGCTTCAAAATCACTTCCTCATCACATTGTTTATTGAGATACTGTAATAAAGAATTACAGATATATTCATTTATCAACAGGATTCATGTCATACCAAAAACATTGTGAATATAGGCCACTTTTAATTTAAGCAACAAACAAGGACACAATTCCATGAGTTTTTCACTTGGCTAAATCATTTGGTAATTCTTCGAGATAAAATATCAGATTAAAAGTTACTTAGGTATTATCCTGACCTCACTGACTTTCTTGTAGTCTTAACTAACCCTAGAATTACCAACACATAATAGCTTAAATATGTTATTTTCTGAGCAATGAATATACTTCAAAGAAAATGTCATATTTTTTAAATTAACAGTCATGTTACAATGCATATAATAAACATTTTAAGTAAACATTTTTTTTTATTTGAATAAACTTTCTTTTTAACCAAGTCATTTGTTAGGCAAGATGCTCCCACACATACAATCTTAGTGTCACTTTCAGGCAAATAATTACTGTAATCAATAAAACGACTCATGTTGAGAGATAGAATATAAATAATTTTGAATACACACGAGAAACAAAATAATTATACTATTTTACCAGTTTACCTCAAACTTCTGCACTACAAAACGTTGCTACAGTAAATGGGATAGTCAGACAGTAAATAAATTGACAACAAGGGACAACATATTTCAGAACAAGTTACAACAATGGAAAGAAATAACTGAAAATTAAACTGAATTAAATCATTGCTTAAAAATGTTGGTCACATGGATTGCCAAGGTTGGGTAAAACCTCCCCAACAAGAAAGATTAATTTATAAATACCATATATAAATATATAAAACTAAGAAAACTACACATGCATATGTACTATATTATGTTAGTGACAATTAGCAGGAATGTAAAAACTGATAAATATAATTAACAACATTATTTTTAAATAATAAAAAAATGTTGGGCAATTTTTGCCGCACCTTGGTAATTCTAGAGCTAGATTATTAATAAAATATCAATGATATACACATAACTATAATAAAAATAAATTAGTTATTCCATAAACTTCAAACGTTAAGGTATTACTTTCATTGAAGTATCTCTATATATATAAAAGGCTTTGTCCTGACTGAATGAATGACTGACTGACTGATTGACTGAATGACAGGAATCAACGTACAGCCTAAACTATAACAGGTAGAGACTTGGAATTTTGACAGTATCTTCGTTCTATAATGTAGGTGCTCACTAAGAAAGGATTTTGAAAAATTCTGATTCTAAATGCCAAAAATTAAATGTTTTTGAAAATACTTAATCCCTTTTTACATAGAATTATCAATTCCAAATCACAGAATATATTGTTGCCAAATGGTATTAGGTAGGCTTGGAAAAAACAATTGAAATGCACTTTTGACAAATAAGAGAAGTTATCAAAATAATTCATGTTATAAATAAATATTACAGAATGAAATCCACTAAAATAATGGAATCACATAACTTTCTCTACCCTGGACATAGAGAAAACAAAACGAGGTATGGTAATGTGTATATTATTATATTATATCGCAGGTTTTTGGAGAGAAAAGTATGAAAGTGATAATGCTTTATGGTAACATAAGAGTGGGAAATTTCCCGCCTCGATATTACAATTTTATGTTACAGGAATTTCTGTTTCTTCTTATTTAAACCTCTACCAGGCTTGCTGTGCACTGTACAAGCGATGGGATGCAACATTCTAGATCCTCTATGAGCCATAAAAAACTATATCAAGCGTTTTCTGAGGGAATAGTTTGAGTCTAATAAGTCGTTCTTCCTATTTCAAATTATAAATGCCTATATAAGGACCTAGAATTTAAAATTGAAAATCCTTCATAAGCTAATTTCCAATTACAAAATACAAAACCCGGGCGGCGCTGGGTCTTTTAAGCTAGTCTATGTATAGCTGTTAAGGTGTTGTGCTGTAAAGTTAATTATTTTGGAACTATAAAGCATAGCTTTACAAGACCCTTGCAAGCCCTAACCTCTTTATTATATTAGTTTAACACATTAACCCCATACAGACAAAATACCTACGCTTATCCTAAAATACGACTGATGTAGGGCTAATGCCTAAGTAACGATCACAATCCAGAATATATTCATGAAAATAAATCATTGTTAATAATACTTAATTGAGATTTATCCCAACGTTTAAGTATTTAATTATCAATTAGGCTTATCAAATCATTATTTTATAATTTACCCGGATTTGTTGTCTCATGTTTAACTACTCAAGACGTGTAATAACTTTCAGATGACAAGTATATTTATGTGTTCGGCCTGTAAATGGGAATAAAGAGGTGAAGCAATAAGCAGAAAGAACTTGGGGTACATGATGACCCGAGTTAAGAACATTTAATGACGCGTGAACCGTTTCAAGTTTTAAGATTCTTCTGTGAGATCTTGTCGGAGTTACAGAATACGCCCCATAAAACTTTAGGAAGAAAATTTATACTGAAGGGAAGAGCTCTCTCTTCATCTGGGTAATGATGAGTTAAGTCCTTGATGGATTGTAGTAGTGGTGTAGTCAGTGCATTGTAATTATTCTGATAGATGATGATGATGATGATAATAATAATAATAATAATAGTTTTTAAAATGTACAGAACTTTAATAATAAATTATTATTAAAGTACTGCTTTGATCCACCATACTATAATACAATAAATAGCAACAGCTATATTTATATTAATTAGTATAAATTAATAATAATAATAATATTAATAACAATAACAATAGTTTCAGTATTGATAAGGAAGTGATATCTTAGCTATTCGGATTTGCATAGAATTAGAAATTGAATGTTGCTGGATTCTAAATGCTTTATTCATTACCTTCACTATTGTTATATTGTTCTTGATTCCTTGACACTTGATGCATTTATTAACTAACTTGATAATAGCAACTCTGTTGCGTTAACAGGAACTAGCTGACTGTTGCTTCGCACTGCGGCCGGAACTCTACACAAAGTCTCGCATGTTCCTGAAGAACAGAATTAATGTTGTCAGGAAATCCTCCAGCTCTCTCTGGGTGGTATTGTAATATTATAGAATAGATACTGAAAACTTAAAACGATTTCTTTTCGTATACTTGCTAAGAATTCTAACTAAGAGGAATTTCTTTCTGTAGGCGAAAACAGATACAGTACAATAGGAGATAACAAGGTGATAGTTTCCCATTATACTGGATTGGTTAATATTTTTTCTACACATGAGAAACGGCCACATTTCATGTAATATTATTCTCCAGAAATTTTAGAATCCATATATAGGAACATGTTGTTTCTAAGAATAGGTAAAATCGGTAAAAATGTCACAGAAAACCAACCTAAAATGGCGCTCGGAAAGAAAGTCACACGCCAGAATCGGCTGTTCCATGCTGCATGCTGGGAAGAAGCCGATGGGTCACTTGGTGCTGGAATCAAAGCTGCCAACATAATAAGGGTCTGGCAAACCTCCGGGAGATATAATATGCCACATTTTCAAAACCTACAATCCGTGTATCGTACATTATTCGAAAATGCAAGGGCTGCCGCCTCCGCTTCGCGCAATTAACTATGTGGTTAGTGTTATGCCTTATCTAGCTATATGTAGAGGTTGGCAGACAAGGGGAATGTTGGCCTGCAAGCCAGAGCCGCATACCAACGCCGAACACCGTGTGTAGAAATCCAGTACAGTAGGAAACTGAACCCAGATAACAGTTTTGTATTTTCTTGCCGTAAAAACATACAAGTAGGCCTATGTCACAAATATGTCCATCATTTCACAAGGGATCTTTCAGTTGGCACAGCGGTTTTCGACTTCCAGAAATTCACGTAGTGTAATTCTTATAAATGAGATGTTGTAAAAAGAAGATTCCATTAAAATATTTTATTTCAGTGGGCTATTGCCATACAGTACTCTATAATGAATTTCCTTTCGCAAATGACACAGAATTATTAAAATTAAGTGATTTAAATGCATAGGACTATTTTTACTTTAAAAAGTGAGTATACTGAAAATAAAGGATTATTTGAAAACTTGCTTATCAAAAACACCCTCGCCTCAATTCTTTTTTTTTTTCTGAATCAATAATATTGACTTTTATTTTGCGTTTGTTAGAGCATAGCATTGAACTTAGTGGCAATAAATCCTGAGAAACATGATGTTGTATTGGTGTTTTAATGATTCTCAAATGATATCAATCTTAACAGAAGCTATCTGGTATAGACCAACAAGAACCAATCGCAAACCTGCTTCGCTGAATCGTGAAGACCTCCTTTAAACAAGCGCTCAATAGTATGAATACCTGGGTGCAATGAAAATAATACAATTAAGTAGTTCTGTTAAGTATAATTCAGGAAATAAAGTAAATAAGCTTACTTCAGTTGGAGGAATCAGCACTCTAATTAACTTACGAGGGTAAGTCAATAAGAATCCGAACTTTTTGTCTAATCTTTTGTGGGTTATTGCCGCTTTGTGCTCGCTCACGTCGAAATGTTGTTAATATCTCTCCAATTGTGGAATGTTTGACCGTTATGTCTCTACTGCGTGCTGCGCTGTTGCACATTAAACATAGGCCTAGCTGCTCTGATGACTCCTCGAGGGCTCCAAACTTCGACAACAACATTTCCCTTACACGTAAGCGTTATACAGAAATCTCACCAGGACCATATTGTGACTTTACTCGTGATATGAATTTGTGGATGTAAACAAGAAAGATGAGAATTCACGCGTCATTAGTCACCCTGTTTAAACAAAGTAGACAAAAAAAAATTGCCTTAATTAAATATTTTGCAGAAACCTTCTCTCATGTACGCAGGAAGATCTGCATTAAGGATGACGAAAGAACCCGGTTTGTGGCCTACCATTAATATTTTACATATCTACGATAATAAATTTGGTCCTATAATATTAAAAAATACAGACGACACCCGTTAGGAGAGTCATAGCATGGTTATAAGATTGTACTACGTACGTTACACGTCAGTGAATCAAACAAATGGTGCAAAAATATGTTGCACAAACATTCTCGCATGTTAAAGGCTATCACAGAAAAAAGTAAATTATAGTGACAATTAAATTTTATTTATTACGTTTTCATAAAACTAACACATATCTAGAACGGAAAGCATGAGGGTCGATCTTTATATTCAATGCTTTTACCATGAAATAATAATAATAATAATAATAATAATAATAACAATAATAACTTCGGGTTTGCATGGTTTCCTCAATCTCAAAGGCCAAAATGCAGGATACATTGAGATATAGCCGAACAATAGAAGCAAATGCGGCACGAATGAGTTATTACAAGGACAATTTTGGTGGCCACGAAATTTGATTTGAACCCAGGTCCTCTTCCCTATTACCCCATACCACCTCGCTCTAATTGGTTGTGGTGTGTTCATTACGACTGTAGTAAACTGATCACATTTCACAACAATATCTATATTATTGTACTCTTGTTACCATGGGCAACAGAAGAATATCTATATTTCAATCAAAATTTCTTTTTTTGATGTTCGCGTTTAAGTCATGTTATTTCGTTTTCATCTTGATACCTATTAATTTTATAAAGAAATGTGTTTAACAAAAAAATGTTCTTTTCAATTTTCTCTACAACTTGGCTGTACTAAGTTTCCATGTATCGCCCAATGTAATGGAAATAGCCTAGAAAAAAAAATGGATACGTGTAAAGTACCCTTTAAGTCATTTTTGCAGAAAAACGGATATAGCCATTTTGTTAGTCATAGATAAGAGTTTCCAATTTTAAATTTTGATTAAAATCGTTAGAGCCATTTTTTCAAAAATCAAAATTAAAACAAAATTCATGAAAAGTCCTCTTAAAATTTCAGTTATGAATATCAAATTTCGAAAAAGTCCTTACTTCAAAAAATGAAGTAAATACTATGAACTGTTTACCCGCTGTGCTTGTCCATAGACAGACGGACTGACGTCATTCCAAAAATACATTTTTCGGTTTCTGGGCATCGTGAATCATATATTCCCGGTGTTATCACGATTTCGATTCTTTGTCACGATCACAATACTTTCTCTACACTACATACATGCGAGACAGTAAAAGTATTCTCTTCTTTTCATAATATGTGTAAATGCAAATGTAGAACCCAGAAATAACCAAAACAGCTTTTTCGTTAATCCAAAGTTGATAATTTTTAGATTTAGATGGTTCATTTTGTGGAAAAAGTAATTTACAATCGTTAAAATAATATGGTTGTATCTCGTTTTCTTATCGCATCTTTCACTTATTAATCTTATATTTTTCGTCCACATATATTTGTTTTTTAGCCACTGGAAGTTCATCCAAAAATAAGTTATTGAGGTACCTCTAGTGAAGAAGGACAGTAATAAATCCTATAATAATAATAATAAGAAGAAGAAGAAGAAGAAGAAGTTTATCGATCGAACGGATTTCAACACATCATTCTCGGGGGAGGAGATGTTGTCTGGACGAGTGATTTTTTCAACCCACCCGCCCTAAATACCGGAACCTCATCGCTTAAAGAAGCGATATTTCCGCCATATTAATTGTACAGATCGTAGAAGAAGCGCATGATTGGACATTCCTAGTGTGACATCACCTAGCGAGGAACTGTGACCAACATAACAAAACCTGCTACATTAAATATAGTACATAACGAGAGGGGCGCAATGCGATATGTTACTACTACAGTGTAAAGTGATCCCTATACAGGCCATGGAGGCCCAGAAGGTTCCAGGAGGTTGAGGATCCCAGATTTTGGACATTCGGCACATGAAGGTGGTAAGTAATACTACTAAAATAATAAAATCAGGTAAACTGATGTAAAAAAGTGCCAGTATGTTTTTTTAATCAGTTATGACTGCAATTATGATATGGAGAATATGTTTTTTTAATTGATTTACAAGTTAAGCTCCAGATTTATTCATTAAGCAGGGCTTAGGGAAGAACAAAGGTCTAATTTTCTTTTTAATCAGATTAAAATCTTCCAGCATCAGCTGAACTGTACAGATTTTTGATATCTTGACAATCGCACACTCACATAAAAATACGAAAAAGAAAGTGAAATTGGCTGGTTTCGGGATTTGAACCTCCATGGAACTCCATAACTTTCTAATAGAAAGGCGCCATAATCTATTAAAATAGGCACTAAATTGGGCATTACTCCGGTACCGGTGAACCGATTTGGTTCAATATCAATAGTGTTCATCCCATTGACATTATAAATGTGTTTTCCAAGTTTCATGAAAATCCGAAAAAGCGTATTTGAGTTAGAGCGCGTACAGACACACGGACGGACGGACGGACAGACAGACAGACGGACAGACATTTTTCGTCCCCCACACAATCTCATAAAGTACCATACTGGCACTTAATAAACGCGTTTGCGCTCCGCTACGGCTGCCATATCCGCGTCGCGCTCTTAACTATGTTGATAGTACAATGCATTATGCATTCTTTAAACTATCTCTTGAAATTTATCATACTGCTGCAACAAGCAAAGCTGGTCAACCTTGTTCGGTTGAAAACAAATGTATCGCGCCGGCCGTGCGAAGCGGCCATATAGCGACGACGGAGCGAATTGTCATTGGACTACGCCATGTCTTTTATTATGCATATACCATTACAAATGTCACACTGACAACATTACCAACTTGTTTCCGTATACTTTTGCTTTCCTGTATGAAACGGTACTTCTGATAGTGGTTCATTATTCCTTTTACCTATGTTTGAAGGAAGAGTATACGTCCCCATACGTAACCACGGATATGTAGCCTACCGTAATAATAGTTATTGTTTATTACCATGGAAATAGTTTACGACTATTTCTATTGGACATCTTGTTCTGTGTGAAACGGAAATACATTTACAAATACGACTTTCTAAATTACGTATTTAGACTAGACATTTAGTTGGATTACTTCACTTCAGACATTGCGGTGTTTGGCATTTTGTTCTAAACCTAATTATAATTTGGTAATTATTTTTAATAGGTGCCTTTTTGCATATGGCTTTAAACTTAAATCTCCCGAAACCAGTGTAACACGAAGAGGTCAAGTTTAGTGATCAAGAACATGGACGAAGCAAGCTGTCAATTGAGAATCGGTTAGGTACCTTCTCCTTAAAAATGTTAAACCTGTTCCTGCTTATTTATCTAACTGTAGTGAATATTCCATGATATTGTCGTGTAAATGTTAGGATGTTTAGAAATGAGTTGTGACAGAAAAGGGCAATTACATTCCGTGGTCACATTAATAATTAGAATATCAAATGTGTTATTGATACGCGCACAGGATACAGAACCTATCTAGGGGGGGTATTTGATTAATCAACTTCCAGCCGGTCACATAAAGCTAGGCACAGATACATACGACACGCCACGTAATGACCACAACTAAATCCCACTTCTGACACCACATGCACATTAATTAAAACAAAATATGCAACCGGTCGGTGACGTTTGAAATCATTAAACTTTCAGTTCATCGAACCAACATTGAATATGGCAATAACTTAAATAACGAAAGCTTGCCTTTAATATTGAATATTTGTTTTAAAAAATGAGCTCTTAGGAAAAATATAATGAAAATAATTTTGATTATTTTATAGTTTTGAATTAGTACTTGGTAACAAATAAATTAAAATTATTTAACTGTCTATTATAAATTTTAATGATTTTCACTAACAATAAAATCAGGTAAACTGATGCAACAAAGTGCCAGTATGCTTTTGTTTATTCAGTAAAAAGTTAATTGTAATTATGATTTGCAGAGAATAAGTTATTTTTGTTATCGATTTCCGAGTTAAGCTGCAGATTGATTCATTATGCAGGACTTACGGAAGAACAAAGGTCTAAAGTTTGATACTTAACCTTAATTCAAACTCCTATACACTGATATAAGGCATTCTTATAATCGTTATGTCAACATTTCACAAAATACACTGGCGAAGAACTCCACTCAATGTATGTAGGCCTAATTATTTCAGAGTTTATATCCTCTGTATATAACAGTATTCACCTTGATGAACAAAATAAACACTGAATAGTTTGATAATAAAGTCCTCCAATTTACTTCATTATTATCACCGTACGTCTCAGCTTAAATGCGAAGGAATGTGTAATGGCTAACTATTCCAAAGCCGTATATGAAGTATGCAAATCGATATGTTGTCAGGATAACTCATTTGCATTTGTTGAATTCTTAATAATATATCACCATAAAATAGGCACTAAATTGGGTTTTACTCCGGTACCGGTGAACCGATTTGGTCCAGTATCAACATACGTCTTCCCATGTACATTATAAATGGGTATACGAAGTTTCATGAAAATCCGATAAAGCATATAAGAGTTATCGCGACTTTCTGATTATATTATCATAAATGGCACTAAATTGGACATTATTCCGATACCGGCTAACCGATTTGGTCGAATATCAACAGGCTTCTTCCCATGGACATTATAAATGTGTATACCAAGTTTTATAAAAATCCGATAAAGCGTATTTGAGTTATCGAGCCTTTAAAATGGACAATAAATTGGGTTTTACTCCGGTACCGATCAACCGAGTAGGTGCAAATTCAACAGCTTACTTCTCATGCTCGTCATAATTGCGTATTATCGCCTCGCTCAATTCGTTGACAGTTAACATCAAAGAAGTCGCCGCCGCTTGGAGTAGTTGCCACACTGCATAGTGTTAGTAAACAGAGCGGGAAGATGTAGATGCAGCAAAACACGTACGTGACAATGATATTGAGCAATGAGAGAATTGGCAACACGAATTCAGTCAGCGGTTTCTTTTGAGAAAACCTTTTACAGTAACAACAAGCAATGTAATATGAGAACAAAGCGAGCCGCCCGTCAACGTTATGAGTGAGGCGATAATATACTAAGTTTCATGAAAATCCGATAAAGCGTGTTTGAGTTAAGGTGCCTTTCTAATATAATCTATTAAAATAGGCACTAAATTGGGCATTACTCCGGTACCGATGAACCGATTTGGTTCAATATCAATAGGATTCTTCCCATTAATGTTATAAATGCGTACAGCAAGTTTCATGAATTTCCGATAAAGCGCATTTGAGTTATGCCGCGTACAACACACGGACAGACAGACACAACGGACAGACATTTCTCCGTTTCCCAAGTACCATACTGGCACTTAATAACGCCAATGTGAATCTACAACACGGGCTGCACTCATGATGTTTCTACGCAACCGAGATGCCTATGCAAATAAAATGGGAGTATATGCATCACATTAATATTGTACTGGTCGAGCTCAGGGGTACAACACAACATGATAGTAAACACTTTATCAAGTAGGACAATAACGTGCTAGCTTTTCTCTCAATGATACACTAGCAATGGCCTTCAGACTGGCAATAACAACCTGTTTTGCTTTCAAGTGTCATGCAGAACACTTTCTGCAACCACTGTTACTATCTCTATAAACGATGAGTTGCTCTAGAATAGTGAAACATATTCAGCAGTACATGAGGCTATGTCCATTGATCTAGCGGTTCATTTTCGTGTGTGGACGTATATCCGACCAAATCGTTACTGCCTTGTGCTTAGCTAGAAATAATTGCATATAAATACTATCTGAATAATTTTTAAACGAAAAATTAATCGTGGGACATCGGCTTGAGACTATTCATATTGGAAACCAGTAGACCCAATTGAAAATGTTGTCAACATTTTATTTACACAGGTAACGTGTTATTTCTCCTATTATAATGTCCAATCGACGAGATAAATTATTCGTAATTGATTTATTTTACATTTCCTTACTGGAAACTGAGTATTATTATTATTATTATTATTATTATTATTATTATAAATTCTCCAACAACTATTTGAACCCTATTGCACCAAATGACATGATAGGTGATAAGTACATATACAAAATCAAACAAAGAAACAACAAATTAAGTTATAAATAGTAGACTATATTGCGATACAAGTGCCGTAAGCAGTGCATACGGATTGAGGAAAGAGTTTGAAAAAACGAGGCGCTTGCGCCGAGTTTTTTCAATTTCCGAGATCCGTTATGCGCTTACGGCACGAGTATGGCATGCTATTTTTGTTGTATGATGATTATTTGTACTAATTTATTTATATTAATTAAGATATTAGCTGAAAATATTATGTTTATACACTATTGAAGATGGATGTTATATTTCAGAAAGTGATTCGCATATGTTGGTTGTTATGGGGACCTAATATTTGTCCTGTTAAAGTCTCCACAAACTAGGGGGGGCCTTGGTTCCGGTCTTCCATAAAGGATTGTATTATGATGGTTTTACTTACGGCACTTCTGCTTTTTGTAATTTCTACCAAACGGAGATTTCTTTTGTTTTCAGAGAAACCAGATTGCGTGCGGGAATGTCAAGTTACGATCCACGGTAACAATATTCGTAAGTACCACTAATTAGTTACGTCGTGCAAAAAAAGAATTAATTTAATGGATAAATATTAGAAATAAAGAAAAAGTTCCTTCAAACAGTTAAGGAACATTTCCGCGAGAAGATTACGCCCATAGTTTAAGTTTATTGTTCTGTATGCATATACATAGAATGTAATTGAACGCGTCACTGTACAAACAAGGACTTTATGTCCAATCGATTAATCCCACAATAAAAAACTCTATTTAAAAAAATTGGAAATATTCATTTGGTCGTTGGTTACATAAATCAATTTAAACACATAAACAATAAAATTTAAAAACACATGGAAAATATAATAAAACAAATATGTGTTAAATGACAATTCAGTTTCGAAGAATAAACTCAGACTATAGAATGGATTGACTATTAACCACGCATGTAGTCTTGTTTTAAAGAGTGGAAGCGTCATGTCTATCACTGAAGTGTCGAGTTTGTTAAATAGGCATAATGGAACTTTGCGCCCCATGCTGCTCCCCTTTCCAATCGCCACTCGCCTGGTCGCTTCCCCGCATGGCTGCTCCGCATACCGTATTCATGCCTGTAGCCGTTGCTCAACGCCGGTAATGCATAATTGCAATTGATATGTCACCTAATATTTCACAATAAAGAAAGCCCCTTGCACCTCCACATAATATTCCACAATTATAAAAACGATCCTTCCAACAAATAGGCTATTTCACAATACAAAAAATACCCTTGTACCATACATAATATTTCATACATTATAAAAAACGCCGTATTTTAACATAAAATGTGGCTTAATTGATGCAGGAAAATTCCCTTGTACCAACACTACTTATAAAAACCGATTCTTGCGTCAAAACTTATGAAATCCCCCTAACATAACTTTAATATACGAAAGCTTCCTTCAGTGCTCAACATTCACTCGTAGCGTAGTGGTGAAGACTTCTAGCTATAATGCTAGGGGTCCCGGGTTCGAATCCCGGTCGATCCAAAATTTACTATTAGGAATAGGTCTCAAATAGGTTGGTAGGGTGAAGAGGAGGTCAGAGGAAGGAGACGGGAAAGAAAGAGAATAAAGAAGAAATAAATTATTTTTTCTGTTTCATCAGTTCATTAAGAGATGGCGCCACCGTCGCTACTAGTAGTTCAAATGCCGCCGCTAGGGGAGGGAGTTAGAGAATTCAGTAAGATATCCTTATACCGGTTGTTTCAAAAGTACTTTACAAACTTCGGGCATGGATTCCTTACACCTAAAGAAGGAAAAAAGTACATATGAACATAGGTCCCATAATCCTTTGTTTTCTCGTTAGGAACTGTTCAACACATTGGTACACGTCAACACACAAGTCTCATAACAAACGCTCGAAATGTCCTCTTGCTTCTAGACATGCATGCACATCCCGGATGAAGAAAATGTTCATCGACGTGTCACGGAAGCCTGCGAAACTATTCGGCACCACCACAGAATATCTGAAAGGGTGCGACAGTCCATGATTCGACGAGTGCATGCGTATCTAGAAGCAAGAGGAGGACATTTCGAGCATTTGTTATGAGTTTTGAATGTTGGCGAGTTATGAGTGTACCAATGTGTTGAACAGTTCCTAACGAGAAAAAAAGGATTATGGGACTTATGTTCATATGAACTTTTTTCCTTCTTTTGGTGTAAGGAACACATGCCCGAAGTTTTTAAAGTATTTTTGAAACACCCTGTATATTTACATATCCTACTCTATCCTGAACACAACGCATCAAATTGTCGATCACTTCGATTTTGTTAGTCTGCTCTGCTTGGTTCATTTATTTGTAACGTTACGGCACACCAAGATCTGAACCTTTTTGAACAGGTGGACGGAAGGGGGGTTCTGTAAGTAGTCATAAATTATAAATTTAAACGATTTCGACTAAACTCATTGTGCGAGGTTTTCTGGGTCAGAAATTTCGGATATGAGGTTATTTGATCTTTCCATGGGTGCTCTCTAATCGTGAAATGCACGCCTAACCTGGATTTATAACTATTTAATTATGAATCTTAATATTATTGTTTATAAATGATTTTCGTGTAAGGGTAATGTTCATTTGGAATTTGTGTGCCCATATGAAAGCACATGGGCAGAGCTTTAGTAGTTTTACTCATATATTTACTATGATTAACAATATAATTCAAAATGTTGTAATTCATGCACATCAGTGTTAATACATATGTTGTGATTATTTTGGTGTTAAATAAACTATTTTAAACTAATCTAGCTGTTGAATTCCTAGACGTGGATAATGCAAGTATTTGTAAATACAACAGTTTATTGTTCTTTATTCCACATTAGCGAACGAAATTGTATGGCCACCCTATTGACTTTCTAGTGAATAATTTATATGTGGCTGTAATTGAAATACACTAAAGAGATGTTTACAATGTCAAATGCATACTAACTGTTTAGAAAATCCAGCTCAGAGCAAAATTGATGCATTCAATTCACGACAAATAACTTTTCAAGTTTCGAGCAAGCAAAATACAAATGTTGTAGACATTCTTAACGTATGGCAGAACAATTTAGACATGTAATGCAAAGAAGAAATAAACCTTTTGCTATTGAAATATAAAGAGCAGGTAGTTTCACCTGAATGTTATCCTTTTAATTATTGCAAATAGATGTCACAAGTTCTAAAGTTAATGTTTGTAAAAATTACATCTCTGCGAGTTGTAAACAAGTGAATCATCATAGCAGCTGAGCAAGGCCTGCTTGAATTAATTTTTACAATTGAATACGTGCTTGTTAATAAGAGGGGTGGATGTTCACGGAAACACGAGTCCAAATATTATATTAGACTAGCATGTGTCCACGGCTTCGCCCGCGATAATTATTTCAAGAATTAAAAATTAAGAGCATAATAGTTAAATAATTATATTTATTAACACCTAAATCGCGTGGACTACATACCACGATTAGATAGCATCGACTGGTAAAAGCGACCTCAGATTCGAGTTCCTAGGCCCAGAATACCCCTGTATAGTGAGTTTCGTCCAAATCGAACAATGTTTGACCATATTTAGGCCTATATTGATTATCCCTCTTCCGTGTAGGTTGAAAATTTCATATGTCTGCGTGCCTTGATATTCTAAACAAATGAATCGTCCAATCGTCCAATCAATCAGATTCGGCAGAGCACATCAAGTGTCAGGTAGATTTTAAAAGTTAAGAAAAAAATTTAAATACAATTTCAGAAGCTCTACAGAAAAATGCCAGACTGTACGCCGCGCAGTACAATGAAAACGTGCATCTGAACAGACTTTTCCTAAAGTTAGTGATTGATACAGTACACTTTTTAAGTAAGCAAGAATTAGCATTTCGCGGTCACGATGAAACAATAGACTCAATAAATATTTTAAAGAAATGTTGAAGGTGCTGGTATCAACGAGTCCTGTAGAAATACAGAACCAGTATTCCAAGAAAAAAAGTGTATTCAGTGGCGAATCAAACAACATTCAGAATGAACTAATTGAATGCATTTCAGACTGCATCAATGACTTTGTAAAAACTGAATTGGAAACTGCTGTTTCTTTTTCTGTCCAGGTGGATGACACGACAGATATTACACAGGTGTCTCAGTGTTCTGTAAGAGTGAGATTGGTTAATGATGAAGGTGCCGTAGTGGAGCGTTTCTTAGGTTTCTATGATGAAAGTGCCGACAGAACATCCGAATCTTTGTTTGGTTTATTGGACAACTTCTTGAGACCATTTGGCTATGAACAAAAATTAGTAGGGCAGTGTTATGGTGGTGCAAGTGTGGTGTCTGGCCATTTAAATGGACTTCAGAAAAAAGTTAAGGAGAAAGCTCCTTTTGCAGTATTTGTACACTGTTTGGCACACCGCCTAAATCTAGTCTTACAGCAGAGTTGCAAAAATATACGAAATTGTAGCATATTTTTTTCTTCTATTATTAGAATTCCTGCTTTTTTCCACCACTCGGCAAAGAGAACCTACGAAATTACTTCTGCATTGGGACCGCGCATTCCAACTGTAACATCTGTTCGCTGGAGCTCCATCTCGAAATTATTGCGTGTTTTTGTGGATGACTGGGAAAAGTTGAAAGAAATTTTCGAAGCCATAGGCGTAAATTCCTGTGAAAAGTCTGTCGACTTGCTAGAGGTTTTCTTTACGACATGGATAATTTTGACTTTACATTTCTGGCAGTAGTGTTTCATGACATATTTTGTTTGACAGATATATTGTTCGATGTATTGCAGAAGAAGTCATTAGATCTTCACTACTACATATCAAAATTAAGGACTACTTGTGATATGCTAAGAAGCAAGAGGAACGAACTGTATTTTTCAATTCTCTTTGAAAAGGCCAGCAAAATGACGGAACTGAGCCTAACACGAGAGTAGAGTTCCCGTTCTCGGGATGAATGTGTTCAGATGTTTCGAGCATTGAGTTACGAAATTTTGGATAACATTTTGATGGAAATGGATGAGAGATTTCGCGACTGTGAAAAAAATCAATTTGTTTGCCTTGCTGATACCGCACAATATGAAAAGTACCACAAATATTTTCCATCTAGTGCCTTTGAAAACTTGCAAGATTTCTTTGGACCTGTGTTTCCTAACTCACAACGCTTAAAAACGAACTCTCCATTTTGTATGCCGATGAGAAGTACAGAAATATTTCCGCCGGAAAGATGTTAGAAATGCTTAATCAGGATAAGGAAATTTTTACGGACACTTACAAATTTTTCTCCCTTATTATGTCCATCTCTTCTACTACAGCATCTGTGGAAAGAAGCTTTTGGTGCCTGAAACGTGTAAAAACTTACCTCAGGAATAAAATTTCAGAAGACAGACTTTCTTGTTTAGCGAATATTTCAATTCAGAAAGAACTTCTACTGCAGCTAGAAGAAAAGCAGCCATTCTATGAGGATATCACTGGCAAGTTTGCAGCCTTGAAGGACCGAAGGATTGATTTGGTATACAAGACATAGGTGAGTTCAGTTTTTAACATAAGCATGTGACATTTTTTCTATTCACCTAATTTTCCGGCCACAAGAAAAGTATGGATTTCCAAACTGACAGAATTATTATTGGTATTAGTAATTGTAACAAATTGAAAATCTAATATTGTTATTGTAATTCAAACTGATCAGTACTCTGATATAATATCTGACGGGGATTTGTACTACAGTGACGTGTAGAATGTAAAGCTCTAGAATCCTGTTCCTTTTCCTTTGAGGGAGGCATTATTCGTTTGAGTGAACACCAGTAGAAACATTATCCAGTTCCGTGAATATTCATGTGATTACGATGCCTGTCTTTCTTTCTTTCTTTCTTTCTTTCTTTCTTTCTTTCTTTCTTTCTTACTTTCTTACTTTCTTTCTTCGGTTTCTTTATACTGCACACTTAAATAAATTAAGCTTAACCGCTATTGGTTTTCATCCAACAATCGCACAGTACTGTTTGTGTTGAATATTACGTAAGGATACTTGAAAAAAAGTTCTTCTGACTCCGTTAGGGCCTTTCTACACGAACGGAATAAACGCGACCGATTGTCAGCGACCGATTGTCAGCGACCGAAACGCGTATCCACTGGGTCAATGGGTACGTAATGTTATAAACTACACGGACGGAATAACCGCGCCTTCAGACGCGAAAAAACTAGACAAGCCGAATCTCGGTCGCCGAATTTCAGCGATCGAAACGCGTTGATGCATGTTACACGGGCGGAATGTTGACCGAAAAAACGCAGGCTGGAATTATTTCGAGGGCAATAGTCCGTAACTTGCTTGGTAACTTCAATTACAATGACCACAGCCTGCACACACTACTACAACAACGTAAAAATGTAAACTTTGGATGGCATGGTTATGTTTTGGCAGATGACAGGTATTGCACATAACACATAGGCCTAGTGTTAAGTTCATAAACATGGACAGTTATTTCTTTTCGGATATATAGAATTAATTTAGGAGGCATATATGAGCACGTTTTAAAAAATAATATTAATAATCATTGTACAAATTAATATGAACTTGGAGCAACTTTACTTATTTGCAATAATAATGCTTGAACGTCGGCAGGGCAATGCACACGGTTTAATTGTCCGGTATAGTAAATGGATTTGCTTGCACAAATTCCATCTGATAGCTGAACTGCAGGCATACGTATGAATGTAAGAACTACATTCCTCACACAATCTGACAATCGCAGTGGGACAATAAATTGTCTAATTTCGTAAAATTCTTTAATTTTTGACGCCGAAACAGCCTGCCAGTATCCGTCTTGTTGCATAATTCTGTCAGTTTGGAAATCCATACTTTTCTTGTGGCGCTTCCTAAAGTCAGATATTTTTAAGTTCCGGTTAACTTTCTCTTGTGTATGACTGTGAATCTGTCAATGAGTTTGTCCCTCATGAAAGCCATAGTTGCGAAGGTAACAGAAATTATCAATTCTGCTAGTACAGAAAAACAAATGCTCTAGCCAAACATATAGCCCCTATGCCGACTCTAATGAAGGCAGTTCAGCAAACCAAGGACTGCAACAAAATTAATACCGAGAGATACAGAAGAAACCTCCACGATCCCTGACAAGCTGCAAGCATTGTTATTGAAAAAAGTAAAGTTGCTCCAAGTTCATATTAATTTGTATTTAGTTGTTAATATTTTAAAAACGTGCTCATATATGCCTCCTAAATTAATTATATATAACCGAAAAGAAGTAACTGCCCATGTTTATGAACTTAACACCTAGGCCTATGTGTTATGTGCAGTACCTGTCACCTGTCAAAATATAACAATGACATCCCAAGTTTACATTTTTACCGTGCATGCGTGATCGGTAGAGTCTTACAGAACACAAGTCGGCTGCTTGACTAGTACTCCCGCGTTAAATCTAAAATTCTTGCTATACACAAAGTTTCGAAGATTATCAATTTCTGTAGATACAAAGGGTAAAGTGATGACACCAAATAAAACTGTCTATTTTCCCAGGAATTAAAACTGCAGTAGCCATGCGTGGTCGGTAAGGTCGCAAGTCGATCGCCATGCACAAACACCACAACGTATTTCAAATTTTTCCCACCCAGTATGCTGCTGCTCCTCCGCGGGCGTGCATTCGGTCGACATTTTGCCCGTATAACTTCACAGGCGTTTTTTCTGCGCGCGTTCTTTCCGCAATTTCACCGGACGCTAGGCGGAAAACTCCGACACCTTTTTTTTCTGCATCTGAAGGCGCCATCCGTGTAATTCATAACATTACCTACCCTTTGACCCAATGGATACGCGTTTCGTTCGCCGACAATCGGCCGTGTAACATGGGCCAACTTATACGGGTGGAATGTCGACGGAATGAACGCGCGCGGAGGATTTTATAGATGTGTCGCCATTTTTAAACTTCCAACCCCGTACATTTTGCCCACTAAAGAATTCCAGCTTGCGTTTTTTCGGTCAACATTCTGCCCGTGTAACATGCATCAGGCGTTTTGGTCGCGGAAGTTCGGCGACCGAAATTCGGTTCGTATAACATGGTCAAAATCAGCCGGTCTCGGCCCGAATATTCCGTCGCGTTTATTCCGTCCGTGTAGCGAGGCCCTAAATCGAACCTCTGTTCATCGAATTGCCGTACCGTCGCCAGATGAAATACTTCTCCTAGTATTGTCCTAAATGGTTGACTGATTGCAATACATTTAGATAATATACAGTAACATACTCTCATATACTGTTTAACACTGTGAACTTCTGAATACATATCTACATATGAGAGTCTTTCAGGGAAACAGTGAGGTTGACCATTAAGAGTTAATACAGGACAGAATTTCCATTTGGCGCGAAAAGCAGAAGGTATTCGGGCTCGGATCACAGTGTCACAGGGAATTTTTCTCCAAAATATTATCAATTTGCTTTGAGTTCCACTGTTTCCAAGCAGTAGAAAGTAGACCATCTACCAGCCATTACCTGAAAAAGACCCACTGCAATAGTATCACCTGGAACATAAGTGTGGGCTCCAAACCGATGCTCATTAACCATTTATATATCCCTTAAATAATCCACCTTTTTCTGTTCAGGATATTAGGGTGGGCAGTCAGTGCGGGCAACGTCACTTACCGCACAGGTGCGTTATTATATGAAACATAATTGTTAACTCTCTCTTTAATTGACATATATGCCTAGGTTCATTTATATTTTAAACTGTATTTTTTATAATATAATTTATAGTTTGGTTACAGTTCTTTACAACTCAATTTACCAATAATATTTCTATTCTTATTTGTTGTCATAGTTCCACTTGTGGAAATCTCCTTGTACAGAAAGTGAAAATAAATACAGTTGTTTTAATACTAACAGGGGAACCATACGTGATGTCATGTCGAAACGTACCCTCAAATTTAGCACATCGGTAGGTCATCACTGCAGATAGACATATGCCAAACATTAGCTGCTCATATAAACGTTTGGTGGGTGAAAATTAATTAGGAACCTGGAAATTCGAAATATTGAGCAGCCTCGCACAGCTGTCGGCGGGAGGGGGTTTGGATTCTCTCTACCCAGAGAGCACCGCTATGGTGAGTCGGCTGTCACAGCATTGCAGCAGCGCTAGATTTGCTGGGCATGGCGGAAAAAACCATGCAAGTCTAGTGGTCACACTTCTATAACACCCACACAGACTAACAATCATAACGAACCCCTCAATGTCTATACAGATTGTATAGTTTCAAAATATGGAAATGATAAATAATTACCTAAAAATTATCTACTGAAGCACATTCAAAATAAGAGGGCAGCTCCTGCCCTCCTTATCGCACACCCTGACCTCGCTATCACGTGAACCCAGCATGCAGGCTGCTCAAGTGAGCTTTACAAGTGCCTGCCATTGATTCCTTATGGAACATAAACAAGTCTTCACTGTCTTACAGTTCGTATGAGCAGCTAATATTTTGCCTGTATCTATCTGTACTGAAGACCTATCGATATGCAAAAATTGAGGGTACGTTTCGACATGACAACATGACAAGTACTTAGTGCAGAGTACATATATTTATATTCAGCTAAGATAAGCAAAGCTAATATGGTGCAAATTCACTGCAACAACCTAATGGATAGGAACAAACACGGTACAACAGTGTATTGTAAGATTGTCATTGGAGAATGGACGAAATAAAGATGAGTCTTTTTAAATGTATAGACATGTATATTGCATACAGTGTTTATTTAGCGAATAATAAAAGTGAAAATAATTAATGACTAATATCTGTTCTGAAAATGCAAGGGATACCAAGGTTAAAAGTGGCGAAAATTTAATCTTGGTGACAAAGCACATTGCGCATCGTGCAAGTAGTATCACAAGTTAGCTACTGGAGAATTTTTAAGTACATTTTAAGAAATAAGGAAGTAAAGACACAGGTAAGATTGAATTGGTAAAATTCAATTGGTATTGAGTACGATTATATTTCAAGTCTGCAATAATGGATACAACAAAAGTTCGAGGCTTTGATTTAAATGATGCACATATAATTATTAGGGCCCGGATTTTTATGTGCTAAAAAACTTAATAATATTTATTTTTTATGTGCTAAAAATGTTTAAAATATGTGCTAAAACTAAAAAAAAAATATTTTTCTGAAAAAGAAACAAAAACACCAGAATGTGTACTGAAACTCACCAATTGCAGCTAAACATCAGATGTAAAATGCTGACTGAGTTGCAGTGCACGACAAATGTCATCTCCAGATTATGGATCACAAATCCTTGCCTAATATCCGAGAATAATGCCTTACATTGAGAAAAGGAACGTTCTACATCACACAATGTTAACCTTGCATATTTGAAGAGATGTACTGTATATCACTAACACACACACGATCAAGTTCACTTATGTTTTGACCTTCCAAAACTTGAGCGACTTTGCAGAGGGGTAGCCACCATTTTCTCAAACACACCTTTAAATTTTGTTCTTAGAACTTCTATTTTCGAACATGAGATAGTGTTAAGTTACCTTTCAACATATTGTATTTCTTTAACTGAACTACGCAATGTTGAGATTGGGTTCTGTTCTTCCCCGATAAGCAAGTGCAAGTGAATCACTCTCACCTCATTGCAAGTGAAGCATTTGTGTTGAATTCATTCGAGATACAAATATTTGTTGTAAAATGTTAAAAGAGAATGAGGAAAAGAGCTAAATTATTTATTTATGGAGAATATATCGAAAATATCTATTCATATAACTTTTTTGTAAAACATGTATTTTTATGTAAAATAAAATTTACAATTTGCTGTTTTCGGACCTTGATATGAGCATCAGGAAAAAAATTACATAAAAAATCCGGAAAAGTACTAAAATGTGTATTTATGGAGAGAATATCGAACATATTTATTCACATAATATTTTTTGTAAAATATGTGTTTTTATGTGAATTTGCATTTGCCGGACCTCGATTTGGATATAAAACTTTGTTTTAGGAATGCACGCATCAGGAAAAAAAAATATTTTTTTACATACAAATCCGGGCCCTAATAATTATTATGTAAGGAGGAAAATATGCAGGTTGGTTAGGTTGCCATCATTGGGAGCAGAAAGTTTAGGTTTCCATCATGACAACATGAACGGGAAATGAAGAAATACAATCGTACAAAACTTACTTAGACGAGATATGTTCTATGAGGCATGATTTGTGTTTATTTCCCCTAGAAGATAGGCCTAATGATACCTAGCGGGTCCCTTGGAGGACAAATACCTCTTAGTAAAGAAAGGAATGCTATGAACCGTTAGCCATTGCATATGCTTATTTAGATACAGTGTCCGGCTGGTGCATTACAGTATTTATTCAATTCACAAATGTCTCTCGAGGCATTTAGTTAACTGCACAGTTCACTCTCGAGGGAGTTTCCCTTCTCCGTGCTGCCCGTGGCCAGTTTGACCTGCGTTTTGCTTAAAGAGATCTGCCCATTTGCGCATCGATCGCCTTGTAGTCATTTGCTTAAAACAGATTTTGTATGTCTATCTATTGTCTTGTAATCTCTCAACGTGGATGGTGGCTAGTTGTCCCATGTCCGTTACCTTGGTAGCTGGTTTATTATCACAATAGAAACACAAGGCCGAGGGTCAATTCAATCTGAAATCCGATAGGGAGTTTTCAAATCCCTTCGTTTTCAACGCCATGCAAATCATAATGGTATCCTACCGTAATTCGGATTCTTATAACATTATTCCTCCTTCGTCAAGTTCAACTATTCGTCGCAACTCCTTACTGAGAAACTGGCTAGCCACCGACCTGACGAAAGTGAGCACAAAGTAATAATTTGCAAGGCATAATTTTTGTATCCAAGTCCTCAAAATGTTGCAAATCTTGAACAATACACAACTAGCAAGCCATTTACTGTGTTCATTGAGAAACCCAGTACTCTACAAGCATCCCTCTGCTCAGTAATTGAGTAGTGTTTTTTCAAGAGCTCAACTTTGAAGCATGTAAACGAAGTTAGACTTGAAACTCTGTATCACTTCGGGGCAAGTTCTTGAAATAACTGATGTTTGAATGTTTTATATTCAATTTGAGAAGATAAATTTTCCTCTTTGTGAATTTTTTCCTTCGGAGAACATGTTCAAGGTATGGAGCCAGATTGGGTTATTGTGTAGGAATTCTAAAGTTTTGATTCCAGAGAGATTAGCACAACCTAGAGGAGTACATTTTATCTTCCTCTCATTCCACAGCAGGAAAAAAAATCGTGTACTTTTATGCGAACTGAAGCCCTTTGTACACATTTCACGTTTCTCTTAGAAAAGTTATGCATAAGAGTTAGTGCACTTATTGGTGTAAAAAAGGTTTCATTTCCGTAATAATAATTTCCTTTTAGATAAATGTTTAGCTCGATGTGATTTAAGAGCTTTAACCGTACTTGTATTTTGACAAATTAACGTTTTTGTCATATACGCGTGCTAAGATTTGTATTATTCGATATTTTAAATGGACGAAATTAATATCCAGTCTTCGGTTCACACACGCCACATCAAAACGCATGATATATACTTCTAACAAGAATAATAATATGATTAAAATAAAGCAATGATAATACTATAGTAAACACTTAATAATAACAGTATAAAGTACGGGCATCTGCTATTATCTCAGTAGGCCTCTAAATTTCAATATAAAAATATGTATGTGTACAGCTTGTATTAACAATAGAAATTCCAATACAAGATACATAATGTTAAATGCCACAAATACGTAATAATGTTAAAATATGCACTGTAACCAACTTTGATTGCAATCACAGGGAGGTTACATTTTCAGTTAACTTTATTTCAATATGATTAATAATTAGGCTCAATGTGTTAAACATTGGAAAGGTTATAAAGTTCTTAACACCTTTAAAGGATATTTCTCACGGTTCACTTGGTGGTTGAAAAGCGTAGTAAGGACCATTCCTTATGTTGGCAGCTGTACACCAGAAAATCAATAACTTATGCATGTGTATATGGTAGGATAGCTCGAGGATCCGTTACGGTTCCATGGTAGGCCTGTGTAATTCATTAGTGTATATTTAATATTTATTATTCTTTCACAAATAAAAATAATCTATGATTCACATGGTAAAACAATTTCATATGCCTACGCGCAAAAGAAATCTACCGTTTACCAGTTGTATCATAAATAACAAATTTAAGCCTCTAGAGATCACGATTTTCTCTAGAGCTTCCACGATTTCAATTTTTTTTTTTTACTTTCACTATTTCTATTTTGTTCAGAGAATAGACATTTTATATTTTTAAAATTTATGAATTTATTCTCAATAAATATCTCAATCAATCATTAGCTGTAATGAACAAATCATCAGAATGAATAAATAATTAATTGTTCTTCTAAACAGAGGAATTCGGCGACTAAACAATGAAAATGAATTTTTTTTTTCCAGTTTTCACAGCCATATGGTCATAAATATTCATGTTATAATAATTGTCAGAACATAATAAGAAATCTTTTAGCCTTCCTCTAAATTACATCTCCATGTATGCCACAGAACAAGTGTAAGCTCCTCAGTTCTGAAAAATATGCAACTCCTATATCTTATGGCAGAATATAGGAGAAATAGGCTAACTGAAAAAAGTGTCAAAATGTGGGATTGGTTTTAAAATTCATTTGAAAGTTATTTCCTAAAAATAACATGCCCCCAATCCTGCCATCTTCCTGTGGTAGATGACGCAGCGGTCGGGTGGTAGGCCAAGTCCCTCCAGGGATGTAGTGCCACGGAGTTTTTATTCTTTGTATGTAACATAATATATCTGTATAGAGTATGGTAATAAATAATGTAATTTTCAAAGCAATTCCAAATTTAGACAATTTTTGAAGTTATTCTCTCCTATTACCTGCCATAAAGTAGACCCTATAGAAGTTCAGAATTTTTAAGGACTAAGTTATTTAAACGTCAATTGACAACTACCCTCAAAGGAAAAATGAATTAATACGACGAGAATAAAAACTACACTTGAATAATTATTTTAGCAATGGGTGACGTTCTCTTTGCAGACCTTACTTCCGCCACAGGAAACACGTCCATACTCACAGCGCCCTCCAGGCTAGGCACTTCGTCCACGGAGCATCCAATATGCAGGGGAGGATTTTCAACAACTGCGGTGAGTTTTACAATCAAGAAATTCAGGTTTGCTAAAGAGGCTCAATATTGAGTTGTTTCACTGATGTGTAATTAGCACTATTTAAGACTAGCAGGTGCACGCGGCTTCGCTCACGATAGTTAATAAAAATAATAAAAATTAAGAGCATAATAATAAAGCATTATATTTATTAAGACCAACACGCGATTCATTCATAAACTAAACTATTAATAATTATAATGAAACAGCTAAAAATCAGGCTTTGGAGTGCATTCCACGATTAGAAAGCTTGGCTGGGGAAATTACCTCAGATTCGAGCTCTCTGGCCCAGAAAACCCTGCACAGTCAGTTCCGTCCAAACCTATCAACCTTTGCCCATTTAGGCCTAAATTCATTTTCCCTCTTCCGCCTTTGTTTAAAATTTCAGATGTCTGCCTGCCTTGACATTATAAACAAATGAATCAACCAGGGTGGGCTTACAAAATTCATGCGATCAATAATTCCATGCGATGTGTAGAAAATTACTTGTATTTTTTAATTATGGCAAAAGAAAGCTAATCCACGTGCAATTGATTTGACCGAAAACTGATGCTTCGATAGTGTAAAAATTCACTTTTCTGCCACTTTTTCACTCGTATTTCGCGAAGGAAAAAGGAAAATAAAAATCCGGCTTCGAGGTGCATTCGGCCACCCTTCAGTCCATCTATGTTTAAAATATCAGATCTCTGCTGGGCTGGGCATCGCGCACAGGCAGACAGACCAACACTTCCTCTTATTATTATTATTGAATAATCTGTACACAAGAAGTGAGTAAATAGTGCAGAGCATATTCTAATGACAATGGTTTATAGTACAGTAACCAGCACCCGTTTTTAATAGAACATTTTCACGATTTTACTGGTTTTATTACATTTAAGCCAGCACAAAGCAAAGCTTGTTGATTTTAATTGTACTTCTTACTTCATTTATTGAATCTGTTATTGCTTGTGGCATCATTCCGTGGCTAAGTTATCCTATTGCTTCTAAAAGGAATGTTTGAATTTTACCAACGATGTGATAGTACATTGTTATGTAGGCGACCGACCTTAAGAAATTCTACATTTTTCACTTTTTTATCTGACTCTGGAAGCACTTACTACACTAGACCTTGAAACTTTTACAGCTGGAAATTTATTGGTTCTTGTGGAAGTAAATATTTTCATGGCGAAACCAAACATGTTACAACTTCAGTTGTAGAAGAATTGACTATTTATTTTAGAAAAATTAGTTTAAATCCACTTAATTTTGTTATGTTTAATTCATGAACAGTATGTTTTAAGGGCACATATGTTTATTTAATAAATTTTCATACAGTAAGTTTTCCTTGCTGATATGTCTAAGACTATGTTGAACATCTTAACGCAATTTATTAGAAACTGCTACACAAGGAGCAATAAGAATAGTGAAACAAAATGTTGAGAAAAATGAACATTAAGTTCACACAATTTTTGCCTTTAAAGCTGTTATGCTCCTTCTTTAGAACTAAACAACGATTACAATAAGGTAATAGCCTGGAAAATATGTAAATCCCCTTCCTCCTTTACTCTCAAGTTGACTGGAACTATAATTTTAAATATCTTCTGAGAAATAACGTGTCTTACAACAATACGAGCTGCGACGTAGAGAGGTTACTTACTCTTACTTACTCATTTGCAATAGACAGTTCCTAAGCAAGGAAAAGGAATATTATCTATTTGATGGCACCCGAAGGATCATTGCCTCGCTTACCTGAGCCCGCCGTTCAACCCTATTCTGTGCTAACTCTATCCAATCATCCCTCGCAATTCTTACTTCCCTTAAATATATCCTAATATTGTCCTCCCACCTACGTCTAGGTCTTCCACGTGGTCTTTTCCCTTCGGATCTCCCAGGCAATATTTCTGAGATATGTCTTTCCTACCCCATGCGCGCAACATGTCCAGCCCATTTCATCCTTTGTGATTTAATTACCCTTACCATATCCGGTGAAAAGTTCAGGTTATGATGCTTTCATCTCTCTTAGGCCCAAGTATTTTCCTAAGCACCCTGTTTTCGAACACTCTCAGATTGTTCTTCCCGACAGTAAGCGACCAAGTCTCACATCCATGTAATACAACCGGCAGAATAATTGTCATATAATATTTTAATTTTCTTCTAGATAGAAGACGAGAAGAGAAGAGTTCTGAACTGCATAAAAACAAGCATTTCCTGATTTGAGTCTACACTTAGCTTCTGCCTTAGTATTATTTGTGTCTGTAATTATTATAGAGTGGTTATGGACATGTAAATGCACCCACTAAAAAGTGTTCCATTCTTTGATTATCCAATTATTAATGAACTTAATTGCCAAAAAAGCCTTTTGTGCCACCTTTTCTGGATAGTTTCACCTTAACTGTTTTCATTTTATATACTTTGTAGGCCTATGTATATACTTATAACGATTTAGTTATTTAGGATACACAGGGACATACACAATTATCAGACAATGTCCAGAAATAGGCCTACCTATGATCAATCTCCATTATGTAGATTATCCATAACAGTCACTTATATATTGTACAACTTGCCTCACAGTTTTAATTGCCTTAATCCAAAAAAACTGTAATTGTAAGAAACATAAATGGTTTGTTTCAAACCCATTCTACTTATTTTGACGAATTTCTTATGTTAAATGAAATAGTTTAGCAATAGTATAGTAAGTAATCAATAAATGGAATATTCTTTGACGTGACTATCGCCTTCATTTGTGCTTAACGATATTGATTATCTGTCTATCTACCAGTGTGTTCTGTAACTTATGTGTTGTTTTGTGTCTTGTCTCGTTAGGGGAAGTAACACTATAAAAATACTGTGCTGGAAGCTGCTAATAAATTAGTAACAAGTAAGAAATCTCATTAAATTTTCTTCTATAAATCGGAATGAAATTTAGAGTTTCCTGAAAGTTGATTGTGAAGCAGAAATAGAGGTCAGTGTGAATGCGGTCATGACGGCCGGGAAATGGCGGCTTGTGGTTGGCCAGCGCCATTAGCTTCACTTGACCAGAGAAATAAAGTAGCTGCCAACACCTCGGGAACCGCTAATAACCGTGTGTGTAATATGCTTACGTTATAAACTGTTAAATAGGGATATAACATGTTGATCCGCATTCGGATGTAGCTAAAGGCCTCATACCGTACAGAGATCTTACAATATTAATGACGTAGTGAGGGAAAATAATCATAGAGATTATAGCGGTTACGAAAACATACAGCCCATCAAAGTCAGTCCTTAAAGACAATATTTTGTCGGGGTCGGGACTTTTGCGTCCCAAAACCACAAAGCTAGGACTTTTGCGTTTATAGATCCTCAGATCCAATGACCCGTTTGCGTCCCGGGTCTCTCTAGAACAATGACAAAAATGCGTCCCATGGAATACAGGTAAAATTAATAATTGGTAACATGCAGTTCGTTAGCATTACCCAGGGTACACCGCGAGGAGGCGAACTGCTACACATCCCAAACATTTTAATCCTTGCATTACTGTCAATAATAAATAAAATTGAAGTGGAGAATGAAGTTACTCTTTGTCTTTTGGCTTGTGGTTGGTAAGAACTTAAATTATATTGTTCGCATATATTCCAGTCTGCTAAGTGCTTCAGTTCTATATTCAACCATTTTTTCTACCAAGAAGGTGTCTTTTTAGTTTTTCTTGGCATTGACAACGGTTGTTGAGCGTGTGTGAATATATGTTTCTGCTTGTATATTCTTCAAGGCTTCGATTAACTGGAATAGATGTGGGTGCGAGTGATAAAACATTCTATTCAATTTTGAATGGAATGATTTACACCTGTTGTTGATGTATCGTTATGTTCAAGACGGGACGCACGAGGGTTGTTTATGTCAAATTGCACCAAACGCACGAGGGTTGTTTTGATGAAGCGACCACTCGCTTTGGGACGCAAAAGGGTACGACCCATTTTATCATATAAATAAGTACAAGATTGAAAATAGGATATCACACATTCATAGGCAGTTGTGAAATCAGAGGAGGCAGAAACGATTTCCTTTAAAATTAAATAAGGTATGAAAAATTAGTTTACCTTCCGGGAAGATATAGCCAGAATCATTGTTAAAAACTTTGTTGTAATAATTTAATTTGTGAGTAAAAAAGATAGTGGAGTATTGTTATGGAATGATGCAGAATTTGTAATGACATGTGTCTCCAGTATTGAGGGTATAAATATGGAGACAACACACAGACTACCAACTATCCTTAAAAGTTAATAAAAATTTGGTGGTAGGATTTTTTAAGTTGTGACTTACATTTAGTTTGCTTTAAAATACGAGTTCCTATTGTTATGAATGTTAATATTATAATTGTTACAGTATTATTGTGTTTCATTGGCGGGTTTCATCATGTCCAAATCACTGTCACTTCCACGAAGAAGCGATCTGATCTTCCATACAAAGTTAAGTAATTACCCCGTTCAGTTCATTAGAAACGTCAACACCAGTAAGATGGAAACAGGTCCCAAAATTCCATGTTCGCTGCTATTTTAATCTATGTATACCTGGTGAATAGATTTGTTATATTCCCATTTATCTCCAAAATTTGGCGAGTAGAAAATATTCTATCAATGGTTGATCTATTTCGCCCGAATCCACATTGATGATCTCCACAATGATTTCGTACGAATAAGGGGTTAATCTTGACAGAAGTATATTAAACAAAATTTTGTATTAAGAGAGAAATTCAGGAAGAGTTATTACAGTCGGCCTTATATACCTTTTGATGGATCGGTATAATAATAAATTGCTTTCATTCCTTCGATAATTCTTCCTTCTCCAAATCATGAAAATGATGGATCTCTGCTTTTAATCCGTCTCCATCTGCATTAACTAGGTCTGCTAGTTTTCCTGCAGATGCAGATTGAATGGAAATCTTTCTAGGAGGACACTAGGGCATTACTTCAGGACGTGAAAGGATATAACTTTGGCGTGGAGTTACAGAGTTTACAATCCGATTTGGGACTCGGTCTGGCCACCTCTACATCGCCGACTGTTACATAATTATTGGTATTACTAATATTATTACTGTGTTTATTAATACTGTTACCTCAGAAATCTTTAACAACATTGAGAAGTGTTACATGGAACCTGCTGTTCCATTAAAACAAACTTAATTTTTAATGAAGCCCCACCCATGTAGCATTGCCAATTCATCCAAGAAACGAATTGAGTCACATTTATTAGTGGATTTACTGTTCCGTCACAAGACGAAAGGACTTGTAGGTCGCATAAGTTTTTTGAGTGCCTACAGGAAGGTAGGTATGTACCTACGCCTTCTACAGCTGAAGTATGAAGATTGAATGTGGATACAAGTGTTAAGTAATGACGAAAGAGAAGACTTGTAATAAATTTTTAGATAAAGGTGTAGTTTTATGAATAGGCTACATGCGTAGTGCAAACCAAGGGTGATTGTTATGTAGTAAGTTGTTCACTATAGTCCTTTCACATTCGCCAGAGGTTTCAAGGCCAAACGTAGCACGCCCATGATACCCCCACTTACCGTGCTCATATGACATCATACCCCTCCAATGCCAGTCACATGACAAGCCAGTAGAGAGTTCCCCTTGGTGTAGTATGAGTGTGTGCGACAGCGCAGCTCCTCCGCGCAGAGGGGAATACTGTTGACTGCTGATCAGTGGGGGCATATTAGACGTGAGAAGTTGTGGCCTTGAAACCTCTGGCGAATGTGAAAGTACTATAATAAGATTGAACTACAAGATGGGAAAAGGGGTTATGAAACTAAACTTTAAACAACTTTTGTTGTATTAATCGATAACTGGAGTGTAGCTGTACACATATTCCCAGTAGAAGATGATTTCGTTCCCTGTTGTATCTCTTAAAATCTTCAGAATAAGAATATTTGCCACGGTGTTCTGTGCCTTCTAATTTTTTTTTTTTCATTTTCGTTACGTATACCTTTTCTGCATGCTGTAATTCAATTGTATATGGCATACAGCTGTCATTATAATGAAATCGTGAAGCTATGTCTAAACTGTAGTAACTTCAATACTAAATATGTATTATTTAAAATAGAATATTACAAAATTAACATAAGAGGTCAATGCAAAGCCTAATATCAATGAACTGCAAACATCATCCTAATTTAAAATTTAAAAGTACATCACCTGGAATGTATGTTTTACATCTACAACTCCAAAATAATTTTTTGGCACTTGGCAGGTTTTCGGTTTACATTCTTCAGTTGTTATTATGCTAGGAGGCAAATTATTGAATATGAATTCATTCACTGCTCACTTGTAGTAGCGTAAACTTTTAATAAAAAGAATAAGTATACTAATTGATATTCAGAACACATTAAGAACGAAAGTGAGTAATTGAAAGTTAGAATTGGGTACGTTAAGGGCCAGATGTATAAAACTCACTAACTGATGGTTGTTTTAAAGTAAAAGTTAGAAAATAACTAGCTACTTATGTTGTATAAAAATAACCGTACATTTTGTAATTCACAGTTATAAATAAAATCAGGTAAACTGATGTAACAAAGTGCCAGTATGCTTTTGTTTAATCAGTAAAAAGTTAATTGGAATTATGATTTGCAGAGAATAAGCTATTTTTGTTATCGATTTAAGAGTTTTAGCTGCAGATCGATTCATTACGGAAGAACAAAGGTCTAAAGTTTGATACTTAAACTTAATTAAACTCGTATACACTGATATAAGACATTATTAAAATAACTATGTCAACATTTCACAAATACACTGGCGATGAACTACACTTAATGTATGTAGGCCTAATTATTTCAGAGTTTATATCTTCTGTATATAACAGTATTCAACTTGATGAACGAAATAAACACTGAACAGTTTGATAATTAAATCTTCTAATTTACTTCGTTATTATCACCGTACGTCTCAGCTTATATGCGAAGGAATGTGTCATGGCTAACTATTCAAAAGCCGGATATGAAGTACTGTATGTAAAACGATATGTTGTCAGGATAACAGATTTGCATTTGTTAAATTCTTAATAACGTATTACCATAAAACAGGCACTAAATTGAGTATTACTCCGATACCAGTCAACCGATTTTATCCAATATCGACAGATTTCTTTCCATTGACATTACAAATGCGTATACAAAGTTTCATGAAAATCCAATAAAGCGTATTTGAGTTACCGCGTCTTGAAAATAGACACTAAATTGGGTTCTACTCCGGCACCGGTCAACCGATATGGTCCAGTATCAATAAACTTATTTCCATGTACATTATAAATGGGTATATAATGTTTCATGAAAATCCGATAAAGCATATTTGAGTTATCGCGACTTTCTGATATATTATCATAAAAGGCACTAAATTGGGCTTTATTCCGGTACCGGCTAACCGATTTGGTCTAATATCAACAGACGTCATTCCATGGACATCATAAATTTGGTATTCCAAGTTTCATAAAAATCCAATAAAGCGTATTTGAGTTAGGTCCAAATTCAATAGTCACTTCTCATGGACGTCATAAATGCGTATACCAAGTTTCATGGAAATCCGATAAAGCGTGTTTGGGTTAAGGCACCTTTCTAATATAATCTATTAAAATAGGCACTAACTAAACTCCGTGGCGCTACATCCCTGGAGGGACTTGGCCTACCACCCGACCGCTGCGTCATCTCCCGTAGGCAGATGGCAGGATTGGGGGGCATGTGGTCAGCATGCCGACACCCACGGCCGTTAATGGTGGTGTTCTTAAAATAGGCACTAAATTGGGCATAACTCCGGTACCGTTTTACCGATTTGGTTCAATATCAATAGGGTTCTTCCCATGAATGTTATAAATGAGTACAGCAAGTTTCATGAATATCCGATAAAGCGTATTTGAGTTATTGGCGTGTACAGGCACACGGACAGACAGACGGACAGAGAGACAGACAGAAAGACGGACAGACAGACAGACGGACAGACATTTTCCCGTCCCCCAAACAATCTCATAAAGTATCATACTGGCACTTAATAACTGGAGGAAATAAAGTATCTGGCAACAGTGAAAAAAGTTGAAGGAAACTTTTCAATTGTTTAATCAGAATGTCTTTGGTATTTGTTTTCAACTGTTTAAAGATGAATTAAAAACGTTTCGTTGAGGCAATGTATTTTTTTTTGTTTTAACTGCTTTAACCTTAGCACCTATAATGCCAGGAAATTTACAAATAATGTAGAAATCTAGTATTGTTTCTTGTGACACTGTCCTTAGTTGGCATTCTAATAACCTGAGACTTTAAAGCACAATTTTCTATTGTCACATTATGAATGGTTCTACAAGCTGTTCTTTATCCCCAGTTAACTACTGTATTTGGAATTTTAAATTAATTAACTATTGGAAAGCTTCCAGTCACAGTAATTCACATGGACCTCAGGGCTGACCCTGAATAGGCCTATCATAAACATATCATGATTTCGCTTTGTACGAGATTGCAATGGGAGACATAACCTCTGTCTTGTTTTTCTGCCCAAATTTTAGTAACATGTCATTCAATAGTAATAAAAGATTCCTTCTCTTATGACATGCAATAGATGCATGATAAATTTTCATTGCATCACCAGATGAGGTATCAGAATAATCAGAAATCTAGAAATAAATGTTACTATTATGTAATATAGGGTTCCATAACCAACAACAAAGCTAAGGCACCAGTATCTGTATTTTTAATGTAATTAGACAAAATGAAAGCAAACTAAATCTAAATGATATGAAAATAACAATTAATAACTCACCTGTACTTATAAAATAGATTTCCAGTGTCTTTTCGCTGTTTAAAAGTTCCAAATCTTCAGTTAGTGTTTTAACTTTAAAAAATTCACCAGTTATATTAAACTATTGGTTAGGATGAGATAAACTTGGATTAATGTTTATACAAAAAAATACATTTAAATGTAACTGAAAGTTAATTATGCATGCTAACTACAGATTACATGTTTATACACCTGGCCCTAAATGGATCTACATTAGTTGATATATGTTAATGATAATTTACTTTGTAACTTGTAGTAACTGTTGACATGCATATTCTAAACTGGTTTTGTATCATACTGTAAATTATTGTCCGCTTGAATAAACAGAAATGGCGTACAATACATAGACCCAGTGAATAATTAACCATAATTAATTGTGTGTCTATGGTTAATCAACGAAAAAATTAAAGAATCCCCGTCTCCTTCACTCTTCGTCTGAATTGAGTCAGTGCATCTGAAGCATGTGAACTGAAGCACTAGTGCGGATTCTGGATATTTGCAAATCAATGTGCGGAATAAGCGAGAATTCCTTAGAAATGTGAGAATGGCAACAGCTGAAAATGGAATTGGAAATGAAGGAATAACAGGCGGAAATGTATGATGAAGCTATAGTAATGAAAGAAATAACAATAGCGAAGAGAAAGCAAACCCATTCCACGAGACAAAGAAACTGGAGAGGCATCTGGCGAGTATTGAAGCTGTCGAGCAACTTTTATTGTTAACGCAAGCGGGGTGTGAGAAATCTTGATGTGTTTTCATTGTCAGAAAGATTATCTCTCATTCTAAGTAAACACATTCCTTGCTTCCATGAGCTGGAAAATCATTTTTAAAATATTTAGAACCTTGATCATTCCTCAATCTAAAAACGAAATAGAAAGGAGCAGAAGAATTTGCTATTGTTGATGATATAATATAGTAGGTCTAATGGTAAAAAGTGTTACAAAGTAAATGCTCGGCTTAAATGAGGATTTTCTGTACTGATTTAATAACTCTGAAATTGTTCAACCTGCGTTCCATTTGTCAGCCAACTATCTAAACTCGTTATTAATTAACTTGAAAGCAACGAGGTTAACACTGAATTTGTCGATTATGTTTGTCCACAACAACTACATGCAGCTGCAAGCTCCAGGGACTGAAGATGGTCCATGACTGAAGCCGAAATGCATCTCCAAGAATATTAAGCCTTAAAGATAATTTAATGAACAACAGGAAGCTGCCACAACAAAGAAATGGCGAAAAAATTATTTAATACCCATCTCTTCACAGTTATGTTTATTCACCACTTAATACTACAATAATTTATTCTAAAATTTTATAATAACAGCAAAAACTCAATTTATCACGTACGGTATTAGTCAAACTGCAATACAAT
Organism: Ectobius pallidus; assembly: GCA_964059195.1. NCBI lineage: Eukaryota > Metazoa > Arthropoda > Insecta > Blattodea > Ectobiidae > Ectobius > Ectobius pallidus. The sequence goes on from CAXKWD010000006.1 coordinate 17,869,937, forward strand.
TATGTAACCTACATAGAAAGTGGTTTAAGATAAAATATGCATAGAAATTATTATAATGGCTTTTTTGTATCAAGAAATAATTGTAAATACGAAAATCAATAATGTGTAGGAACATGTAATAATTATAACTATTTGAGGTATAAACAGCAAATCCTATAGGTAAACTAAAAAAACTCACAAATCTCCAGGCGTTGACCATATTCCAGCAGAATTAATTAAAGCAGGTGGAGATAAATTAGACTCAGAGATCCATAAACTTATTCTTATGATTTGAGAAAGGAAGAATTGTCAATGGAATGGAAAAAATCTATTACTACATCGATCCATAAAAAGGGAGATAGAGCCGAATGTACTAGTGACTATCGAGGAATTTATCTCTTACCAACATCATATAAAATTTTGTCTAATAACTTCTTTCATGATTAACCCCGTATGCAGACGAAATCATTGGAGAGCGAAATAGAACAACCATTGGTAAAATATATGTTGGAATATAATAAATCTGTTCACCAGTTATACATTGATTTTAAAAAGGCACATCATTCTGTTAGGCGAGACAAATTGTACAATTTCCTCATTTAGTTTGGGAGGCCAAAGAAGTTAGTTAGGCTGATCAAAATGTGTCTAAATGAAACCTATAGCAGAGTCAGGGTAGGGAAATTTATATCAGATAGGTTTGCCATTAGAAGCGGCTTGAAGCAAGGAGATGCACTATCACCTTTACTTTTTAAATTCGCTTTGGAATATGCCATTAGGAAAGTTCAGGAAAACAACGTAGGCCTTGAATTAAATGGTAGTCACCCGATTGTAGCTTATGCAGATGACGTTTGCTTACTGGGTGATGACGTAAACACAATCGAGAGAAATTTAGAAAATCTTTTCGATGCCTGCAGGAATGTTGGATTAGAAATTAATACAGAAAAAACTAAATATATGGTCATGGAACGTCAAAATAATGCGCCACAAAATATTAGAATAGCCGGTAAATCGTTTGAACAAGTGGAGGAATTCAAATATCTGGGAACAGTAATTACAGATACAAATAATATTAAGGCAGAAGTTAAGTGTAGACTCAAATCAGGAAATGCTTGTTCTTATGCAGTTCAGAAACTCTTATCGTCTCGTCTTCTGTCCAGATATCTAAAAATTAAGATTTATAAGACTATTAACCTGCCTGTTGTAATATATGGATGTGAGACATGACCGCTGACTGATCAGGAAGAACGTAGTCTGAGAGTGTTTGAAAATAGGGTGCTTCGAAAAATATTTGGGCACGAGAGGGATGACAATGGGGACTGGAGAGAATTGCATAACGATGAGCTTCAGGGCCTGTACGTTTCACCAGATATAGTAAGGGTAATTAAATCGCGAAGGATGAAATGGGCTGGACATGCTGCACGCATGGGAGAGGAAAGACATACCTCAAAAGTATTGACTGGGAGACCCGAAGGGAAAAGACCACGTGGAAGACCTTGACGTAGGCGGGAGGACAATCTTAGAACGGATATATGGGAAGGAGGACTTGTGGGGGATGATTGGATGGAGTTAGCACAGTATAGGGTTGAATGGCAGACTCAGGTAAGCGCAGCAATGAACCTTCGGGTTCGATAAAATAGATAATATTCTTTTAAGATAGCTTGCTTAGGAATTGTCTATTGCCATTGAGTGCCATTGAGTAAGTAAGTAAGTAAGTAAGTATTCCTATCATCGAATGCCAGATGTAATTTCTAATATATTATATTCATTAGGTAAAAATGCATCTTTATATATATATATAATTATAAAGGATGAATGTTTGTTTAGCTGTCTAATACTAAAATATACAGTTTTATTCCGATCCTGATTTCATTGCGATTTACACCACATATTTGTGAATGTCAGCTGTGTAATTCATATTAAGATTAAGGTAAAAATACTATTCAGTCCCCATAACAACCAAAACATGCGAATCACTTTCTGAAATAAACATCTATCTTCAATAATGTATATACATAATATTTTCAGCTAATATCTCAATTAATATAATTAAATTGATATAAATAATCATCGTGCAAAAAATAGCATGCAATACTCGTGCCGTAAGCGCATAAGAGATCTCGGAAATTGAAAAAACTCTTTCCTCGATCCGTATGCACTGTTTACGGCACTTGTATCGCAATATACTATAAGTGCACATTTGCTAGATCCTGACGCATGTCTTCACTCTATACAAATGTGACAAGTGGAAAACAGAAGCTTAATATACTTTGTGTAGGGGCAAATGTGGTGAGTGCATATTCACTATAATCACACTTACCACAAACTATATAATTGTAGTTAACACGTCATGTGTGCACTAAGCCATCGATATTAGGATTTTTAAATTAGCCTAATCCTACTGACGACAATCAGGTCAAGTCAGTCTAGCAGAAACGAATTCCCACAACAATCCTGAGGGTAAAGGTGGCGGTGTTTTAAGGCTAACAACCTTACACCCTTCACATGTCTCAAAATATGGAATCCTCAACCTCCCAGAACCATAAGGGCTTCCTTGGCCCATATGAGGATAACTTAACCCTTTTACATTTCTATTCCTATCTTCATTAAATTTTGCAAACGTCTTAGACTACGGGCACTTTCCGTCTCTATCGCCGTTTTCGAAGATTTTTTCCCTTCCTTAATTATTGAAATGCCACCGAAGGAAAGAAAGAGTGTTGGTCATAAAAACCCAGCAGCAGAAGACGAAAGGCTGAATAAGGGCCTAGACTTTGAAAATCGTAAATATTTCACGACAAGTAAAATACAAAACCCGGGCAATGCCGGGTCTTTTAAGCTATTTGTTTAATATTGATGCACTTCATGTGAAAATGAAAACATAAATGCCACGAAAAAGTCACATGTTACTTATAATATCATTGTTTTAAAGTACTACATGGAACTCTCCATAACACTGGAAATGCACTCTATCTACCATCGTCTTCACTTCGCAACAACAGCTAATCATTATTCTTTTCGAAGTAAAACTTCTTTAGCCGTCGTAGGGGTAAATCGAGAGCTTGTGTAACGCTGAAAATCGTCACGAAAATAGTGTGACGCTCAAAATCATCCCGAAAATAGTTTTACGCTCAAAGAATCGGAATCGAATTGAGAATATCTGCAACGTACTTTTGATACGTGGCTCCTTCCTCTTTTATGCCCACTACTATGTAGTAGGCAATGGGTAACTAGGCAAAGCCCATTTGCCCCATAATTTTTAGTATGATTTGGAGGTGGTGTCATAGTAGTAAAGTAGGGGTGGCTAGCATGTTCCATTCTATTGTTGTTGCCGAAAAGACAGTCTATTATAATTTTGTATATCCAATTTCTTACTCTAAAATGTTATCTTACGCGGTCAAAGGGTCCTTTTATTTAACAATTTTGAAATTTGGGGAGGTATTGTTATTATGCGGGTTGCGGCCCGTCTTTTGCAAGGGAACTATTCCAACATTCGTTGCGAGGCCTTGGAAAATCGCAAAAAACCTTGGCAGAATAGATTGACTTTAGTGATTTTGCAACAGGACCAGATTTTATTTAGTGTAGGCTTAATGCATGGTGACTTCTAGTCTGGAGATCCATTTCCTGAAATCACACAAAATGCATATTAATTTCTACTCGGGGAACCAAATTAAAAATTTTCCCCTGCTATTTGGCCCGTGTTCAGAGTATTGCCAGTCCGAATTACCAGTTATCCGCCTTATATAAGGTCTTGTGTGTTCTGTTAGAGTCCTAGTGCTTCAATCATCTCCTGTGGAAGGAGTGACTTCGGCCTCTTGTGTTTGTCGTGTGTTATGTCATAACGGCGCAGCTCTGCGATTTGGGGATTTTCGTGCCCGTTGCAGCTTTCGTAGAATGTCGCCGCGCTAGTCGCTATATATTCTTGGATGGTGTCCATGTTAGTTTCCTTATGGAGGGTCCAGATTGGAGTGACTCGCGGAAGTTTAGTGATAGCGTATAATACTCTGATTTGTAGTTTTTGCAGTTTACTCATATGAGTTTTGCTGGCGTGGCCCCACACTGGGCTAGCATATGTTATGATGCTCCTAACCAATGCTTTATAGATCGTTAAGGATGTACGAATGTTTAGTTTGGAAGTGTTGTTCAACAATGGGAATAGATTCCTTAATTGGGCATACGCCTTAGCTCGCAAGGAGTCTATATGTTTCCTGAATAGTAACTTTTGATCCAATATTACTCCCAAGTACTTGGCTTCTGTTTTCCATGGGATGACTTTTCCGGTTATTATTAATTCAGGAGGTAGGATTCTGAGTTGTGACCATTTCTTAGTGAATAGCACTGCTTGGCATTTGTCAGTGTTTATTTCTACCCGCCATTTTGTTAGCCACTCCTCTAATAGAGGTATTGTTCGGCGTATTTGGTTTGCTGCATGTGTTGCTTTGACTGATTGTCCAGTGATCAGTGTATCGTCAGCTAATATGTGTATGTTGCTATTATTATATTGTGACCGATGAGGAATATCATTTATAAAGATGTTGAACAGGCTGGGGCCCAGGATGCTTCCTTGTGGCACACCACTTCTGATATCTTTTAGGTCAGAATGTTTGTTTTCGCAAGTTACGTGGAAACGTCTGTTGCTAAGATAGTGGTACACGAGTCGGATTATACCGTCGTCGAGATTCAGTTCGATCATCTTTCTGATCAGGCCATCATGCCAGACCTTGTCGAAGGCCTGTTTTATGTCGAGATAAAGGGCTGCGGTGGAACGATTTTCGCTGAAACCTCTTGAAATGTTTTCAACGTGTCGCATGAGCTGGGCCGTCGCACTGTGTTTTGGACGGAAGCCACATTGTTCGTTTCTGATTACGTTGAGAGTTTTGAGATTATGACTGAGGCGCTTACTTAGTATTTTTTCTGCTATTTTACTCATTGTATCGAGTAGTGTTATTGGCCTGTAATTGCCAGGATCCGATAAGTCCTTTTTTGGTTTGGGAAATAGGAGTACTCTTCCTTCTTTCCATATGTGGGGAAAGTGTTTCAGTCTGAACATGGCGTTTATGATGTTCACTAGGTATCTGATCGCGACAAGTGGTAAGTACTTTAATACTTGGTTTTGGATGCCATCGATGCCTGGTGCCTTACGATTTTTCAGATGTTTGATTTGCCAGGCGACTTCGCCGACACTGGTATTTCGAATGTTTGTGGTGTTTGGCGTGTTCATGAAGTTCGTTACGATTTGTTCGGTTTCTCTTATAAAATTGTTATTATGGTCGGATTCATTGGGTGTGAATGTGTTTGTAAGGCGTGTTGCAAATACTGCGGCCTTTTCTTCACCTGTGTATGCTGTTTCATTGTTATGGATTAGTGGAGGGAGCAGCGTGTGGGCATGCATTACTCGTTTGGTTAGGTTCCAGACTTCACTCATATTACGCGTATCCAATTCTGAGAGGACACTGTCCCATGTGTTGGATATGTGATCCTGGAGGGCCTGGCTGATGTCCCACTTTAACCGGTTCATTAGTACTTTATGATGTGGGTTTCTATGGCGTTGCCATTTTCGTCTCGCATCATTCCTTTGCCTAATGAGGCACTTAATTTCGGCTGTAATGCTAGGGCGATGTTCCTTTATTTTCTTTTGTGGTATGTTTTCATTTATCGCATTCTGTATTACGCCAGTCAGTATGTGGACGTTGCGTTCTAGGTCGTCTTGGTTCTCGATTTGTTCATTAGGCAAGTTTTCGATTATGTCGTTTTGGAATTGTTCCCAGTTCGCGTGCGCGTAATTTTGGACCACTTTTTTGTTGATTTCCTTGAGCTTTCCCGAAAGTGTAAGTAATACTGGTGAGTGGTCTGAGCTTAGCTCGTTCAAAGCTCTAATTTGGATGTTCATATTTACATTCCTAACCAGGGCTATGTCAAGCACATCAGACTCTTGGTTTTCGTTGTGCGGAATGTATGTGACCTCGTTGGGTGCTATAATTCCGAAGGGCGTGTCTGTTTCTTCGAACATTTCCAACAATGCAACACCCGCCTGATTTACACTCCTGCTGTTCCAGCATGTGTGCTTTGCGTTTACGTCACCGGCTATTATTACGGAGTTTGAAGTTCGCAATAGTGCTTCTATTTCGTCTACTGATATGTCGCCTGGGGGGTTGTAAACCGCGATTAGTGTGATCGGTTTATTGTCGACGATAATCCTTACGGCTGTGGCTTCCGTTCTCTGTAGTTGAGTTAGAGGAATTGCTGTGTGTTGGATGGATTTGTGTACCGCTATAGCTGTCCCTCCTCCTCTCCTGTTAACTCTGTCTGACCTGTGTACTTTGTAGTTTCGAAGTGTAAATTTGTCTTTAGTGTTTAGATGTGTTTCGTTAATGAGAGCTACATGTATTCTGTTATCTTGTAGTAGTTGGAGGAACTCGTGTTTTTTGTTTCTGATGCTCTGGGCGTTCCAGAATAGTATTTTCATGTTGTGTTTAATGTTCATGTTTTAGATGTTTGTGTGTGTGTGTGGGTGTGTGTTTGTGTTCTGTTTTGTGTTTTACAGGCAGTATGGACCTCAGTATATTAGCCGGTACAAGAAGTGCGAGGCCACTGCGGGTACCATTTCCCAGCTTTTGATATCCGAAAGCATGTCAGCTGTCTCATGCAGAGCCAGTGTCAGCTTGCGTATGGCAATACCGGGGTCTGCCTGTCGCAATTTATTATGTATCCACTCACTGTGGTTCTTTACGAAGCCATCATAGTAAGGGGATGCATGATATTGCATTGTGGGTGCGTAAGTAGGTTTGAAAGTTGTCGGAAATCTTGTTGTGCCTTGTGTTGGTGGACTCTGCTGCGCTTGTTCGGGCTGCTGCTGCCTGAATAAGGCTTCCCGCCTTTCAACTTCGAGTTGATTGCGCAGTTGCCTTATGAGCTGCTGCTGCTCGTTCAGCTGCTGCTGCTGACTGATAATCAGCTGCTGCTGCTCCTCTAGCTGCTGCTGGTGTTGCTGTAGAAGTGTTTCTGTCTATTGTGTCTGTGTGGTTTGAGTGTGCCTGCTTACATGGGTGCGGCCCTCCCGCGACCTCCTACGCCTGTTTCGCACTTCCTGGACAACCTTCTCCCTCGGTTCTGTCTGCACTTCATTTTCATGAAAGTGTGTCTCAGACCGGCTGGTTGGATTCTCCAGTGTACTCACTGGCGCACTGGTTGCATCAGGTTCAGGTACCGCATCTGTGTTGCTGGCGTGTGTGTGTGTTGGTGACTGCTGTTTCCTTGAGCCTGGGTGCTGGTGTTGGAGTTGAAGTTCTAGCTACAACCTGATTATAGCCAGCTCTAGTTTTCTGTTGTGTTTCACCTCTTACCTCCACACTTTTCAGGGCCTGGGCCTGATCGGCGTGTATGGCAGAAGTGGTTGGTGTCTGTGTTGTTTTAGGAGGCAGTTGTCTAGTGGTTTGTGAGTGTGAGGGGCGTTCGAGGTTCTTGGTTTCTCTCCCATCACACCTCTGCGATACTCGCAACTACTCGAATCCGCAGTGTGGCTTCCATTACAGTTGGCACACTTCGGAGGCTCGTTCGCAGGGTGCCTGCACAGCTGTTCAGAGTGTTACCCTGCGCAGCGTCTGCAGCGAGGTTGAGCGCGACACACTGCCCTGGTATGATTGAACTTCTGACAGTTCAAATATTGGGGAGGGCTTTGACGTCCATACCGGTTTTCAACCTTTACGGTATGATAGCACAGTCTTGACAAATCCAAGATAGTGCGGGAGTGTTCCGTATCCTCCAGGTCCACTGCAAACATAGGATACGGATGGCCTTCACGCGACGTCATATTTCTGATGTTTTTTACTGCATAGCTTTTGGCCTTAAGGGCCTCGGCTACTGTGTCTGCACTGGTTTCCCTGGGACACCTCGGATGACAATTTTGAGAATTTTTTCCTGCGCGTTGATTACTTTGAATGGGACCTGTTTGTCGCGCAGGAATTTCAGGAGGTTCGTGTAGTCTCTCCTGGTACTAGTACTCACTGCTGTACCTACTTTATTCAGTACACAGGTGATACTAAGGGGATGATACTTATGTTCGAAATCTTTGTTGAGACGAACCATGTCACCTCGATATTCCCTGAGTATGGTGATGGGAGGCAAGTCCCATGTTTGTTGTTGCATGTACTCAGTGTTGTGGGTGGGGGACCGGCCTGAACTCTCGGAGTGTGATTCCGAGATTTTATGGGAGGGTCTGGAATTTGTACTGGCCGTGCCCTTACGTTTTCTTCTTACTACGGTTTTGAAGGGTACCTGCTCATCGGAGGATGAGTCCGATGCAAGCGTGTCCCTTGGTGGTGAATTGGGGGGTGGGGGTGGGGGAGCCGGTGAAGCCGAGTGCGAGTTTTTCCTGCCTAAGGGCGTAGCATAGCGGACTCCAGAAGTGTCTGACTGAACAGATACATCTGTGTCAACGCTGTCGGAAGGGGGGCATGTGTTTACATGTGCTGTACTCCTTGTAACACGTTTGTCTGTTGTTTCGTGTTTTTCTGCTGTTTGTGTAGATGGCGGTTTATTTTGTGTGAAGTTCAACTCCCGTCTGATGCCGGGGGGGTCCAGTACCTTCACTGATTTATTGGTTTTCTTTACCCCCATGTTGGAGTAAAGAGAACCTGGGAGTTGTTACTGTTAAGCGTTAAAAATATATATGTTAGGGGGATCTTAGTTACTACACTGGTCCCCTCCCCCACCGCTCGCCTTACCAGCAGCGGATGAAGGAGGCTAGAAGATTGCTTTTGTTGTCACCGTTAGGTTTCTGCAGATACTTCAGACCACACTTACTCATAAGATTTACCACCTTATTTAAAGAAAACAAATTCACTGGCGTCTTGCAACTGCTGTCTTCAAAACAGGTGGACCTATGCGGGGCCCGTGACGGCTTAGCCCAGGGTGGGCTAGGGGGAATTGCTCTTTTGTGAAGTACTGCCGGCTTTAGAAAGCCTTCGCTACCCTTGCAAGGGCTGCGCTGCAGCTGAGATAATTACGGGGTCTGCCTGTTAACGCCGCTCCAGATGCACGTCCTCTCTCTTCCAAAGCCAGCTCGCTTCTCTCGCTCAAAGGAATCGGAATCGGAATCGAATTGAGAATATCTGCAACGTACTTTTGATACGTGGCTCCTTCCTCTTTTATGCCCACTACTAGCCGTCACGAAATTAGTGAGGTGTAACAGAACGGACTGCACAGAAAACAATCAACTCAATGGTTAGGCTTATCCAAAATTAAAAACATCCAAAAATTAAAAATTAAAAAATCCAAAATATAAAAATCAAAATTAAAAAATCGAAAATCTAAAATTAAAAAATTCACAAAATTTAAAAAATCCAAAATTCCAAAATTTAAAAATTTAAAGATTCAAAATTAAAAAGTCCAAATATCCAAAATTTAAAAATTAAAAAATTAAAAATTAAAAATCCGAATATTCAAAATTTAAAAAATTAAAAATTAAAAATTCAAAACTTAGAAATAAAAAAAATAAAAAATCCAAAATTCCAAAATTAAAAAATAAAAGATCAAAAATTGAAAAATCCAAAATAAAAAAATTATAAAGTCCAAAAACCCAATATTAAAAAGTCCAACAATCCAAAAGTGAAATAATCCAATTATCCAGAATTAAAACAAGTTTCACTTCTGTCGCGTGGCGTTCCACGCACACTTTTTTAATACACAAAACACGGGTAAGACGTAAAACACAACTTCAGTACAACACAGAACTCACTTTAAGGGCATTTTCACACTGGGTCACTTGTGATGGTCACCGCTAGTATTGCCAATAGTATCTACATGATAAAACAATTTGTAATCGCTATTGATATATTTTTTTTTCTTACACTTTTATATTTTCTTATCCCAAATGGCAGGTCCACTTTCCACTTCACTTATAAAATCTTCAGTATTAATAAAATCTAAACTCATGGCTGGATAACTAGTTTCCCTGAGCTCGATCATACAACTGAATTATATATATATATACAACGTGCGTTGTTAGCAATCATAAAATGAGGTGATCGTCACAAGTGTTCCGTAATGATGCACGAGTATGCAAAACCTTTCGGACGCAATTTCTTTTTTGATTCGTAATTATGACACCTTAAAGTATGTAAATATGCAGGTTGCCACCAAATATGGTCGGGCTTGTCTATGCCATTATTTCCGTGATCCCTGGTCGAATCTTTCTGTTCTTTTTAAATAAAAGGAAATTAAAAATATAATAAAAAATTATCTTACACTTTTTTATATCTTCTACCCTTTCCAAGTTATTAAGTGCCAGTATGGTACTTTATGAGACTGTGTGGGGGGACGGTAAAATTTCTGTCTGTTTGTCTGTCCGTGTGTCTATACGCGCCATAATTCAAATAAGCTTTTTCGATTTACATGAAACTTGGAAAACACATTTATAATGTCCATGGGAAGAAACCTATTGATATTGAACCAAATCGTTTCACGTACCGGAGTAATGCCCAATTTAGTGCCTATTTTAATAGGTAATATAAGAAAGGCGCCATAACTCAAATACGCTGTATCGGATTTCCATGAAACTCGGTATACGCATTTAGGACGTCCATGAGAAGTACCCTATTGATATGAACCTAATCTGTTGACCGGTACCGGAGTAAAATGCAATTTAGTGTCTACTTTAAAGGCGCAATGACTCAAATACGCTTTATCGGATTTCTTATGAAACTTCGTATACACATTTATAATGTCGATGGGAAGACGTCTATTGATATTCGACTAAATCGGTTGGCCAGTACCGGAATAATGCCCAATTTAGTGCCTTTTATGTTAATATATAAGAAGTCGCGATAACTGAAACATGCTTTATTGGATTTTCCTGAAACTTTTTATACACATTTATAATGTACCTGGAAAGACGTCTACTGATATTGGACCAATTCGGTAGACTGTTACCGGAGTAAAACCCAATTTAGTGTCTATTTTAAAGACGCGGTAACCCAAACACGCTTTACTTGATTTTTATGAAACTTGGTATACACATTTATAATGTCCGTGGGAAGACGTCTATTGATATTGGATAAATTCGGTTCACCTGTTTCGGAGTAATGCTCAATTTAGTGCTTATTTTATGGTAATATATGTATTCGAAAGAATTTATGAAATGCAAATCAGTTATCATGACAAAATAGCCTATTGTTTTACTGTGATCTCATAAGGCTTTGGAATGGCTTCTTAGCGCTCCAGATGAGTACACTATTTTAGATATCTCTCATCTGAGAACAGTTCAGACTGATGCCAGTGTCGATATGCATATCTAAACACTGAGACAGGAAAATCGTCGCTGAAAACGAGTTATAGACAAGACTACAGCAGAACACAACACCAAAGCAATAGTGAAGCCATCCAATCTTGCACTTATAGCAAAAATTGTAGGCCTATATAGACTGTGGACGACTAGTTTGTGAACATTGTGTCAGAGAATATTTCAACGACAACAGAATCTTTTAAGTCTTGATTTTAATATACAGAGTACAATTAATGGTTTAAGAAATTGTTTTTTAAACTAATTGACTGGTGCAAACATATGTAACAATATTACTTTTACATTTGTATATTTTTGAAATCTATGTAATTGGTAACTTATATGCGTAATTTATAGCATTTTAATATTTTAACATACTGAATTCTGGACACACATACTATATATATTGTAAATTTCCCCAATTGTTTTGTATAAATGCTTTAGGGGACACTCTTGTAACATAATCAGCACTACAATTCTATTTGGTTCAAAATATATTCTGCACTAATCAAACTAATATATATCTCGTTTTCAGTAACGATTTCCCTATCTAGTTTTGATAGTGGCTTAAAGGCGGATCTTTTACGAAATACTTTATTGTGCAACTTATTTAAACATAGGTGGACAGAAGGGAAGAATGAATGCACGCCTTATTGTGAAAGCATAGAATGATTTGGTCGAAACTCACTATGCGGGTTTTTTGAGCTAGGGTCTTTTTTCTCCCGGGCGGCGCATTTTCTTCATGAAATGCACCTTGAAGCCGGGATTTTAGTTTTTAAATTGTCAGTCTTTATAATAAAAATGTTTATATATGACTTGTGTAAGGTTCATGAACCTATGGTTCATTTTTATTATTTCATTTCGATTTTTTGTGCCCATATGCCAGCATAAGATTAGTTTTGTTCGTTTAATTATTTATATTTTTAACGTTAAACAATACAATTAAGATTAAAACTATGCAATTCGTGTAATGGATGTAAAATGGATGTCAGTTTTAATACCGGTAAATATGTTTTTCTTTATTTTTGTGTTAAATTTCTTAAAAAAAACATCTGGCAGTTAAGTAAATAATCACGGGCGAAGCCGCGAGCACCTGCTAGTAAATTTATAATAAAATAAGTGGGTAGAAAGCAAATGATTGTAGAAGTTGACTGCTAGATTATTAAATCCCGAATGAAGCAAATTCGTCAGAATTTTTCTTCTCTTCTAAATACAGAAATAACGCTCACAAAATTATGAACTTGACGGTGTTGCATGCGAATAAATAGGAACATATTTGTTAGTCTTTAAAATATGTGAACCTGAACAAAGGGAGAGGACAACAGTGTGTCATAATGCATGCACAATATTTACATGTTTATCTCGTGGTTCACTTACAAAAGGAAACATTTTACAGGACATTAATGCTTTCATGTAGACTGTAGCATTCATATGCAGCCTCCAAACACAATAAATAAATGCATTCACTACAAACGCTAGAATGAGCCGTGGGGAATAGAGACACTCCACTTCTGCCAGGATCCACAGTCAAAATCGCTAAAGAAAGAATGTATGGTTTGTAAAGCGGTATTATCAAACCAATAATATCTTACATGTACCAACTGTAATGTCTTTAAGAGCTAATACTTCAATATGTAAGACGAAATGTCTAAAGTTTCCATGATTTGTGAAATCAGCTATATGGTGTTAGGTTACTGATCAATACAAAGTGGTACACACGATTGTGCTGACTTGAACTGAGAACGTACATAGTCTTTCTGTGACTATAGTGCAGTTACTCATTGGATGGCCAGTCGGCTTCAAAGGTTTCGGTGTTTCATTATGTTAATTGATCTGACTAAATCGGTCTTGGGCTCTCGCTTTCCAAAACAAAAGCAACGTTGCAATATTCTCTCATTGTTATCACTGACCTCAGTTCTTCCTTCGCTTTATTCAATTCACACGTGTTATTGTTTACTGTAACTTGATCTTGCAACCACGCATTTCACTCCACGTGGAGTAGACGAGTAGCTGTCAAAATCGCCATAGGACATTCTTGGATTTTAATTGGCTGGGGTAACTAGCTGATTGGTGCGGTAAAAACAAAGAACATGGGTTGAGCTGTCGGCAAACTTTTCCTCCTAACGAAAGGAAGCCACCTGGGTATGCAATGAGTAACTGGACTATACCAAGTAGGCATATGTGTGCGTTAAGAAAAGCATGGTTCCAAAAATGAATCGGTTATTTATGAAAGGGCTCTTGTCACGAAAAGTAAAATGCTGGGGAATTTAAAAAAACTGTTTATTTTCCAACTATTAATAAATACGAAAGATTTTTTATTCTAGTTATTTTGATTCTACTAGCCGCTAATAATAACGATGACTAAAAACAATTATGTTGTTTATGTTGCATGATAGGGCATATCAAAGTTGTCCGACAAGAGTCCTTTCATAAACAAAGGGCTGACAAGCACCCTTTCATAGTGACAAAAGTAAAAACAAACAATGCAATGAATGAGACTTTATGAAGGCTATTTTTTTTTTACATTAAACATTGTATACACAAATGAGATTGGCTATAACAGATACATGAGAATGGCTTTTTAACAAACACACAATTTACAGTAAAGTCTCATATCATTACATTTCACAGTTCTTTTTCAACTGTAGGCCACTGAATCACCTCGTCATAAAAGAAACCGTGTTCCTCAGGGAGGAACTGAACAAGCTTCTTTATATCATCCATTTTCGTTTTAGGAATAGGTATTTTTTCTGCGTATGCTTTGTGTATGGGTAGAGAAATGCTTGATTGTGTCGGGATAGCTAGTTTGAATGTGTTGTAGAGGAGTCCACTAATAAAAGCTTATACTGTTACTTTTCCTTTACTTGATTGCTGGAACGAGAATTCATGGTAGTTAGAAATAGTAAAATGTTCTCTTTTTCCCTTCTTTTCAGGTTTGGTTTCTTCGGAAACAGTACATAATTTATAGAACTGAGGCAACCATTTTTGAAAATCCAAAATATTTCCTGTTTCAATTAAATCAACAGTAAACTTTCCCTGTACTGAAGACATTAATATCATTTCACATACGTCTTTTATTGTGTAATATCGGTCACATTTCCTTCATTTTCTTTTGACAAGGCCAAAGACTCTGTCACAGCGCAGATGACAGTGGCCCCTTGTGGGCAGTCTGTACACAATCTTTTTGAATCGTCCACTGTCTGTAAGAGAAAGTAGGAACCTAATCAACAATACCAATAACAATGAAGAGAGAGGAATGCAACTGTACACTACACAGACAAGTGAACAGAGACTGCTGGTTACCAGACCACTGCTGCCAACCATGCTTTATTTAAGAAAGGGCTCTTGTCATTGACATGAGCCGTTTCATAACTAAATACAGATTTGCAATGGCTGTATCTTGCAAAGTATTGGTGCGACAAGAGATCTTTCATAAGTAAACGATGCGTGGATGTTGGCACAATCCATTTTCATGATAAACTCGTTTTTCAAAAAAAACATGACATGAGCCCTTTCATAAATAACCGATTCAAATGTTGAAACTTCGACGTTTAGACTTGTTTGACTGAAGACATTTTTGAGTTGGACTTGTTCTTAGACCAAATCAGACCATTTGGCTGTAATGGATACCGCATTGAGCTGGTCTCTCAACATATGGTACCGGCAAATCTTCACATATAGACATGTGGAATATCATCAAACCGGGACAGGAAAAGAAAGCCAATGCCTAAATCTCACCCTAACACATGTGCCTATAAGTTCCTGCTTACGAAGGTAAGTATCTTTTTAAATTTATTACAACAATATAAAACTTTCAATTACCTAATTTTTCAACATAGCCCCCTTGATTCTCAACGCACTTGATCCATCGTTGCACAAGCTAACTGATTCCCTCCGAAAAAAGGTTTTTCGGCTGAGTAGCAAGCCAGGTATGCACCGCTCCCTTCAGTTCTTGGTATGTGGTGAATCGACGGCCACTTCATAGACAGTCATTCTTCGGTTTGTCTGAATCATGATACACACTTGCTCAATGTTGGCATCACTAGTGGATGTGGATTGACACCGTGTTCTTTCCTCCTCCTTTACACTTCTCCGATAATTTTTGAACTTTTCAATCCATTCGTACACGTTTTGCCGTAATACATTGCCCACATATTGTGCAGAAAGTCTTCGATGGATTTCGGTTCCTGATACAAATTCAGAAGACAAAAAACGGATCGCTGCGCGCTGTTCTTCTTTGGTGCAAACGCTGAGCGGTGTGGCCATGTTTAATGTGCAACACTCAGTGGAGTCATAATATTCCATAAGCGGAGACAAATGAACAACTTGTCGACGTGCGCAAGCACAAAGCAGTACAACCAACCAACAAAATATTAAATCAAAAGTGCGGATACTTATTGACTCACCCTCTTATAAAATAGATCATTAAAACCTACAGATGATAAATGAATATAGACCACTTGTGCACTTCAATACATCCCGTCTGCATGTGTTTCACAATTCAATTCGCAATATGAAAAATTCATAACCAACTTCATTGCTTACTTAAAACTGTCCAATTAGCAGACTGAGGCACTTTGAATCTGCCTAGTCCAACTTCCAGGTCTTCCTAATTGGACAGACCACAGAGAGGATGTCCAATTAGAACCGTTAAAGTGGTTGTTTATTATAAGATCTATAGACAAGTAATTCCTATCCACGTAGGAAGCTGTCGTTACTTGAATCAAGATAGTTTCGTTTTACACGACTTTTACACTGGTTAACGTCCACATTCCGATTTATGAAATTAAAGTATTTGAAGTGGAATTCTTCTGGAGACAAATCTTTAAGTAAATATTGTTTCTATTTGCTGAATGGCACAAATGGTCGAGTGTAAAAGTTTAATTAATCTATTAAAAAATACAATGATAGAAATATTATGTCGCGATAAAAGAAGTGATTCCACCTTTGGAGAATCCAGAAAGACGAGAATAACACCAATATTTTCACATTTCCGACAACAGTGAAACACACTCCTTACGTCAAATCACGGACAGCTCGTTCGATATAGTCATCAATTTTTAAGAATGCCACTCTATTTTATTCTTGGTGGCGATCGACACGTCTACTACTTTAGTGCATTCATATCACGTCTGAAATCATTTTGGGTTGAGTTTAATCAATAAAATAATTAGTCACATTATTTGACTATACCTAGGCCTTCGGATTATAAGTGACTCTTACAAGCAAGGTGCCATGCAACCGAAAGGCACAGGAAAATTAAAAGAAGAATAGAATAAATGTGTTACGTAATAGTTTTATACTTAGCTCCTAAATGAGTTAAATCCTAAGACAATAATAGAAATAAAAAGGATAATGAAGACAACGGGAAGATGGAAATGATAAAATTCAACGAAAAACTTGATTATATTCAATGTTGTGGTATAATAACAATTAGGCTTACAATATTTGTTATAATGATGCAAAGAAAATTAAAAACGGAAGTATTCAGGTTTCCAACATGACACCATGAACAGGAAATGGATGACAAAACACTATCCTCACAAAAAAGTAGAACAAATTCAGTATAATACGAGTACTTCTTATTATTCTCTCTAAGAAAATGTACAAAGTCTTCGTAAGGTTAAAATAGCACAATATATTCACGTATGCAGACAAAGATAAAGTCTGTGGTGTTATGGCATAAGTTGATATCTTAATTTTTCAATTTTTTTCAGGAGAGCGATTTTCAAGTTTGCTCTTTTAGTACAAATCAGACATGCATTATAAGAAAAACATTTCTAACTAGATACACTCAAAATGTATAGTACTCTACATACTTCAGAGGCTGTATTGAAAAAGCTTATACTTCAGCTGTAAATAAACAAAAATATGACTTTTCAAGGTCTGCCTTAATGCACTAATCGGGAAGCTCCTCTCCATTGTCCTCAAATCCTCATTGTAATTTAAGTTGCACTTAAAGACACCAAATATCTTCTGATACTTCAGTCATTTTAATTCGAGTCAAGCTGTAAGAAGTCAGGCAAAGAGTAGAACTCTTCTTGCGTGAAAATACTTCAAAAGTCTTCTTAACTCTCACAATCCTTACAAATTGGTACCATTCTCTTGGTGCCATTATTGGTATAGTTATTTGTCTCCTTTTTGGCATCATAAATTTTTTCGTGATTTAAATGAGTGTGACCAGGCAGAAGGGAATTCAGGTCAGTGACTTTCAGTGTATCACTGGCATTAACAACGAGATTCAACAATCACATTTTCATTTCGACCAGCGCAAGTGATTGCTTGGGAATAATTACGTGGAAGATAGTTTCTTTGAAGAACAACGCGATCTACTTAGTTTTTTCACTGTTTGATGTTGATCTAAAGGGTACAGGTTTTTACACGTGTCTGTTTTCATCTTCTTGAATTTATATCCAGTTTCATTGAAACCTAAATCATAGGAACCACCTTTTTCAACATATCCTTTTCATCATACGTTATTCTGATATCAAGATGGCTCGTTAAATACTACCCGCGCACAATATCTTGGGCGCTGGTTTTACGGAGAAGCGAGGGTCGGGCGGGAAACAGCTAAGCCCGCCTGTCTCTCTGCAGTGTTGTCAACCAAAGAAACCACATTTCAGCAGAATTGCGCATACGGTAAGCGCGCATCAACAGAGTGTGAGGTATGAGGACAAACAATAGCTTGCTATTTCATCCTGTACTATATCCATTTGAATTAATATCAGTTGAAACTACAATATAAGATTTAAAATACACAAACAATAGAAAAGTTGACAATCAGTAGTTGCATGGCCTATTGCATAGACCAGTGTTTTTTCAACCAGTATGCCCGCAACCACACCAATGTGCCGCGAATGAACGGTGAGAAAACTAAAATAAAGTTATTAATACTTAATTGAAGATTAAATGTTAATGTATGATGACTTTAATGCAATGCAACAATATAACGGGGTGACTGTATTGCGTGACAATTAATTACACGTCATAAGCGTTTTGTTACCAAATAAATAATTTTCCTCTGGGAAAAGAATATTAAATAATATAGGCTCAATATTTTTACATTGAAAGTCTTGTTTTAAGCATATAGATGTCTTACCAGAACATGGTTCACCATTCTGTGTTGTAAAACGTAAGAGTGGAGGAAACTATAGGCCTAATTTTATACGTATTTAATAGGTTTTGTGAAAAGTTCGCTCAACTTTCAGACCGTGAAATTGACATCTGAGTTCACTGGAGTGTCAGAAACTAGCACATACGGAATTCTTAAAAAGGTTTTAATCACCAAGAAAGTGTTGGATGTAAAATGTGACGTATTTGTGAAATCAGCAATTCTCAAAAGAGTGTGTTTTTCCCGTAACAACTCCATACGCCAGAAAAGGTAATGTCAACAGTAAATAAAGATCCTGTGCCAGTTTAATAAAAAAAAATATGTGAATAAATTTATGATGTGGATTTAACTCTCATATTTCGGAGGATGATTGGGTTCTGGCCTAGTAATCCTGAAACAGAATGAAAGCTTAGTATTAAAGCCACTAGATGTCAGGGTGTATAGGGTACTTCGTGTTTCAATGTTGTCAGCTCTGATTACGGAATTGAATAGCGAATGAGGACCAGGGAGCCGAGAGTCCAAGAAATCGTGTGCGGATAGTATGTACCATTTCAATCACAGCGAGAGTAATGACTAATGACCTTCATATTTGGAATATTTCTCAAAGTGACTTGTCATTAAATTATTTTTTTTTACATCTAATTAAAGTGGCTCAGGGCATCCACGATGATCAACAACGGGAAAAAATAGTAACTGAGACCTTTAATTTCTGCAGAATCAGATCCACTTTGCCCCTTCAGATACCATAAATTGCTTCGAATATGCATTTATATAATTCTTTGTTTTCACATCATCACTGCCTGAACCGTATTAGGTTAGGGTCCAGGTTGAATGACAACAAGATCCGTGGCCGGAGGGTACCATTAATGTAGGATGACATTTCCGGTTCCGAGGAGCAATAATGGTAGATAAAGATCTGGAAATATATGTAGGTAGAATTCGGGAATTACCATGATGAACAAAGAGGAGAGCAACTAAGACTCCAGGTACTGGAATCAATGATCCAAGTCTTACTTTGCAAGCATTGAACATTTCTTGTAAAACTAATGGAAAACTTTAATACACAACACTTAGCAAAGAGATACACTTGTAATACGTGTTCACTGTAAATTCTAAATATTAATAACGATAATATGGAGGAAATTAGTTTACATCCAATATTACGTAATGCTCAGCACGTGTAAGAAGAACAATGTGATGCAGTGAATATGTTGTGGTAGTATGATAAATACCGTTATATACGTTCTCAGAAACCTTATACTTGCTTGTAAGAATACACGTAAGAAATATCGTTGTAGATTCAGATAACAGTTATGACTAGAGCCCGGATTTCCATGTAAATGCATGTTTTTATATACTTCGGTTACACTTCTCAAACTTAGTAGTTACTCATTACATGGCTTATGGATTCCAAATAACCATACTTTTTCCATGCATGTTTGCATATTTCGGCCTTTTTATGGCAAAATTCATGCATAATGCATGTTTTGGATTTTTTTTTTAATATAGCATATTCAGACGTTTTTAATGCATATAAACCCTCATTATCTGGTTTTAGTGCATAATATCAAGTTACCATGCATAACTGTGCATTTTTGAATGTGCCTCCCTAAAATCTCGGCCTTTCAAAGAAGCGTAAAAAATGTTGTATTGTATTACCATTGTTATTTAATTGACTTGGCAACAGAGTCTGCCACATGCATGAATTTGAGAGTGCAAACTACTGTTTACCCTAAATAAACAGTAATATAATTCACCAGGCTACAAAAGAAAATGCCGACTCGCTTACCCCCACCACCTTCCATTGAAAGAAAACTGCTATAACAGAATGTTCTCTGCTTGAATTTGTCAGTCACTAGCCATTGTTGAAGACGTTGAATAATTATCTTTAGAATCGTGTTGTGGAGAAATGGGTGTGACACTTAAGTAGGGAAAAACTTAAGAAGGTACTTAGTTCAAATCCTGATCTTAAACTTTTGAAAACAGTGAAAGACGTATTATGTAGAAAAAATGTAAAAGACATGGAATTCGATATCACCCCCAGTCAAATTTCTTCCCAACCCAGATAACGCTGACGTCCTTCCAGAAGGATGCGAGCAGCAGTAGGTAACATGTTTATTTTTCGAAAGTTCTTCAATTACTCGCCCGAATGCAGCATCATATTTCGTAACTAGAAACTGCACGCTTTAATTTTTATGTTATTTTAGTCTTCGTTGTTGAGAGGTTAGTAGTGATATTTAGCTGTGAAGTTACATTTCTAACAAAATGGAATATGTCGAAGACCTTCGGATAGATGGGTCTGTGTTCTATGTTTCTTCTTATTCTTTTGTTGCAAATTGTTATTCATTTATTGCCTTAAATATCTTCTTTACCGTAGTGATTCACGAAACAAACATTACGAACAATATTGTAGGCCCCACAGCCGACTTTCGTAACGCTTCCTTCCAGAAGGACGTCAGCGTAATGGGAGCCTAAAAATTTGTTTGTGAAATTCTTTTGAAGAATAAAACCTGGTGTTTCATTATTGTAAAAAAAAATATCTGTAAGTGAATAATAATGGGAAGATGACGTAAATATATCTTTCTTTGTGTCAAACTAACAGTCCCATGATTATTTTCGATGATGACGTGGTAAATTTGCTGGTGACGTATACAAATCAGTACGCCGCAAAAAGAAATAGGCCTGGAGACCGTTCTAAAGAAGAGATGAAGTGTTTCATAGCTTTTATTGAGTGGTTATGTTGACCTGCCACAGAAAGATAACATATATTGGGAAAAGTCACCAAATGCCCATAACATATTGATTTCCGAAACTATGGCAAGAGATCGATTCCGATTTATAATGTGGAACTACCTTTACGTGATCGATTTGCTAAAGTATGGCCACTAATAGATAAAATAAATTAGAAATGTGTAGAGTACAGTTCACATATACAAAACCACTCCGTAGATGAGAGCATGGTACCTTACTTTGGTAAACATAGGCCTAGTGCAAAACAATTCATCCATGGAAAGCCAATTAGGTATGGCTATGAGTTCTGGTGTGGTGGATCTAGTTTTGGGTACCTAAGCTGGTTCGGGCCATATCAAGAAGCTGGTACATTACCTGATAAATATGCTGAAAAAAGACTTTGATATGCTGACTTATATTCACAAGCTGGAACAATTGCCCTATAGAGTGTATTTTGGCAATTTCTTTACCTCAATACCTTTACTTAGGGATCTGCATAAAAGAGGAATTGAAGCCACAGGGGCAATGAGAGCCAATAGAATTGGGAAAGAGTGCGATATGACCAACAGTGTTGAAGAAAACACCACGGGGTACATACGACTTCAGGTCTGATGACACAAGCAACGTCCTCGTTACTAGATGGAATGATGATAGTGTGGTGAATGTGGCTACTAACTTTGATAAAGTTTTACCAACTCGCCAGGTATCTCGCTACTCACAAAAGCAAAAAAGCAAATTAGTGTCGATGAACCACAGTCATCCACAACTATAATACACACATGGGAGGCTTTCACAGAGCTGGCCAAAACATTTCTTTGCACCTTGTATCAATCAGAGGCAAGAAATGTTATTTCCCTAGCGTTGCACTGTTGATGAACAAAATGTGTGGCAACTTTACCGGCAAGATGGCGGTAAATTAGATCATCTATACTTTCGCCGAAGACTAGTCACTACTATTTTGGAGGGGCTTCAAGAGGACGGCCATTGGGTTCATCAAAGGCTCATCCTCGGTTAGAAAAATTGGAGCATTATGTTGCCGACCTACAACCAGACAGTGTTACAGGAGAGAAAAAACAGCTCCATTGCTGACAATGCCACAAGAAAGCTACAAATCAGTGGGTGAAATGTGTTTTGTCATTTCGTGTAACATGTTTCGTTGCTTATCACACAAAGGAAAGTGAATAACAACAATAAAGTACTCGAAGAAATGTATTTAATTATTTTCAGTGATAGGTAAATTTGAATGTGCATTACGCTGACGTCCTTCCAGGAGGATGGGCATTATTTCAGGAAGTATGTAAGTTACAAGAATAAATCTCATTACTGTATTAATCTTTAGTTAAAATGAAGTGTTTTATGCAATTTAATAAAAGAAAACGTGTTAAAAATAATTCCGCGCTATCTGGGTTAAGTATGCACCTGTTACTTCTTGTGAAGTTGAAAGATTCTTTTCTGCGTTCAAGAATGTCCTATACTGATAAACGCATGAGTTTAAGTGAGGAGAATTTGGAAAAACTCGTTGTATATTGTTTTAAGAAAAATTGAAATATATTGCAGCACAGTGCGGATTTTTGATAGTGCATGTTTCGCCATTCATTGTGCATATTTGGAGATATGATAGTGCATGAATGCATGCATGTTTTTAAGTTTGATAGTGTATGAAAATCCGGGCTTTAGTTATGACCCTTTGAGCGCGAGTTGCACACGATGCTCACACTTACGCGTGTAAATTGCGAAGTAAAGCGACAGTAGCAAGCCGGTTACAGGCACAATACCTAGACTATAGAGCTGCTGTACAGTCGGCCATGATGAGTTCACACCAATGGTTCACACACACTTGAAGGACAACTGGATAACGCTATCGCCTTGTGGCATGCAAAGAGGGACTGCGTGCCCATCACACGGCGCATATGATGGTAATGTTTGATTCATGCAGCAGCTGCTACCATAGACTGAATATGAGAAACTGTGACATGTGTGCGCACAATGAGGATGAGACATATTAATGATCAAACACTGGTTGGGCTGGCTCCAACAGCGTTCGTAAAGGAGCAAACGCAGTACATTGATTAGGTATAGCCAAAATTAAATACAGCGCAGAAAAGTCCCTGATTGGAGTTAAACTAAAATCTTCCCCAAGAACTGCAAATCACTTTCGGCCGAAGTCCTCTCAAATTTCAAACAAGGGATTGAAATGTGGATATCAGTAATTCTATGTTCCATGGTTGTTAGAATTATTACTGGATGATTATGTGTCATTTATCATTAAAACAACTATCAATTTAAATTCAAGTATCTCTCATGTAACAAAACACTAATTAAATATTAAAAGTAGAGAATGCTGAAATTTGTATATTACATACAAGACTTTGACAAAACTCTTGCCTAACGTAATTACATAACAGTTATGGGCAACGGGAATAACACTCAAACTAACGCAAATAGACATGCCATGTTTTTCCATACCACAGAAAACACCATCTAACCTACGTCATATCAAGGCAATACAAAAATTGGCAAATTGGACATATCAGCTTATGGCAAAACACCACACATGTCACAGTAATTGCAACCTACTTATAATGCTATAGGGTCCGGCAATTAATTTATTTTATTTGGAAAATGAGTATATTAAGCTCCAATTGCACGATCACACAGCAAGAGTGATTATTACGTTGATATAACAATTAATAGAAGGAAGGCTGATTAAGAGACTGCCTTATAGGCCTATATTATTTCTTCTACACGTTTAGACAGCAATGAAAGCCTTCATATTTTATTTTGTTTTACGTAACTATGGTTCCTTATGCATTCTTAATACAGGTAAAACATGCTTGGAAGGAGTCGCACTGCCCGAGAAAATGACCGTACTACGTTTCTTACTTTTTTGTGTTTTCGTAACTACTTTAATCTAGTTTTTTAACAACATAATCTAAAATACGGTGTTTATATACCACGTGTTCCTTACAGTCTCACAGATCACTATGCGAGTTTGCCGTTTCTAATTCTAATATCTGTATCCGGGCTTCACTCCATGAATTTTCTCGCACAGATCAAAGTATTCTGAACTTTCTCGATTTCCTGGAACGATTACTTTGCCCTCTTTTGGCATTTTGTTCTGTCTGTGGAAAAACAAACAATTGATATTCTACAACGAATTAGAAGTGGAGACGGTCCAAATGGCCTGCACCGCTGGAGTTAAAGGTAATGCAACCCCCAGATCTAACCCTTAGGACTTAATAAGGTGGAAGAAGCATAAATAGGAACAACTTTCAGGCTTTCAGGCTTTCTATAAAATCGACTAACAACATAATTGATGGCTTAAACTAATACAATATTTAGCCATTGACTGTACATCGAAATTATCAACGGAAGCACTTTTTACCTCTTCAGGGCTATTAAAAAGGAATTCATTTCGAATACTATAAATTCAGCGTGTGCAGTGAGAAAACCCTTCCCTTAATAACTACAATTTCGTTTACGTCAACTCCGTCTTTAAATTATCACACGAAAGGTAAGCTCGAACCCGGTATTCCCTTGACGATCTACAGGCTTTGTCTTCTAAACATATTTCTCACTTGATTAAACAATTCCATTGTAATTATATCCCTATCATTTTTCTACTGATGAAACAAAAAATCACTTCTAAATCACAGCTCTGTCATCAAACTAAACAAAATTAAAATGATAATTATGGCTGGAAAACTAAATCAGACTATAACCCCAAAGTTTAGACAGAAGCCTCAACACGTCTAAATTCTATCCGTAAAATCATTAAAGCGAAACAACCCGTCAAAAGATAAACCAAAAACACATCTCCACATGTTCTTTTAGGCTTCCACGGCTAAATGTACAACAATAATACTCTTGACTGTCCGGGTGGCGTCGTGTCATCATGTCTAAAACCGACGTTTCAGCCCTCATGTTGTGGCCTTATTCAGGTTATACTGAACCATGATGTTCTGTTCTCTCCTTTTGTTTTTTGTTTTTTTTTTGTTTTTTTTTATTACTAAATGGCGTTTATTTAAAAGTGCCAGGTCTTAAATTGGACCCCTGCCTTATACATGAATTCGTATTGATAACCTTGGTACAAATTATTATACACAAAATATTGACAACTTTTATCACCAGAAGTGACAAGTTGTGACATAAACAATCATTGAGCAAGTTCTTTCATTAGGGGGTTGATATGATGTTTTAGAGATGTCAAAAATCTTTCTTGCTTACTATGAACATGATCACTGAATTTCATAATCTCCAAATAATCATACAGTTCGACGTTCCGTGTGAGGTAGTCAGCTCCTGTAATCACTCTACAGACAGCTCTCTGGATTCCATCTAATTTTGTCAAGTGTCTTGGGTGTGCTTGTGACCAAATTTCACATCCGTATAGCATATATGACCTGATTAATGAAGTGTACAAAAGCTTTTTCGTTTTCAGTGGTACATGACTTTTAAAGAGAGGATATAGCAGCATAAATCTTTGAAAAGCTTTGTCTCTAATGTTTGATATGTGTGATTTGTACGTCAATCTTTTATCAAGGAGAATTCCGAGATACTTAACAGAAGCACTGAATGGAATAGTTTTTTTGTTGAATGCTGAGTGATGCTGTGAGATGAGGAAATCTTCTGGTAAAAACTACTGCATGCGATTTGGTTCCATTAATTTTAATTCTCCATCTCGAGGCCCATTGAGTAATGAGGTCAAGGGCTTCTTGCATCCGTTGGCAGCCATAAGTAATGTCTCTCCTTTTGTTTATATGGTTACGGTTTGATTAGTCAGTCGGCCGCTAGATCGCAAATGAGGTCATTATTGGTTGTGTGACGTCAGTGGCTGTCATGGGAGGGCCTGTCTACAGTAAACAGAGCACTCCACGCCGAATTTATTTCTTGACCTGTATCCCTAATTATGTTGTTGGGGTGCCTGCCGATTTAGCAGGCTTCTTCTATTCTCCTAGGCCACCAACGGTCTTCTTTGTGTATAATGGTGGTCTGGTCAAACAATATCGCATGTTTTCTTTCAGTGGCGTGGAGTGCTACGGCGGACTTTTGACTGTTATTTTTAGAAGGTCTTATGTGTTCAATCAGTCTTTCTTGTATCGTACGGCCAGTCTCCCCTATATAAACCTTTCCACAATCCCACGGAATTTTATACACTTCTGCTACCTGGAGGGGGGAACCTTATCTTTCACATGAAGTAGTTCGTTTACAAGTTTTGACCGTGCAGTGTAGATTGTTTTTATGATGGCCCAACGCTTTGCCTATCTTGTCTGTTATGTTCTTGATGTACGGAAGTACAGCCGTCCTCTCTGACATAGTAGTTTTCTCGTTCCTCTTGCCCGGAGAACTACTGATTGCCTGTTTTATGGTTCTAGTACTATAACCATTAGCCTGGAAGATTTTAGATAGTTGTTGTCTTTCTAACGGCAAATTCTCCTGGTCACTCACTCTTTCGCCTCTTGTGACTAAGGTCTTAAGAACTCCTTTTTTAATGCTTGGGTGGTGATATGAATTAGCCTGCAGATACCAATTGGTTTGTGTAGACTTTCGGTACACTGAATTACAACCCCCTACATATTGTTGTGGAGATGATGTAATGTTATGACGTAACAATATGTTTTCACCAACAGAAAGTCTTCGAAACTTTAATATTAGCATCCAGGAATTTCTATCTAATATTCTAAATAGCCTACTTAATGTAAATTATTTATTTGCGCCCCATGTTATGTATTAAACCAAAGATACCAAATCAAAAAGTATAAGTGAATACTCTAAACATTTTATAAATTAAATAAATGGTGCAAAAATGTTGCACAAACTTTCTCGCATATACGAGTTAAAGGCTAGGACAGCAAAAGTAAATTATAGAAACAATTTAATTGTATTTATTACATTTTCATAAAACTAACAAGTATCTAGAACGGAAAGCATCACGGTCGAACTTTGTGCTCAATGCTTTTACCATGAAATAATAATAATAATATTAATGATAATAATAAGAAGAACTTGGGGTTTGCATGGTTTCCTCAATCTCAAAGGCAAAAATGCAGGATACAATGAGATATAGCCGAACAATAGAAGCAAATGCTGCACGACTGAGGTATGAGGTAAATTTCGGTGGTCACGAAATTTGATTTGAACCCAGGATCTCTTCCCTATTACCCTATACCACATCGCTCAAATTGATTTTGGTGTATGTTCATTAGATTGTGCTAAACTGACTACAGTTTACAACAATAATTAGATCAGAATATTCTTGTTACTATGGGCAACAAAGAATATTCATATTTTAATAAAAATGTTTGATATGAGATTCGCATTTAAGTCATGTTATTTCGTTTTTATCTTGATCCCTATTAATTTTATAAAGAAATGTATTTTTCTAAATTTTTTTTCTGTACAACTTGACTATGCTAGATTTCCATGTATCGCCAAATGTAATGGAGATAGCCAAGAAAAATTGAAAATGGACACGTGTCAAGTGCCCTCTAAGTCATTATGCAGAAAAAAGGATATAGCCATTTTGTTAGTCATAGACAAGAGTTTCCAATTTTCGATTGTTATTAATATCGTTACAGCCAATTTTAAAAAATTCAAAATTTTTCAAAAAACTTTCATGAAAGGTCCCCTTAATATTTCAGTTATAAAACACAAATTCTGGTTGGTGCGATAAAATTTCGAAAAAAGTTCCTAGTTAAAAAAATGAAGTAAATACAATGAACCGTTTACCCGCTGTGCTTGTCCACAGACAGACAGACGGACAGACGTCATTCCAAAAACACTTATTTCGGTTTCTAGGCATCGTGAAACTTGTATTTCCGGTGTTACCTCCATTTCGATTTTTTGTCACGATCACAATACTTTTTCTATACTACGTAGGCCTATACACGAGAAAGTAAAATTGTTCTGGGGACCTATTCTTGAAAATATTAAAATAAGGTTAACTGATGTATCAAAGTGCCAGAATGATTTTGTTTAATCAGTGTTAATTGCCATTATGATATTCAGGAAATTTCTTTAATCGATTTCTGAGTTAAGTTCGAGATCGATACATTAAGCAGGGCTTACAGAAGAATAATGGTCTAGTTTGATCAGCATATTTGAAGGAATATGTGGGTAGTGTTATTTGTCAAAGGTACACTGTGTGTGTGAACACAGTAAAACAATATGTTGTCATGAGAATTGATTTGAATTTGATAAATTGCCTTTAAATAAGCAATAAATTATGCAATACTGCGGTACCGGTAAACTGATGGTCCAAAATCAATATATATATATATATATATATATATATATATATATATATTTGCCATGGACGTTATAAATGCGTTATAAATACCAAGTTTCATGAAAATCTGATAAACTAATTTGAGTTATCACGCGTACAGACACGGGTAGACACACGGAAAGACATTTTCCCGTCCACCACACACTCTCAGAAAGTACCATTCTGGCAGTTAATAAATACTATCTGGAATGTTCCCTCAGTGAAGATGGAAAATTCAGTTTATGATGCAGAACGTCATCCTAGCTATTGAACTAATGTGTAAGGTTCAACTCTCAGGAAAATGGAAGAGAAAATAAAATAAATTGCTTCGTCACTCTCTGAATGGAAAGAGAGATATCAGAATTTCAACTCAGATTGTTTTCTTGTTTCGTAGGGATTTATCTTTTTCTCTCGTAGAGGGCTCTCGAAATTCTACAGTCTGATGTGCTCCAACTCAACAAACCATGTATTTATTCAGCTACAAGTCATGATAGGAAATGTATGTGCAGGAGAAAGAAGTAAAGAAGTGTAGAAACTTCAACCACTGCTTCTATTTCAGTTCTACTACAAAACTCCGCTGTGGATAAGACATCATAACAACTGAGGTAAGGACAGTTAAGAAACTGATGTATTGTAATATAAATTTTGAAAGGAATTCACAGCACCGCTGAGTTCAACAGATTGCAAAGATTCTTTCAACATGTGTATCGATGTAGGCCTACCGGTTTTTAGATTAATTGGGAATGTAGTGTTTAAGAATCAAGTGCATGACAAACAATAAAACACAAACTGTTTAATAAATCTGAGTAACCGTAGTTGTAATACAGTTGAGTGTTTATAAAGGTGATGTAATAAATACACAGTAAATTACAAGGTCTTGAAGATATAAAACCCATGGAATATCCTACGAGTTGTGTTTTATCTGCACCTAACCACCACCATGGCAAGGCTTGTAAACTACAGAGGTAGCGTATTCCGGCGAGTTTATAGAACAGGGGGTTGCGGCGAGCAGGCGAGTGTGTGACGTCACCAGATTCCAAATCTCGCAATTCCCAGTTTTTACTCAGTCTAGAAAATCTTACACCGCGTGATTAAACTCGTAACCTTTAATTGACCCTTTGTCGGATTCCTGTGAAATTTAGACAGAAATAATCTACACACATCAGCCCTACTGATGGTTAAAACAGATCCTTAAAAAAGCGGACACAAATGTTTTAATTTCATTTTATAAACATCACCCGTCACACAAAATTCATGGAGGGAGAAGCAGATTTCACTATGCGACAACTTTTTGTATTTTTGTGTCCCGAAAAAACTTCAAGCGAGAAAGTTTTAGTGAAATAATTGAATTTTAATACAAATGAAGTTCCAGCCCCATATCTCGAATGGTTTACGAGTAATTGAGTGGTAATTATTCCGGGCGCTTCGAGCAGGACAGTAGAGAGCACGGTGCCGCTGACAAGGCTTTTGTACCTACTGATCTCGGCCGCTTGACCGTAGTCTTTTAGGATAGAGATTACCAATACATATTGTTGTTAATAGTACTTATTAGAAAGTGCTTTAGAATGTGCAAATAACTAAACCATTATGCCGGGCTAGAGATGTGCTGTGGCAGTGTGTAACAGTAATTTCTCAGATTGCAAGAAGCTTGACTGTAACATTTCGTTCCACGTCTTTCCAAAAATCAAAGATGTTCGCAAGCAATGGATTGTTGCTTGCCGAAGAAATGATTCTTGGAATCATGATACATCATGCACTTCATGGAGCAGGATTACGAAAGGGATTTCAAAGCTGAACTGCTGAATTTACCAAGGGAAAAAACTAAGAGAAAAAGGTAAATAATATATTATACTATTCTTATTAGTATTATTATTGTAATTGTTATTAATCATAGGCCTATTTACATGGGCTGTTAGGACTACAGAACTTTGTTTGCCTTTATATGCGCAGCTATGTCGGGATGACTAAATAAAAAGGTACCTCCGAAGAATATAATTATTGAACATTAATAAATTCTTTAACTGCACTGGAAAGCGTATTTTTTATTGAGGAATGGAAATTAGTCTGCAGCAAGGCAATATTTGGCGTTTCTTCTGAAGAAGATTGAAGATTAATATTCACAGCTGAAGATTGAAGATTGAAGAATTAATTATTGAAGATTAATATTCACAGCTTTCGGTAGATCACGGAGTAAAGGGCCCATGGATTTAACCAGGCTAAATTATATTTTATTAAATTTTTTGCGACAATTATTCACTTATATTGTTATAGGTATTCATGTCGACACTCATTTATAATTTAATGATTTATTAAAAATAATTAATTATAAGTATTTAGGCATCACGGACGGCGTCTATTGAAGTCTTCCAAAATAATTTAGTTTCAAAGGGTCAATCTTTCAGTATGGGTACAAGTAGCCAGTTAATATCCTTTATTATTGAGTCCACGACTAAAATATTTAAGGATTTTTACGTAATTGCTAATGGGTCTATTTTATAGAACAAAAAGACCTATTGAGTCCACGACTAAAATATTTAAGGATTTTTACGTAATTGCTAGTAGGTCTATTTTATAGAACAAAAAGACCTCTGTTCCGTTTCCATAGCTTTAGCGCCTAGAGTACTCGTAAACCATTTGTACTCGTGTACTCGTGTACTCGAGTACTCGTGTTGTGGAGGAGGCTCTGCAAGACACTGCTATGCTTCAAGTTCTTGCCAACCTTATAAAAGAGACCCTGGTCAGCTCGGTAGTTGCGGAACTAAAAAAGACTATTGAAAGCAACAATACAGTGATCAGTGAGTTGAAAGCCGCTGTTAACAGCGGAGACGTGAAAATTCAGACTCTGGAGAATAAATTGGACGACTTGGAACAGTACCAAAGAAGACAGTGCCTTCGTATATTCGGGGTCAAAGAGGAGGAAAATGAAGACACCGACAAACAAGCTATAGAGGTAGCGATTAAATTGGGGTTGACCTGCAGCTATGTGATATAGATAGGAGCCATCGCATAGGTAGGCGTGACAACAGCAATAGGCCTAGGCCTATCATTGTAAAATTTACCTCCTACAGGAAAAGAAGCGAGGTATTCCGCAGCAAACGACGGTTACGATCGACCGGGGTCGTTATACATGAAGACCTGACGAAAGCACGATATCACCTGCTTCGAGAGGCCATCACCAAATATGGGCTCAACAATGTCTGGACGCAGGATGGCGTGGTCATTGTCGCAAGAGGAGAGACGAAGTTGCGTCTGACCTGTTGGGCTGACCTAGAAAAATAAGGAAGTAAGCGATCGCCATGGACATAATTATCAACTTAACTTAACTAATTTTTATTTATTTTTGTTTATCTTTATTAATTTACGTTCTAGTCTTTAGTAACTCTTAGTGTGTTCATTTATTTGGTTTTTTCAGTAAGCTTGCAGCTCGTACTGTGTCTAAGAAATTTAAGCTACAAGCCTGGTGATAGTGTTAGTATTATTTTAATAGTTTAGTTGGTCATATTGGCTGCACTGTCAGATGAGAGTTTGAGAGCCTCTGACCAATCTCTGCACAATGACCTTGGTACATCTCACCCTCTACAGACAAAAGATGTTTTGAAATCCTGTTTCTCCACCCACCCCTCAGCTCTCAGCTTAGCACACGTGAATGCTCAGTCACTCACAAGCCATATACATGAATTCCAGGCGATATTTTCTCACCTGGAATTACATGGAATCCTGGTGAGTGAGACTTGGCTTAAAGACACATTACCATCAAGTTTGGTGGATTTAGACGGGTACGTTTTATGTCGGAATGATCGCATAAATAAACAGGGAGGAGGCGTAGCTGTATATGTTCGTGCAGACTTGCATCCTAAAATAATATATTGCTCTGATAGTGAGTATAATGCACGACCAGAAATTATGTTTGTTGAAATTCGTCTAAATCACAATAAATGTTTAATTTGCGTAGTATATAAGCCCCCTAGAATCAACTTTTTAGATGAACTAGAAAATCAGTTACTCAACCTATTGCCAAACTATGAACACGTTATAGCCATGGGCGACTTTAATACTAATTTACTTGCTCGAGACTCAATCAACACTATCCGACTTGAAACAATGTTCCAGACCTGCAATATGACCATTTTACCCCTTGAACCCACCCATCATACTGCCTACTCAGAGACTTTACTGGACTTAATTGTTACGAATAACCCATACAGAGTTTTACACCACGGACAACTGCCAGTGCCAGGTATATCTGCTCACGATCTTATATATATAGTATATGGCCTACAGTGTCCTAAAAGGAACCATAGGATTATAACATACAGAGACCTAAAACGCATAAATGATGTTTCCCTGACAGAAGACGCTATGATTACTCCCTGGGAACAGATCTGGACGTTACGAACAGTAGACGAAAAAGTTGACCAGCTTAATGATTATATTATACAACTGTACGACAAACATGCCCCAATACGCACAAAACGAGTATACAGACCGCCCGCTCCTTGGCTAACTGATGACATACGCAATATGATGGCGCACAGAGACCATGCTTACAGGACCTACAGACGAGATAAAAATGACGATAATTTAAATAATTATAAACATCACCGTAACAGGACAAACCAAGCTATCAGAAACGCTAAACTCAGACATGCATACAGTCTCATTGAACCTGGTGCAAACCCCGCAGCGATGTGGCGGAACTTTAAAGCTATGGGACTGTGTAAACCCACGACACAGGTAGACGACCGCACCCTATCACTGGAACTCCTTAATGACCACTTCACAAAAACTCCCTCAGAAATAGACGATGTTGACAAAGAGCAAACAATTCAACAACTGCTACACAATACAACAACTAACAGAGACAGTTTTCACTTCACATATGTTAGTGAAAATGACGTAATTAAAGCATTGAAGCGTATAAAGACAAAAGCAGAGGGCCCGGACCGAATAAACATAATTTTAATAAATAAAATAATACAATTTATACTACCTACAGTTACTCATATTTTCAACGCCTCCCTTATGACTTCATCCTACCCTAAACAGTGGAAGCAAGCTTACGTAAAACCCCTTCCTAAAACAAAATCCCCTGAAACTCCTAAAGACTATAGGCCTATTAGCATTCTTCCTACCCTCTCCAAGGCACTAGAACGAATTGTACACAACCAACTGACTGACTACCTCAATAAAAATGACCTACTAAATCACTATCAGTCTGGTTTTAGAGCAGGACATAGCACGACCACAGCGTTACTGAACATTTGTGAAGACATACGCCAAGCCTGTGACGAACGGAAAATGACAATACTTGTCTTACTTGATATGACTAAAGCTTTCGACTCAGTAGACACAGACATTCTTATTGCTAAACTCAAGATGTTAAACCTGTCAGATACTGCTGTTCTGTGGTTTAGCTCATACCTGCACGAACGCCGACAATGTGTCATTTCCAATAATCGCTCTTCTACATGGCGCTTCGTAAAGGCAGGAGTCCCACAGGGAAGCATTCTTGGACCCTTACTATTTTCTCTATACATAAACGACATTAAAAACTGTATACAACACAGCAAATACCATCTCTACGCGGATGACTTACAACTGTACATACATTCAAATACTAACAACATCAACGACACAATATCTAGCATAAACGACGACCTTAACTCAATAGATGAATGGACGCACAGTTTGGGACTCAATCTGAATCCAGCAAAATCACAGGCGATAGTTGTGGGGCATCAGCGACTGAGAAATAAGCTGAATGAAATCAACCTTATGCCCATTAAAATCAATAATTCAGTAATTCCATTTGGCGATTCGGTAAAAAATCTCGGTGTTCTGATAGACAAAAATTTAACTTGGGAAAATCACATTAACGAAACATGTAAAAAAGTAAACTCGTTAATTCATATGTTTAAAAGATTAAATATGCCCTTACCTACTGCTGTAAAAAAGACTCTAACACAAACCCTGGTCATGCCCCACTTCGATTACTGTGATGTCCTGTTTACGGACTTGAGCTCTAACTTATCCCAAAGGTTGCAACGTGTTCATAATATGTGCGTACGATTCATTTGTAATGTAAGTCTGTTCGATCATGTATCGCCTTCCTTCGAAATGTTGTCATGGCTCCGTCTGAATGACCGAAGAAGGTTTCACTGTCTTTGTCTCCTCTTCAAAATTCTTCATACTTCATCACCATCATATTTATCTAGCCGCTTCCTTAACCTGTCTTCTCATCACACCCTAAATACAAGATCAGAACATAGTCATGTACTCTCTATTCCTCTCCATCGCTCTTCATCCTATTCATCCTCATTCTCCGTATCAGTAGCTCGCCAATGGAATTCCATCCCCCGCACGGTCAGAGGCTGTCGAACTCTTGGTAAATTTCAGAGAGAAGTTAACATATTAATTTTAAACCATGTAATTTAGTTTTGTTTTTCATCGTAGTAGCTAGAAATCTTAATTGGAGCTCTTTTTGTTATTTGTAACCCGTAGCCTAACTTCTTGTAACTATACGTTTTTCTCTTTTGTATTAGTTAGTATAATTTTAAATATCTTAGGCTATAATCCTAATTATTTTCTTTAGTATTTTTATATTTTGTAATTTTCTTTTGTAATTTAATGTTTTATAGCACTCTAGTTTATAAATTATAACTATGTTTAGTCCTTGGTATTTAAGTATTAAGTATTAATTAATTATCTGTAATATTATGTATTTGTGTTATGTAATAGTAATGTAGTTTTTTTTACTGGTAGAGCGGAAGAGAAGGCCAAATGGCTTTAGCTCTGCCAGAATAAATAAACAGAATAAACAGAATAAAACCATTCAAGATATAAACGTGGTACTTGATGTATAATAAAATTCAAATATTTCCGTAAAGCTTACATGCTCGAATCATTTTCTGGTCACAGAAATACAAAAAATTGTCGCATAGTCAAATATGCTTCTTCCTGAACATTTCACGGTCGTCACAACTGAAGCGCCCGGAATAATTACCACTCAATTACTCGTAAAACATTCGAGGTATAGGGCTGGAACTTCATTTGTATTAAAATTCAATTATATCACTAAAACTTTCTCACTTGAAGTTTTTTCAGGACACAAAAATACAAAAAATTGTCGCATAGTGAAATTTGCTTCTCCCTCCATGAATTTTGTGTAACGGGTGACGTTTATAAAATGAAATAAAAACAGTTGTGTCCGCTTTTTTAAGGCTCTGTTTTAACCGTCAGTAGGGCTGATGTGTGTAGATTATTTCTGTAAAAATTTCACAGGAATCCGACCAAGGGTTGATTAAAGGTTACGAGTTTAATCACGCGATGTAAGATTTTCTAGACTGAGCAAAACTGGGAATTGCGAGATTTGGAATCTGGTGACTTCACGCACTCAAGTGCTGCGATTGGTCTATCCCGGAATACGCAACCTGTATAGTTTACTGATCTTGCCACCATGGAAAATGTAACGTAGCCTATTGACATTTTAGTATTTTAAAAATCTTCAATCTCGATCACAGGGCACTAAGAGTGGAGGAATTTACTGCGACATTATCACTATTGTGGTTTTATTTACTCTTGTTTATCTGAGGGTGTAAATTGGACGACATTTATAGTGAACCATCTATGATATAATTTTCTAAGCTGATAATATGCTTTTCATTTATATCATTTCTAAGCAAACAACGGAATACATAATGACCTTTCGGAGAACATAATAGCAATGTTGATGATGGTGATGATGAGGATAACCACCAGCAGGATAAGTATTTATGTTACTACAAATTATTCATCACGTTTAAACAGCTTAACCGATCCCAACCGAATTTGGAATAATGATTGGCGTAGAAGACTAGGAAAATGATTTAGGCCTAATTTAAAGACACGCGATAATTATTATTTAGTATGCTGAGAATATAACAGACTCATTGCCCTATTCAATATTCTCTTACACTAATTACACCAGTTTTAAAACACTATTTTAATGTAATACTAAACATAATTAAATTAATACAACTACTAAAAAATCATAAAATAGAAACAAGAAACATACAATATGAAAATTACACAATGAAGAGAACAAATCGAAAACATAAATAATATAACAGTTTTGGAGAAAGATATATAACTTAGTATACCGGTATATATAAAAGAAAGGTTTAAATAAAGAAAATAACATGGAGCATATTTTAATATTTACTAAGTTCATGTTTTAAAATTTTGATCACAGATACTTACGTCTGTGAAAGAGAGAAGTTCATAACGTATGCAGCACAAAAAAAAACCACAACCGCAGCTTTAATATAATTAAATGAAACTTTCTACACGTGTAGTAAACACATCAGGGCTTAATGTGATGCTTTTGAAGGTACAAAGGTGCCAGTTCCTCCTGCTGTTCTGTTTGGGTAAATGTAATCCGAAATGAATATACATGATAACTTGTTGACTTTGTCTGAGAACACAAGAGTAGCACGTGAACAAAAAAGTATGCAAAGTCGCAATGTAGGGGGACCCTTCTCGCGATGTGAGCAGGCTTCCATGGACGGGTGATGTTTTTTTGTTATTCAGTGAAGTAGGTTGACCAGCATGTGGTAGTTAGGTTAGGAACGGTGATATTAATGTCAGTGACACGTTCTGTTAGGTTAAGAACAGTGATATTAATTTAGTAGGGCATTCAAAATTCTCCCGTTTCGTAAATGTACCATATTGTATGGTTGTTTGTGAACCTGTTTCCCAGAATTCTACGTGTTCTGTTGGTGTGACGTCAGACCTCTAACGTCCAATCACGAGTTTCTTCATCATACGGAGATAAAAAATATGGCGGAATTCTCGCTACTTTTCGCTAGATCGTGTTATAAAAGAAAGTGTATCGTTTAGGGCGGGAGGGTTGGACCGAATCGTTCCTCGAGAAAACATCTCCTCTCCAGGGAACTATCTGTAACAAAATACGTGTGATATTTGGTGTTTTATGAAAAAAAAGTTGGTTTTTAAAGTGGGTCCCCCACATTGCGATTTTACCAAAAGATTTAAATGGTTTATGCAGGTTTTAGTCGCTTGATCAGCTGACAGGTACTTGTAGTCTACAGGTAGGGGGGAAAAAAGCGGACCGACTAAAATATCTAAGTTCCTATGAGCCACTGCGCATGCCTAGCTAGCGGCATTTAAAGGATAGCAGGGAATTTATTGAAATTTGTTCTAGTGTCGACTGTTGACTTAGCCCATTTCGAAACCCATTAGAAAATAAGCTATTAAAATTCATTGTCTGGGAATAATCCGTTAATTAAGTGTGAAATATGAAATCAGCTACAAGAGTCGGTCCGCTTTTATCCCCTAACTGTACATGCAAGTGAAAACCAGTGCTCTTGATGTTTCTATAAGGCTATTCCACATTGAGAAAAAAGCATTGGGTTGTATGAGAGAGTTGCAGTCGATCTTTACACGTATTTTTCCTTGTTTTCTAAACTTCAAATAATACATTTTAATTCACTAAACACATCTTCAGTAAGAACAATTTCATTTTCATATGATAAATGTTTCTATACTATTAAAATTAAGAGGAAATACATTTATTTTAATAAGGTATGAAAACTATTTCGCCGAGCGGCATTGAGCTGCATTGCCAATTTTAACGAAGGATAATCCGCTTTGGAATGCAGGCCAGAGGCGTCAAGAGGAGGGATGGTACAATTAAGGGTAAAATTTTACAGTTAAGCAAATGCAGCTACAGTAGCACTTATCAGTGGCAGCTGTGTTGTACAGTGAAGATGTTTGTGAAACGCAAACAGGGCAAAGTATTAAATAGTCATTCATGAAAAATTGTGTTCCAAGTTTACGAATATATTAAATGTAGGGATCCTAGACATAGTGTTAATTACTACACAAAAGATTGTGTTAATTACTACAAAAAAAAAAAAAAAAGATTGTGCCGAGCCCGTCGCCGTGGGTGAGTCGGAAGCGCGCCTTCCTTCCACTCCGGCGGCCCGGGTTCGATTCCCGGCCTGAAATATCCATTTCCCAGGTTCAGGACCGGGTGTTTGTCAGTAGGTTAAGATAATGCACATTGTGCGCGATTCCTAAATTAAAAGATTGTGCCGAAGTGACAGGCGCGTCACTGTCGTCAATATTTAAAATTCGAAACGAAGCTTCGCGCGGGCCTATTGTGACTCCAAGAAAGAAGAAGAAATTGAAACGAGTAAGGAAGAACAGCAGGAAAGGAACATATTCTCATTTTGTGAGGGCTGGAATCCGCCGGCAAGTTCATGGTTTCTTTTTTGAAAACCGACCTTGACATTATCATTGATCCTGAATGCTGTGAATGAGGACCATGACCCACCTCCCTAATTTCACCAGTTGCTCACACACTCATGCCGAACAAGGCATGGATGAGATGATGATGATGATGATGATGATGATGAACATGCTAAAATATTTGAAAGCATATTATATATCCATATCTTCAATCACGTAAAAATTAATATTTCTACAAATCAACATGGATTCATGCCTAGAAGATCAATGCTCACAAATCTTTTGAATTTTACACACTATGTTTCATCAGGATTAGATAAAAGAAAACAAGTCTATGTGAAATATACTGACTTTCAAAAAGCGTTCGATAAAGTAGATCATGACATTTTAATTAACAAACTAACGGACTATAATTTTGCCTCACCCTTGCTAACACTTATTGTTTCATATATAAGCAACAGATCACAGGTTGTGTCATATAAATGTCATTTATCAAAAATAATAACTGTCAATTCTGGTGTTCCTCAGGGATCAAATGTAGGTAGTTTATTTTTTCTCCTATTTATTAATGACATATTTGACCAGGTCTGTTTTTCAAATATTACTGCATTTGCTGATGATATAAAATTATTTAAAATAATTTTGAGTCCTAATGATTGTATGGAACTGCAGAATGATTTAAATAAATTAAGTGAATGGAGTGGACATAATAAATTACCATTAAACATTAAAAAATGCAAAATTATGACTTTCTCTAGATCTAAAAATAATATTGCATGGCAATATTGTATTAATGGTATTCAGTTGAACAAAATTACCACTATGAATGATTTAGGTGTATTATTTAACAATAATTTAACTTTCTCGAATCATATTAATAATATTACTGTATTTGTAAAACTCTTAAAAATCTCCATTCAAAATAAATTTCTAAAATATACGTATTTCAAACAGTTTAACTACTACCCTAAATTTGAATCATCTTCAACTATGTTACAGTATTTCAATATCCCTGAATTATCACACATACGAAATATTTATACATTGTTGTTTTTACACAAATTAATTAATAATGAAATAGATGATATTAATTGTCTCAAAGAAATATATTTTTATGTTTCACGTTATAGATCTCATAAATTGCATAATCTTTTTTTTCATCCCAAAAGTAAACACTGACTCTCATAATAATACTCCTCTTTATAATGGACTCCGACTATACAATCACTTGCACAAAATGGACAATATAGATATTTTTAATACTAACAATAAGCTGTTTAAAAATATATGTGAAAAAAATTTTAAAATTTTAAAATAATAATTATTAAATTTTGCTCCATGTCATTTTCTTTACTTGAATCTTTCTGATATGTATATTTTCCTCCAAAACTATTACATTATTATTTATATTAATATTTATTTTTTCATATTATGTTCCCTTGTGTAATTGTCATATTGTTTGTGTTTCTGGTTTTCTTTTCTGTGTTCTTTTCTTATTGTTATAGCATTAGCCTAATTATTTTGAATATCAATTTAAATATTTAATTTTAGAATCTGGTGTATTAATGTAAGCGAGAATATTGTAATTGGGCATTAGCCTGTAATATTCATAGTACAATAAATAAATAAATATATAAATAAATAATGACGGTCAAATGATATCCTGGAACCACAAGGGCTTAAAAGTTACCCGACATTCGCCTCACAGGTGAGGAAAAATCCCACCTAGGCAACTTGTCACACCCGGGAATCGAACCCAGGTCCGCTGTTCGAGACAAGATAGTGCATCCCATGCGCCGTATCATTAATATTAATATTATTTGTATTATTATAGTAGTATTTATGCTAATATTTGAACTGACGTATATAAGGCATCCACAATAGAATGAATGCATTCCTGCTAATGAGCAAGGAGTTCCCTCTGTGTCGTACCCGACTTCCAGCGGTGACGAGTATTCAGAATATTACTGTCTGCTGTTAAGTTCATTTAAATTTAATAATCAGTCCTTAATTTTATTAAGTTTGAGTACAGCATAATTCAGTGGTGGAAATATCAATTGTCATGGCTAGTTGTGAAGCGAAATTAAACGCAAACGAAACACTGTAGGCCTACTATTTTACTTTTATTGATGCGTGAATATCTCATCGTTTCATTATACTATTAATAGAATAATTTTATCATTATAGTTAGTTATTACCTCACAGAACAGAGTGTCAGTTGGGAGGCCTAACGTTAACTGATGTAGGCTATTTGTGTCTGAAAATTATGAGCACGCTGTACTTTGTTAGAAAGAGAGGTGCTAACGGTACTACTGTCATCTCTGTCTTTCAGGTCGGTGATTCACGGCATCGCTGTAGCCCATAAGAGCAATGCTTTTTTCTAAACGTGGAATTGTCTTTACTTTTAATGCATTCCTTTTGTGGACTTCTATTGACCCTAACTTGATTAGAATCTCATTTACTAGAAGGAGAATATTGATGAAAGAACTCGGAAAGCCAAATGTCAATTGCATCAGGAATGCCGAAGATTCTACGAAAATGGTCAAGAGAATCAAAAATTCTAAAGATGTGGTTAGGGTGTCAGAATAAGTAACAAGAAAACCTACGAAACTTGCATTCTATAAGTTATGCCA
Source organism: Ectobius pallidus (assembly GCA_964059195.1). Classification (NCBI taxonomy): domain Eukaryota; kingdom Metazoa; phylum Arthropoda; class Insecta; order Blattodea; family Ectobiidae; genus Ectobius; species Ectobius pallidus. The sequence continues at coordinate 17,911,177 of CAXKWD010000006.1, forward strand.
TGTAATGAATTAAACATATTTTTAAAACACATATCACCTTCTTGTGTCCAAACTGCAATCAGCAAGAAGAAAAACAAGATAGCTTCCTATTGTCTGATGCTTCGTATTTTGTGGATTAAAGTAAGGAACGTTGGTTAATAAAGCTTTGTGTAGATTATTAATATTATTACCAACAAACCATTGTAGTAGAACAACAACGTCGGTAGCTAACAACTGTAGAAAAGTAGTATGTGCGTAGAAGTTTTCTGTAGCATTTTGATATGTTTTGTACTTTTTAAGGCGCCTGTACAACTGCCATTTTCTGCAAAGAACGAGGAGCCGCTAGAGGCTCACCTAGCTCTACTCTTTATCTCAAAAGCTACTTCTTCATTATGCAGGAGATCTCACGAAAGTGGTTAAGCAGGACATACTCAAAATAAGAATCAAAATACCCATCCAACCCAAAATATGAAGTTCAAAAGTAGAAATAAAAAATCAGCCAAAGGAGAAAAATCAAGCGAAAAGAAACTTCATATGAGTGCCCCCTTCTGTATGAGAGAGATCTTCCTATCAGCTGCAACTCTCATTGCTATTATTTGCAGACTTCGAGCTTTTAGGTGCCTAATGGCCGGTTTCTATAAACTCGCGAATTACCTATGGGTAAATTATCCCATGAACAGAATTTACACAAGGAAAACTCTTACGAACAGAAATAATTTAAAGATAACGATCACACACAGTTATGGCGAATTTCTAGATAAATGTCCTCTAGGTAAATATGAAAATGAGAGAATTTTTTTTTTCTATAACCCAGGGTTAGATCTCTCCAAGGGTAAATCTTAGGGTTAATTTATCCTTTCATGGATGACTGGATAAAATTTAACCTCTCGTAGGATCAATATGGCGGACGTGCGCAGCTGATTGCAGTACCTGTAAAATACAGTTTTAGAAATGCTGATATGATCTGTAGTGTTGACTTTGTTTCTCTGTAATAGGATAGGCTTAGCAGAATTTATATACATATTTCTTATTGAAATTTTCATGTACTGTAGCTAATGACTGCATTTGCCGGTATTTGGTAGCACTGAGTGTGCAAACATTGCAAACTAGAGTCGTATTTCTAATTTTTCCTTCCTCTCACGCATTAGATCTCGACAATAGTAGTATTTATCTTAAGACAATATTATTCCGAACTAATTAGTATAATGTATATTGCAAAACCATGTCTTGACTTGCAGTAGTGGAAACATAGGATGAAACAATCACATCTCCGTTATTCAAGATCTATTCTCAGTGTTCACCGTAGCTCATTATCAGCGTGCTGGATTACGGTTCAAGAGGTCCACTGTTCGATCCCCGGCATGGTAGTATATATTATTTTTTATTTCCTCATTATACCATTAGTGCTCTGGTGGGTGATTCTGGAACTAAGTTGTCCATTGGATAATTTACCCATAGGTATTTCGCGAGTTTATAGAAACCGGGCATTAAATAGGCTCTAATTTTTAGGAAATATGCTCTAAAAATCTGAAAATTGGTTTTATTATAAAATCATCAATTGCATTTAAGTTGGCAATTTTCTTAAACATCCCACTTATAATACATAAATATAATTATTAACACGCCCATTCGTCAATGATGAGGATCAAACAAGACGGAAATACAAAGGCCATTACTCGGGTCAATATTATTATCACTCATACTTGCATATAGTACACTATTTTACATTGGAATACCAGTATATAAATTACAAAGTTAATTATTTCTAAGCCTATAAACAACATTAACTAATTTCTTCCAATTCCTGTACAATTGCCACAAATTCACAAAAGAAAGGAGAAGATTTTGAAATGCTAAATAATGCTTTCAGAACAAATAATTTGTTCTACATATAGGTCACAGAGACCTCACAGAGACCATCAGCACGGTCTCGTGGTTTGTGTCACTGGCTACAGATCCGCAGGCCTGGGTTCGATCCATGGTACCTCATTGGACTTTTCTGAGAAAGGGTCTAGAACGGGATGTGCTCAGCCTCGTGATATAAACTGAGGAACCACTTGATCAAGAAGTAGCAGCCGTGGGTATCGTCATGCTGACCACATGCCCCCAGTACATGTCTCTGGTAGATGAATCAGCGGTCGGATGGTAGGTCCGATCTCTCCAGGGATGTAGCGCCATGGAGTTTTCCTTTAAAGGTCACAGAAATACAATTCGACATGGTTTTAAAGAAGTAATAAAATCAGGCAAGCTGATGTAAGAATATACATATGGAAACTTGTGTTTTATATTCGTAACTCCTAGATGAAGTATTGTATTCTTTACTTTATGTGTCATGCTTTTGTTTAATAAGTGATATTTGCAATTATGATACTCAGGAAACAAGTTAATTTGTAATTGATCTCCAAGTTAACCTCCAGATCGATAATTAAGCAGGGCTTACGAAAAAAAGAGTTATAACATTTCATAAGCACATGTGAAGGAATACGTGGGTAGTTTTATTTCTCAAAGCTAACATTATTGCAATTTCCAAAGCCGTATATGAACACTGTAAAACAATATGTTGTCGTGAGAACTGGTTTCCGTTTGATAAATATGGGTACATTCTCCATAATTATTATCACAATATAATAGGCACTAAATTGGAGATTACTCCGGTGCTAGTCAACAGATTCGATCAAAAATCTACATGGTTCGTCACATGGACAATATAAGTGCGTAATCCAGGTTTCATGAAAATCCGATAAAGCGTATTCGCTTTATCGCGCGTACAGACACACGGACGGACGAACAGACGATCTCATAAAGTACCGTACTGGCACTTAAAAAAGTGCACCATAATACCAAATGGCAGCTCATATCACAAGGAAATAACGGAAGGAATTACTTTTTGTGTCATTGCTGTAGAATGTGACGCACCACACAATGTAGAGAGACATCGTGCGGTACCAGGATAAAGCTGGGCAGATAATAGACATTCATGCGACCCCATTACCTCTGCGTGGATATCACATTCTAGGGAAAAAAAGAGTGCAACAGACAATACAAGCAAAGAATCTCAGCCTTTTGTCTGCTTGAGAAAAGGGCTTATCGTAAGATCGTAAAGAAGAGAGGATTTTCCTGCTATGATGGATGGCTGACTTAATTCAGATAAGTATTGTAAGACTGATAGAACGAATGCATCATAATCAGGGCCCGGATTCTAATGACATGTCATCTTTTTATTGATGCTGCATATACATTGCCAACTTGTAGATAAATCCTAATCATGGCATCTAGATAATAGAAATGTATTTTTATTAGGTCATTTGTTGTCATTTTATTCAATTTCATATTTTTAGGGCATTTATTTCGATTTTACGTCATTATTTTGTCATTTTCGTGTCATTTGCTTCCTTATTTAGTCATTTTCATGTATTTACATTAAGTGTACAGTATTAACTTTCTTCGTCGCTAGTGGTGCTGTCTTTGAAGTGTTGTTTGTTTAATGCAAGAAGGAAAAATTCGGTGTTAAAGTGTTGTTATGTCTCAGTCGGAAATGAGAATAAAAGAAACGCCAAAATTTTTTATTATATTACTATTGTTATTAGATTGCCTTGGCACCAGAGTCTGCCACCTGCTTCGATTTGAGAGTGCAAACTAATGTTTACCCTCAATAAACAACAATATAGTCCGGCAGACCGCAAAAGGAAATGCCGAATTTTGACTCCCCAGTGCCTCGGTGAGAAAAGAACATTCACACCATTATAGTTATTTACAGTTTTTACAATTATGTACAAACTAGTGTAAAACTTTGTGTGTACATTAATAATTTTTTATAAATAAAATATCAATTTTTAGGTCATTTTTTATAATTATTAAGTTATTTCATTTCAAATTTTGGCTCATTTTATAGGTCAGTTTTCAAACAATTTTAGGTAATCAGAATCCGGGCCCTAATCATAATATAGTTTGTTAGCCACTATAGTACCAAGCTAAGGTAAATTCATTCATTTTCCACATATCATGTAGTTTTTTACCTACTTGTGATGCTGCGAGATTCATAAAATTTTCCTGTCGTTTCGATACATCCAACTGACACAAGCGTGACAAGCTTTACCTTTCACGCTACCTTACAAGTATGGAGAAACGTCATTCACATCTACGACATTCCAAGTTACTCACTCACTGCCTCTAATGCTACACTTAAACTTGCAACTTGAAATTTTACAGATTCATATCTTCCAGCCTATAACCCATGGAAAAAATTTGAAAATCTTATTTTTTTACCTTCGAAAAATATAAAAAATGGCAGGCACAGCTTTCAAATCGATGAAGGCCATTCTCTGTAGGTTTATTGTGGCTAAGATTGAATTGCACCAGGAGAACTGGATCATATACAGTGAGTCCCACGCATGGTTTCTGCGTTGCGGTGGGCACAGCTCCAACTCCCGAGCGATCGGGTGAAATATATACGCAAATAAAGCCGCGATCGGTGTAACGATTCAGGTTCTCACATTTACGGTTAAAATTACAATGAAAATCACCACGTACCTCATCACAAGAGATGTTGGAAATGTTCTCCTCTTGCATCCACGCAAAACTGGTATCTTTAGGAAATTTTCTTTCACGCGCATAAGTTCAGCTTGAGAGATAGAGTTAATTTCTCTTGTGATATTGTCTTTAAGTTCTTCTAATGTATGGGAAATTGACCTATACACTTTATTTTTCAAGCTTCCCCATAAATAACAGTCACATAATGTTAGAAGAACTTAAAGACAATATCACAAGAGAAATTAACGCTGTCTCGGAAGCTGAACTTATGTGCGTGAAAGAAAATTTCCTAAAAAGGTGCCAGTTTTGTGTGGATGAAAGAGGAGAACATTTACAACATCTCTTGTGATGAGGTACGTGGTTATTTTCATTCTAATTACAACTGTAAATGTGAGAACCTAAATCATTACACCGATCTCGGCTTTATTTGCGTAGATATTTCACCCGATCGCTCGGGAGTTGGAGCTGTGCCAACCGCGACACATAAACCCGCGTCATTGGCCAACTCTTGCGTGGGACTCACTGTACATGGAATACAAAAGTACATGAGTGAAAAAATTGCGGAAGAAAACGCGCATACACACTTGAACTGGGCAGCTCCGAGATTTGAACCCTGAACCTGTGTTACAGCATCTGACAATGTACAGTCGCGTGTAAAAGAATACGTAATAACCGGCTCCGAGGGGACCACTCCACACCCCTCTGCATATCATATTTCACGTCGGAAAATATGAAGCATAGACTAAATATTGTTCGTTTTATTCCCCTCCTTCCTTCGCTCGTGAACCTAAAATACACAATTGTCCATAGATTAATGTTTGAGTGCCATAGTTTTGACAAAAAACCAATACGAGTCAACTCTTTCAGGGGCTGGTGTAGACATTCGTTATGAGGCACGCTTCTAGCCACTCCAGCCTCATTTTACCGCTCACCTAGGCCTGAGCGTTTTCATATGCCAATGTGTGTGTCTGGACTCGAATTCAATCAAAAAGGAGATTGGTTCACACAGGGATGGTGTGGACACAGACGATAAGAAGATTCGCTGCCAACTTTCTATAAAGAAAAACACTAGAAAACAGTAGAACTATTGAGAACTCTCCGTTCACTCTACTGTACTTGGTTTCAAGTAGGTAGAGTTTAGTGACGATATGTCTTGTAGATGTGGATGTAATTAACAGAAACTATTCTCGGCTATGTTTTACTGTTATCCATTTTCAAGATTGAATACTGAACAACTGTTAACAATCCCTGAACCTGGACCTTAAATAGTCATTAGAATAATGTTTTACTGGATTATAAAGAGTATAACGTTTCTTTAAGAGTCAAAATTTCAGCAAGGCGATATCGCATCAAAGCGACATTTTGTTTGAATGGTAATGATACTTATTGACAAATAGACTTAAAAGCTTTTCCAGCGGCTTGTGGTCGAACTTCTCCCGGAGTTTCTGTGCACAGCTTTCAGGACAAAGACTACGGTACTTGCTTCGTTTGGAACTTCATTTGTTTAATGAGTTTAAATCCAAACCATTTCTAACTGTAGAATTTATTCATTGAGGACGAAAGTTAAGCTACCAAAGGAGGCAGAAAATAAAGATTTTGTAAATTATACCAGAAAATAGATAGTTATATTTTCTTGGTCCAAAATAACATTTGTAATTGGCTTATTATTAAAAAAAAGTCTGCATGCTCAATTAGCTTGTCATTAAGCGTAGCCCCGAAGCTCTACTTTAAATTTACTTTCTTGCCTATAGTCCCTTCAAGCATCACTAAGGCCACTGCGAAGTGAAAACAGGAATCTCTAATCACCTGTGAAATTTGGGCAACTTCTGGCATGGAAATCGTTTGCATCCAGTCCACATCCACTGGTCTTCTGAAATATAATTTGCCAGTTAAGTAAAATATATCGCCTCATTGCTCTTCGCCAGTTCCATTTCTCATACCACAGGAGTTTCCTTACATAATACCACAATTCTTAACTCCATGTTACAAATCCTTGCTTACATCTTGGATTCAGTTTTTTGATATTTCACATATTTCTGCCGGTTTATTTAAGGCGAGGAGCTACTTCAATTTTGTTAAAAAAGGAATTTTTGTTTTATTATTGTTACGACAGTTGAAAGCCTGAACAATATGTAATTATAATTTTTAACTAAGCAATATTTAACCTCTAGTTAGCATTTTACGTAAGTGTTCACACTTTTGGACCCTTTTGCAAAGGTTTAGCAAATCTACCGTAGCTTCAATACAACTAATCACAGATATCTTAAATAAATTTTGTTTTGAAGAGAATTTAGAAGCCTTCTTATGGTACCACTGCCAATTTTCAGCTTTCACTTGTCTCTGGCATGACTACAGTGCCAAGATAGATAAAATTGTATTAACTTCATCCCCATTTTTCTCAGTTTACACGTTTCATGTTCTGGTAAAAAGCCTATTCATCCAAAATGAGCGAAATTTTGTGAGTGCATCAAACAGACCCAAATTATTCATAATTTGGAAAGATTTTGCAGTGAAGTTCATACAACTTCAAAATGAAAAGGAAATCTTAAAAAATTAGACAATTAGTTTAAAAAAATAATTAATACCCGTTAATATAGTATAAACAACAACAGGCATTGTTAGAGATGATAGTTGCAAAAAGGAGCCTTAAAAGTTTCATAAGGATATCGTTAATAGATTTTTTGTAACGTGCACCCGAAGTTCATGAATTTAACAATGTCGAGATAGGCAGTAGGCCTACTTCTCATCATTTTTTAAATGTAGATCTTTATTTACAACCTGAGTTTTACCTGGGGGTATATCGCAGGATATTTAATGTAAATATACAGAATGTTTACATTGTAGAGTATAAAAGTATGACTGAGTTAGTGTTCAAGGAATTAAACATTTAAGTACTAAGTTTAAAGTAGTGGCTTATAGATTTCACATATAAACTTGACTGTATGTGGAGATGCGATCACTTTTCCCATAACTATGTTGCAGATCCTCATATAAGGAGGCATGCTTTTGTCTTGTAGTTTGCATTGGGGTAGTAGATTTATAACCGTATGGTTGTCTTCTGAACATGGGTATATTGGGTGATGGAGTTCTGCAATCTTATGCAGTTATTGCAGGAATTTTCCATGGGTTGTACAGAACTGTGTCAGTATGAATGTTGGGTTTATGAGTGAATCGAAATTTGACAACCAACAAACTCGATCACGTGATGAAAGACAACTTGTATTGATTGTTCAAGATAATACTTTCTTTCTTTCTTTCTTTCTTTATCGTAGTTTCACCTCTCCCTTTTAGGATTTAAGCGACCCAAGCCGCTCGGGCCTGACAGGGCCGCGACCTGTCGGGAGAGGGATTATCTTTGGATCACATACATACTTTTTTGACCAGACAAGGACATGGAGGGCCTCCCAGGATGAGTGATCAGCCCAATGCCGGGGCCACCTCCGAGACAACACGAACACATAGGACGAGACACACCATTCACACTGTGCCATTATTAAACTCAATAATGGCATGAAATATGATTTGTCATAGTAACAGCAAGATGTTGTTTAACTTAAGTTAATGTTTAGTGTATTATGTTTTGAATTCGCGCTCAAGTCCCCCTCCTTCTCTTCTGCTTGTTCGAAACAGTGAATTAGTTACACAACCTCGCCAGTCTTAAAAAGCTTCCCCTTTCTTTCCCGGCCCCTTCTCCCCTATAAGTTCATCTGTGATTGAACGACCATGGGAGTGCCTTCCCCTCAGCCAGCGAAAGTATCCTCCAGCAGACAGCATCTAGCTGGCCGTGATTCTCCCCTCAGCTGGTAATAACCTTCATTTTTATTCGCCGATTATTTAGTGACTGTGTGTTGTTTTAATATAAATGTAAAAAGTTATTTTATTAGTCCGGTAAACAATTGAAAATCAGGATACCAGCAGCTATATTAGGAAGTAACGAAACCCGCCTAATCCTCTTTTCTGATTCATCGTCGACCATGAAGGTCCTCTTTGTATCCAATGCCGTAATGGCTCCTAAAAATGGCCGCTACGCCTTCTGCTTCCGTTGAGGTGAGTGTTTCTGTATCACTTTTCACCTTGTGATAGTTTATTTGTTTGGCGCTTCATTTCTGGTTTTATGATAATACTTTAGCAAAGCCTAGAAATGAACTACGCTTAATTTGTGTTGGCCTAAGGGCTTGGATTATTTTGAAGCGCCTGCCGTGCCATGTGTTAAAATATAAATGTAGATTTGAATAATCTTGTCTTAAATATAAAATTTAAATTTGGATTGAAATTTAAATGCCCGAAGGCTAGCAATTTAATTTGGGCAGGGTTTTCTTTTAATTTAATATTTTATTTCGTTTTAATTTAATTTGGGTTGGGTTTTTTATTCTCAATTGTGAAATAATTTATTTTGACACTCACCCTCAACTGGAATTAATTATTGTTTCTTTAAGTAATAATTTCAGAATCAGAAAAAACCCTTTCTCTTGAAGGCCCCAAGAGAATGGAAATTGTAATTTATCTAGTAAGTGTGGGCTACCAATATTCAGGTTAGTACCAAAACATTTAATTAGCATGTGACATATTTCTTTAAGTAAATACTATCTATCCTATTGTAATATAAATGTAACAAAATGAAGTAATTATAGATTGTGTAATTAAAGTAAATAGGTAGTTTTAAGAATTAATCAATAGTGCAATATAGAGATAATAAATATTTATTTTAATTTAATCATTTTATTTGCTGTGAACTGAAATTCGGCTGGTGAATGAAATTTTAGGGCAGTTCAAGTGTTACAATTCAAAATATATATAAAAGAATTTCTGAGTTCGATTTTTAAAACTTTAATGTGATGTGAAAGTGTTTATTGTAAAAAAAATATAATTAGAGTACAAATCAGATATAACAAAGAAAACATTAAATATTATGTGCTTGTTTAAATATAGTTTCAGTGTTTAAAATAAATTTGTCATGAGAACTGTTGTGTCTTGAAATGAAAGTATTATAAAGCAGTTCTCATTGTGATCATTCTAGATTATTCATTTATGTAGTACATATATTGTTCAAAATTTATTGAGAAGCAAGATTCTCTTTTAAGAAAATATCAACTAAAAACTAGTTGTATATAATCTTGAATAAGCTGTATGATGTTTAGTTTTAGTGCGATGATTTATTTGTTTTAAAAACATGAAGCTAAATGTTAATTGAACTTGAACCTTTCTTGTTGTAAATAATGTTTTATTGAATATATTTTTATTTAAAGTTAAAAATAATTGATTTTGTATGTTTCCACTGTGTCGAAGAGGCTTGAAAGAATTTCTAGGCTCTTCGAATTTTAATTTGTGCCATCCCCAGTAGCTACTGTTGTTCGTTTTCAGAGCCTCTGCGGGTCAGTATCCCTTCCACAATCCTCACCTATTGTTGTACTGGAAGTGGTGGTGCAACACACACACTCACTCCAAACAAGGCGAGGATGGGATGAAGATGATAATGATGGCCAGATGATATCTGGGGACCACAAGGGCCTAAAGTTACCCGACATTTGTCTCAAAGGTGAGGAAAAACCCCAGAAAAAAAACCCACCTAGGTAACTTGTCCCGACCAGGAATCGAACCCGGGCCCGCTGCGTGAGAGGATTGAACGCACCCCCTGAGCCACAGCGGTGGCCTCAAGATAATACAATGCATATAATTTGACACTCATTTAATATTATTTATTTTCTTCCCGCTTGGGAGAAACCATTACTCATTATCTCTGTTATCCTCTGAACAAGTTCCAGTTTAGAAAGAATTTGGTTGTTTCTAGTCAAATTAGATTTTTTTGCAGAAGACTCCTTAGATAAATCGCAAGGCAATGGTGAATAAACATGTGAACAATTGCTTGCACATTTTGCATGCAAATCGTTTCTCACCTGAATAACTGAGTTCTGTGCTTCTTGAGGAATCTTTTCTCTGCAATTAATTTGCTACTCAGATCACACGAAAATATCGGTGACGGTGAAGCATAGACTCTTCTGAAAGAAGGCCTTCCTACACTTATCACACAAATATGGCTTTCTCCCACGAACGGAAACCTAATTCGATGCCATAATCACAGGAGTTCTTTGGTGAAACTGAAAATGAAAGAGCGAATTAAACGCGTGTACATTGTTTAGCTGTGCGTCCTCTACAGTTTCCAGGGACAATACATCTTCTGTTGATTTGTTATTTCAGGGCTGTATCTGGTGACTTCCCATAAGTATCAATTCCCAATTGTGTAGAGAGAGTCTCCTAATTGTGTTAGAAACCACAGTACTACTTTCATGTCAAGTTTTTTATATAATTTTGTTCTCCTCTCGATTTTCAAGTGAAGGATTCCAAGAAAATGAGTCTCCCAAGTTTTAAGATATTCAGCACTTTAAAAAAAATGAAAGTTTGCAGTGTTACTAAGGGTCATTCCATGTCAAGTGAACCAATTTTTTTTCAATTTTGAACATGACCATCTCCGATTTTAGTCATACTTGGTTGTCATGAAGTACCACCTGAGATATGTTAAAGTGCAAAATATCAGATTTTTATGTGTTGTAGTTTTCCAGTTATACCCTTCTGAAATATGGAAAAAAACCAAATTTTCTGCATAAGTGCAATCACAAAATGACGCATAAATCAAGCTGGAATTGACATAGATGAGTGGGAAAAGTATCAAAATGTAGCTTATATTATGAGCTTTAATTTGATACGTCACACGAGTACTTTCGAAAAAAAATATTTTCAAGGTTACCCAAAAAAAATTTGAAAACTGAATTTTTCAAAAACCTATATTTTGAAAATTTTGAAACAATTCTCATAGAAACATACATATTTCAGCATCATGTCCTACAAGTTTTGATAAGGGATCGCAATGGGATCATATTTTTTTACATTTATAACAAATACTATGCACGCTGGGTAAGAATATATGGCACCGTAATCTTGCACTTAATTCTAAAATTTCATTACAATCAAAAAGAAAAACTTACAGAAAACATGTTACCTTCCCTTCTTCAATGACAAAAACGTGAATTTATTGTCTACAGTAATTTTCTAGAGCCATGGTTGCCGCATCCATCTCTTCCTTCGAGAGGTAATAACTACGGCCAGTGGGACATGTAGGTTGCACAAGGGTGAGGATCTGAGAGAGAGGCACAGTCAGTTTATTTGGACAGTCACTTTTGAAAGTAAATGATGGAGAAGGACCTGCAGGGTGCAGAAACATCAGTTCCACTATCTGTGCTGTCTCATTTTTGTCCACAACTACACCAAGCCACCAATGATTGTTGTTCTCACATGTAACATATCCTTTTACTTCTGCTAGCTTCAGCCTCTGTTGCACACGTGGTCCTAACACTGAAAAAGTGGATGACTGTTCACTTCTTGAAAATACCTTTGTCAACAACACTTTATCTGACAATGGGATGAAACTGTGGAACTTCTGTGTGCCTGGTATTGCTTTTGTAGACAGAAATCTGTCTGCAAGTATTTTTTCCTCTTTGTTGTATTGTGCTTCATTGAAGAAGAAGAACTGCATGGAGTCGATGTTTTCCTCACTCCATGTAAACAGCTGTGCTGGTGTCATGATTTGATGCTCGTATGGCCGCTGTAGGCTTGCCTTTCCTGCAAGTCTTTTCACAGTACCACCCAGACCGTCACATACTCCTTTCCCATGGGCTGTTGCATAGAAATGCCACTCTGCCTCAATTCCAAAATCATGAACATGGTGGCATAAGTTTGAAAAGTTTTTTCTGTTTTTAAATTGCGCAGCTGCACCATCTGAGAAGTAGTAAATTTTTTTCAAATCTCTAATTACTTCCAACTTCAAATGAGAGATAAGCCTTTTCTGGAATAAATGAACAGCAGTGGTGTCATGCTGTAGACATTCAGAGATACATACAATACTTTTGTAGTGTATATTATGATCATTGTAGTAGACTGCTATAGGAAAAATAGTTGCTTGATCATTGTTCCAATGAAAAGACTGGGCTTCATCCTGTAGTACAAACGAATAATTTTCTGCAAAGTCCATACATACCACAGCTTCATTTACTCCAATATTCTGCTTCAAGTGATTATAATATTCTGCCTGTCTTCTTGCAATAAAAGAATGTCTCTTCAAAATCAACAACTGTTCACACAAAGTTTCTATAAACTCATCTGCAGTTTTGATGAAGGTTACTAAATTACATCTGTCAACAGAAACCCACTGCTTGTATGTAATGTTGTCCACCAGTTCATTATCTAGCAGCAACTGTAACTCATCTTTCAAATTATCTACACCTGGACATGAAGGACATTCATTAAGGTGGCATGCTGTGCCTGGCTCTTCACACATTAACTTCGCTAAACAGGAATTATAATTACTTATATCTGTGCCATCATTCAGTGTAATTTGTTTGGATTTCAACACTTGTAGCATTAATTTAACATTCTGATGCATTGTACAAACGCATACTGTGTGGGTACCACTTCCTCCAGCCAAGACGCAATGTTTAGGTCGTAAATCAGCAAATTTCGAAAATCCAATCTTATCAGTAGGATTTTTGTTTTTGAACAGCTCGTACACTTCCTTCAAGTTGCCCATCACTAGCCTCTTCTGTACATGAATTCTACTACTGTCACCCGTTTTCACAGAAACAAAATCTTTTTTTCCAGGCATAAGACGGCTGACATCATCACTGTTGTAGAACCCTATTACCTTCTCAATCACAGATTCATTTAAAACCTTTCCTGGTTTAGGATTTGGTGTTGCCAGAATACCCTTCGCTTTCACCAATGCTTTAGCTTTTCTTGCCATTCTGTTGCTAACCTGAAATTCATTTTGTATTTCACTGCATGACCAGCTTTTAGGTAGTACTGTTAAAATTTGCAATTTTTCACTAACACTTATATTTTCTTCTTGAAACTTTTCTTTTAGCTGACAAATGACTTCACATGATTCTGATTTATGGTCAACAGTTTTCTCTGTATTTGTACTTGCTGCTGTTAGTACCTTTTCTGTCAAACATTTTTTTATTTTACTGTATTTTTTATCACAGTATGATTTCATTTGCAACTTCCTCTTAGCAACAGGTGACTCCTCTAGAGAGCTTAGAGACTTATTAAGGTACTCTAAGGTAACATCTAAAGCTACAAATGATTCATCAACATTAGTAGGCCTAGTGGTATTGGCTACTGGTACTAAACAGTCATCTGTTGTATCTGTAACCTGTTTCTGCTTTGATAGTTCTTTCCTACAACTGTCACAAATTTTCATACCTACCACAATGGTGTCAAACATGTCACACATCCAGTCAGTAACAGGCCTCACACTTCTTTTCACACCCTGATGTCTGTCTTTCTTGAAAGGGTTGCAGCAGAAAATCTTTGCTGTTTCACTTACTTTTTCAGCCATACTGGGGAAATACACAATGCCTATTTTAATCACTGAACCCACTACTTTACATGCAGCAATACAGTCTTTGTACAGCCTTTGAAGAAAGGAAGCACACTGCATGAGAGTCAAGGCACAACTGAAGCCAGGTCCAACAGGTTACAACTTGCATTCCCTGGCTGACTCACATGCTTGCAGACTGTGTTTACTCATACCCATTTGACCACTTGCACAAGTTGGTATATGCATGTTGGTAAACAACTCCCTGGACAAAGGAATGGATTTTAGAATTAAGTGCAATATTCCTGTGTCATATATTCTTACCCAGCGTGCATAGTATTTGTTATAAATGTAAACAAATATGATCCCATTGCGATCCCTTATCAAAACTTGTAGGACATGATGCTGAAATATGTATGTTTCTATGAGAATTGTTTCAAAATTTTCAAAATATAGGTTTTTGAAAAATTCAGTTTTCAAATTTTTTTTGGGTAACCTTGAAAATATTTTTTTCGAAAGTAGTCGTGTGACGTATCAAATTAAAGCTCATAATATAAGCTACATTTTGATACTTTTCCCACTCATCTATGTCAATTCCAGCTTGATTTATGCGTCATTTTGTGATTGCACTTATGCAGAAAATTTGGTTTTTTTCCATATTTCAGAAGGGTATAACTGGAAAACTACAACACATAAAAATCTGATATTTTGTACTTCAACATATCTCAGGTGGTACTTCATGACAACCAAGTATGACTAAAATCGGAGGTGGTCACGTTTTTCCATTGGTTCACTTGACATGGAATGACCCTAAATTACAAGAGAAATTTTACGAAAAATATAAATTTCTTGTCTTTCAGATGCAAATATTAAGTTCACTGTTTGTAAGTCATGATAATGGCACAATTATAAACAGTTACTAGATAGATTAGATTAATTTTCACCAACAATCTTCTTCTTTCTCTGGATTTTATCTACCCTGTTGTATCCCGCTCTGATCTTACCGGACCACATCCTGTCGGAGGGATTCTTTGGATCACATACTTTCTTGAACTAACAAAGACACGGAGGACCAACTCGGATGGGTGATCAGCACGATGCCGAAACACTCTGAACAAGGCGCAAGGGATGAAGATGATCATGACGAGTGGGGATCGCGTTTCTCGACATTAGTCTCACAGTTGGAGGAAAACCCACGTAGGAAACTTGTCTGACTAGGTATCGAATCCGGCCAGCAGCTCTTCAGGAGGGTGGACTGTCACCAAACTGATCAGCTCCGCCTAATGTCGATATGATGTGTAAGATAATTTGATATCTATACACCCGTGTTATATGACACTGTGTAGTATCCATTAAATAATTCTTCCTTAATTTCTGATATTCTACCCTAACTGTCGACTGAAATGGTTCAGATTATTTTAATTAATGCGGTAATTTGGAAATAAACAATTTTAAGAAATCTGATTTGACTCTCACTTAGCTTTGTCTACCCTTAGGCGTGGCGAATAAACTATTCTAATGTTCAGTCAGAGGCCGTGAATGCTAACGCAAATATGAATACTGTTTTTACTCAAGACTTTAAAGCCTGAATTTGTAAAAAACTATGGTTGTATTATAACTATCCTTCAGATAACTTTTATGGAACAATAAAGGTTTAGTCTTAAGCATAATGTACAACACTTGAACAAAATCGTTAGAGCCTTTACGAGAAACTCGCGAAAAATGACATTTCATTGATGTTGAAATAACTCAAATTAAGAGAACATCGCAGGATTCTCCGTGTTACATCCACAATAGCTAAAGGAAACCAAATATTACATTTTTATACGACTTTTCGTTCTCGGAGTATTCTGTTCCTAAACACAAACATGTTTGTGAAATTGCTTTCGGGAGAAAACACCGAGACGGCAAATTCCTCAAAAATCAGTGACCAATGCAGTATAGAAACACATGGAAACCAATACTCCTTTATTTTTATCGCATCTACGTGCACTTGTTTTATATATTAACGTATGACGACATGACTACACTGCGTCGTGGCGACCGGATTACACTAACAATTGACCATTCCTCAGATTACTCCAGTACTTCCCTGAGGCTTCGGTGAATGGATAGGGTTGATACTTTTAGCTGAATTTTTATTTTATTAACGTCTAGACCTTCTTGCTTTGTTTCAGGTAAATGTTGTATTGTTTAAAAAGAGAAAACTTTTGCAATGTTTCAGTGCGGTTAAAACACACTAAAAGGGCTGCAAATTAGAAAGCCCCTAGGACAGGCTGTGTGTGCTGAATTGGTGTTTCTGGAAGAAAATTTCGATGAACTGCTTCCATGAATGGGTGAAATGTGCTACTGTTTTTATATTTTTAAGAATTATTTTAGTGTATTTTAGTGTAGTATTTGAGGACTTAATTTTATTTTAAATTATGTAACGTTTATATGAGAACACAGCAAGACGTAATGAAGATGATTTCGCCATATTTAAAGGCCTAGGTGATGGTGAAACAAAAGTTCAGCTAAAATATAACATCTTTATTTAATTTTTTCCAAGTTTTTTGGATATAGAAATTTAAAAAATTAAAAAGTAATTATTGTTAGTAAAAATATTTTAAAGTAGATAAAGCCTAGAGTAAGTGCTCAAAATCATGATGGTTATAATAAAGCTATGTTGATAAATTGGTAAATTATTATATTGATAAATTTACAAAACAACAACTATTGAATTTTCTAGACCCAATTATCTTTTTCTTTTTTTACAGGAGAGTTTGCCTACAGTCCTACACAACACGGTGTCTCTCGCATTCACCTTGCCATGTTCTTCACTCCACGAGGAGGCTGTTTAATGGCCATATCAGCTTAGCCGTCTTCTTTCACTTGAATCTAGTCTCACTCGCTTTGTGAAGTCTAGGGACACAGCTACTTCTTCGTCAATAGTCTATTTCCATGGATTTTAAGTTATATCTTCGGTACATCCCATAGCTCACAGCCATACAACAAATAATATTGTGTAATGAACTCAACAAGTTAAGAAACACATTCTACACTGCCTACAGTTCTTGCACACCAGCTGACAACCTTCCGTAATATCTACATCCCACGCAAAGCCAGTGTATTTTGATTTTGGAAATATTTTCGGCTATATCGGCTGAACGCTCACTTTTCCTAATCTACTGTAGTAGTTCTCATGCTTTTTTTCTTCATTCATCAGATTCGTCACCATCCAAATGTTCCTCTTTCTTCCATGTTTATCTTGCAACGTAGGTGTACACAGTTCATATTTCTGAAATATCCTATTACAGTATGCCCTAACGATAACCAGGACATAATATGGAAGATTTAAGGAGAGAGCATAATATTCAACGTAAGTTTATCTCTTAGGGCCAGTTGTATAAACATTTATTCAGTGGTTACCATACAATTTTAACTTTCAGTTATATTGAACTGTCCCTTTTTGATGTATATCCATTAGTCCAAGTTTGTCTTATCTTAACCAACATTTAAACGTAACTGGTGAATTTTTGAAAATTAAAACTTTAACTGAAGATTTGGAAATTTTAAATACCTTTCAAAATGTGAAATGACACTATAAATCCATGTTATAAATAGCATATTACTCAATAAATGTTATTTTGATATTATTTACATTTAGTTTGCTTTCATTTTGTCTAACATTAAAAATAGAAAAACTTTAGCTTTGTTGTTGGTAATGGTAGCTCTACATGACAAAATGCAACATTTATTTGTGTGTTATCTCATCTGGTCGTGCAATGAAAATCCATCAAGCTCTTCGTGTAGGCTATGTGATTAGAGAAGGAATCCTTTATTAGAACTGAATGACATGTTCAGGACTTCCATAAAGTGAAAAGAGAAATGACGCATGAAGGCAACTAAGGACAATGTCGTAAGAAAAACAATACTAGATTTCCACAATATTCATAACTTTTCAGGCATTATACTTACTGAAAGTTGCAATTACATACCTAAACACCTCTATGGACAGGTTAAAGAAGAGGCAAATACCCTGTTTTTTTTAATTAAACGATTGCAAATCAAATACCAAAGATATAAAAATAAAATACTCTCAACAAATGTATCTAATCTTTCGCACTGTTGCTAGATGTTTTATTATTTCCCCAGTTATTTTAACTGTGAGTTACATAATCTAGACTAAATAACATAAGTAGTTAGTTATTTTCTAACTTTGAGTTAAAATAACAGTCATAATCCGAACCTCTCGTTATATTACCAACGATGAAAGCAATGTAATACATCAGACACAATACGTGGATTGATGTATCTAAAGGCTTGGGCCTTAAGTATCTCAAAATCAAGATATCAATCCAAAGAGCGCGTTTAAATTATGAGACAAAGTTAATAATCTTTTTCAATCAAAAGGTTTATTGAAACAGAGCAACACTGGTAGGGCTACTGTTACAGTTTCCGGTTAAGAAAACGGAATTTGACAACCAAGTAACAGTCTGTTCATTATGTAAAATTATTTTCTCTTATGCTAATATTTTGTGATGTAATTTTCTTCTGTTACAAGGTACAAATTTCAACCAGACTGCTAGCCATTACTGTCAAAGCAATTAGTCACCTTGTAAATCTCTACTTAAGCCACTAATAAGCTAAAGGAAAAGTCTTTTATTGTCTGACTTTGTGCAATCAGAGTTGAAAAGTTAACGAGTCCCAGAATTATTGAGCACTGTTAACCGTTACACTTGACTGGATACCAGCATTCAATGAACATTAAGGCTGGAGCCTAAAGACATAATGACAATGCGAGATGTTTAAAAATTCATCTAAAGGACAAGCAGAGAATCAATGCTACTGAATGCCTTGATTGGTCGATCAATGGCTGAATTCTCTGAACACTCGGGAATTCCCATTAAACGATCCGAGCACAATGGACACACAAAGGAATTCTAAGCCTCCTAACATTGCAGCTACCTAATTTTCATCCTACAGGGTGATTCAAAGTAAATCACATCTTGCGAAGAACTGAAAGCTGATGTGATGTGATATACTCACACATTATCACGTGCAGCAAGTGGCTTCATTATGAGATAGACACAATTTGCCTTATAAAATATGAAGTTGTGCTTAACGTAAGGTTGGGTTGGAAAAATCTTTTCTCGCGTTTTGAGGCACTTCTTGTAAGAAAATAAGGGACATCCACAATAAAAGAATATTTATGCAAATACACCGAGCCGATGAGACATGAACCGAGATCTGCCGCTTCGAAGCCACTGAACATGCTCATATTGCTACCGCGCATCTTCAGTCCAAGCTTCTTGTCTCGCCGTCCCAGTTGTGCCACAGTGAAGTGAATAATACAACTTGCAGGTAAATACCATTTTCTCATATTGTATCACAATTTCATGAGGATTACCATTTTTCTAAATAACTATTCAATGGATTTCTATGAGTTTTACTTTTTTTTAACGTAATTAATTTCTGAACTCAAATATTTTCCATCTATCTTCATTGGTTTTCTCATAGAAAAGTAAAATGCATAAAAATATTTCAAATTTTTGAAAAGTGGGTCATTTATCCTTAGAAATAACTAATCCCCTAGTGTCTCTACCAGGCTACTAGGCTATGTTGGTAGTATTTTCAGTTGAATTCATTTGCTTTGCTATTAGTTTGAAACTAAAGTATTAAAATGAAATATTTTATCTGAAGAGAACTTGATCATCAGCTGAACTACAAAACTCATTTGTTAGACTGCTAAATCATAACTTAATTTGTTCTGCATGTTGGGCTCGTGGTTTGTCATGTCCTATTTGTTGTGATTTTATACCTATTGATCTATGTTAAGAAGTTTATCCTATTCATTATATTGAACACGACAGTTTTAATTGTGACACAGAGTATTGCAGGTCTATATTTACACACTCTCTAAATTGTACAATCTTAACATGCATTAATAGTGTAACAAGAAATCGTCGGGGTTCGAAATCAGAACCCTTAGTTTCTAATTGAAGAATGGAGGTTCCTTTATTTCCTATCACAGTGCTCTATACAACTAGAAAACTCCTGAATGTTCTCCTTTCGCACACACTGTGCGGACTCTCTAGTCAAGATGGCTCAATGTCGAGGTAGTTCCACGCCACGTCGGTCAACTCCGCAGTCCTCGCTGCCGCTGCACGATTCACCCGTCGCACTGAGTTAACCGGCACGGCACTGTCCCAGTGCAGTTCAGTTCACCAGCTCTTCCGTTCACTAGTTCCTCCGTTCACTAGTCCCTCCGGTCACTAGTTCCCGTTGACTAGTTCCTCCGTTCACTAGTCCCTCCGGTCGCTGGCTCCTCAGCTCCTCAAGTCAGTTACTTTAGGGCGCGCTGATCGGTTCACTCCGTCCAGTTCACTGTCCACACTCTGACTGACTCTGCGGCTCTGACACTCACTACTTACGGACTGACTATCACTGACTCTGACTGCGTCGGCTTCCTCACTGCCTTTATATAGCCTTCTCGAATGTTCTGGGGCTGTTGTCGCGAAGGTTCTGCCCGCGTATGATCTGGAATCCTGTGGCGGCGCTCGGTCACACCCCATAGCGAGCAGCTCCTCCATACAGCCCTTCCCCCACGGAGCGCGGCCCACTTGCTGCGCCGTGCCTCGCTAAACCACGCCCACCAGCGCTCGCCTCCCGTCCGCCTAGGCAATCATGCCATTGTGACAATAGTAATAACTACTAAGTGTTTGGACATGACATGTTTTGCTTTATTATTCACATAAAGTTGTGATTTTAAATTTCAGATGATTTGAAAATAAAATTATTACCACTTGGGATTCTCTTAGGGAAGATAGCGCTGTCGTCTCTTATGTACGGCCTGCAATGTAGTTACTTACACATTTTCAGTTCAGGTTGAGCGCAGGCCTTTATTAACGAGGGTAATTGTTAAATATAAAATTCATTAATTCAACCATAATTTTGTTTAATATTGCTTAATTCTATCTTCTGTTCAATTCATAAAATATATTATAGTATGCTGAATAAAAAGGCCTCAAGCAAAGTAAATACAAAAACTGACTAGCTTATAACTCCCTTAGGGAAACTCCCTCAGAAAAAAATTGAAATGAAAGCCTTCAGCAGTATACCAAGTATTGCATTCTTCCAAGAAAATTGCGAAGTGTGCCCGCTCTCAATCTTGCTGATCAGGAATCAAACAGCAATAAGTTAAAATATAACTATTAAGAAATATTGTCCATAAATACTTTTTGTTTGTAGTATCTTCACTTGCTAGCTTTCCTGTCATGACGGTCTGTCCTTACCTGAAAACAGAAGAAAATAATATGTTACTACGTTTCAGAAACATAGTTCTTGCAATATTCTTAGCTTCAATACAATTCATTCCCTCAACATAATATTATGATTACATGACCAACTGTAATGTTGATTTCAGACAGTTGAAGGTAAAAGAATCCGTTTGAACCGGTAGGCGATATTAACTAAAAGGATAAAATTATACCACTGAGTGTTATAAAATTATAACACTCCAGGGTGACCTACCGTGATTGATTCGCATGGAAAATGCTCTTTAATTACGAATTATTGCATGTGATTATTATGTGGACTCAGTCTGATATAATTTCATAATGTTAACACTCATTCGGCCTTTTTAAACGATAATTTTTCAATGTAGTCGCAAATATGTCATACTTGTTGACTGAAAAGCGATTTCCATTCTATCTCTTACATTGGCAACCATGTACGAGAAATCAAACACCTCTGTCTGCGCAAGTGCATACTAGATGGCAGGAGCTTTCACGAACAGCTGTAAAGCTCCCAAAAGACTGCAGCTTTAATATTAACGCCTGTCTAAAAATAGTGTTTGATACAAATGGTAAACTTAGTTTATTTTGCTCGAAGAATTGTTTCATTCGCCCTTAAGGGTTCGTTCCACCAACATATCTACTCGCAAAATAAAATCCTTCTTTTAGCCGTTGTATCATAAATAACTATGTTCCTATATGTTTGAGGGTAATAAGTGTAAAATAATAAACTTTTATTGACTTTACTATGGCATGATTATTTAACATATCAGACATTATATATAAAAAATATAGAGAACTATTTCAATATATCAACTTTTTGGAAATAATATTTATTTTTAAATAAAAGGAGCTAAATATTAATTGACTTGAAGTTAGTTTATATGTATCGAGATGCTGCCAGGTGGTTCAAGCTGTCTGCTGCCGAGAATTTAATGTTATTGTTTATGATTAAAGAGTTCAAAGACCACAGTCGTATATTCCTAATCAATATAAGATCACAGGCAATGAGAAGTAAAGTGTCTTCGAATGTTTACTAGAAATTAATGAAATGCAGGTTTCACTTTGCGTTTTAGTATACAGACTGAACGTTTCTCTTCATGTCAGTGGTTTAAGTTTTACAATATGTACAGTCTCCGATCAGAATACGAGATAACACAACTAAGCCATTGGCATTGAATGTATTTATGATTTTCAAATGTGTATTTAATGGAGGGAATATTGGATTCTGGAGATGATAGATTAACTGAAGAATAAGAATTGCATGAGAAATATAATTTTTTTTAGCCAATGGAATTATGTACATATTATGGCTGACAAGCAAGGAAAGAAAATAGCGCCGTTTTCGACCTGCAAAACGAGGGAGAAATACTGGCTGTAGCTTCCAATCTCAAACAGTCCCCAATTAATTGCTTGCAATATTCTTCTCTATTCTATAAGAGGCTTTGTCCTGACTGACTGACTGACTTACAGAGAATCAACGCAGAGCCTAAATTATAATAGGTAGGGACTTGGAATTTTGACAGTACCTTCGTTTCATATTGTAAGTGCTCACTAAGAAAGGATTTTGCGAAATTTTGACTTTAAATGCCAATAAGTAAATGTTTTTGATAATATTTAATCCCTTTTTACACAGAATTATCAACTCCAAATCACAGTTCACATGACAACATATTGTTGCCAGTGGTCTAGGATAGGTTTGGAAATAAATGAAATGGCAGTTTAACACATTATTATAGAGAATCCATCAATATAATTCATGTTACAAGTAAATATTAAAGAATGAAATCCACGAAAATAATGCAGTCACATTACTTTCTCTACCCTGGACATAGAGAAATCAATACGAAGTATGGTAATGTGTATAGGCTATTATTATATCGCCGGTTTTTGCAGAGAGAAGTATGAAAGTGATATTGCATTTCTGTTGAATTTCATCCCAAAAACGGTTTTATGGTAACATGAAAGTGGGAAATAAAATATTGCGCAAAGACAATAGACTACAATTTTATGCTACCGGAATATCTGTTTCTTTTTATTTGAACCCCTACTAGGCTTTCTGTGTACAAGCGATGGTATGCAAAATTCTACATCCTCTATGAGCCATAAAAAGCTATACCAAGCGTTTTCTGAGGGAATAGTTTAAGTGTGATAAGTCGTTCTTCCTACTTCAAATTCTAAATACCTATATCTGTATCTGCATCTGGTACCCTATGATCCCCAGGTGGGGCGAAGGGGCCTCCAATGGAGGTTTCATTACCTATACTAATTTTGATATGCTTATTTTCCGAGAGAGGGTAGAGGGACAGGTGGTAAGCCCATCGCCTCGCAACCCCCTCTGGAAACTAAGTATTTCTTGGACGTGAAAGGGCCGAGAAATTTTGTCCAGAGGCTCTAATTTAGGCTTGGAGTTCTTTTACGTGCCGTAAATCTACGACACGGGACCCCCAGCTTAAAGTCCCTCCCGGAGGACTCCGTGCCCAGGATTTTTACGTCCTGAAAAATCCATCGACCGCGGCCGGGTTTGATCCCGCGCCCTGCGGATCTAGAGGCGGGCACGCTACCTCTAGACCACCGCGGCCGACAAATACCTATATAATGACCTATAATTGAAAAATCGAAAGTCCTTCATAAGATAATTTCCAATTACAAAATAAAATACTCAGCCGACGCCGGGCCTTTTAAGCTAGTAGTCTATAATAATCTATAATAATATTTATACATCTTCATTAGTAGACTTCAAGATATTTTCCTTATTTCAAAAGTAGGCTTATGCGATATCTGCAGCATAGGCTATCGCGAGTAACAGGAAGGTAAGCCACCATTACTGAACCATGGAAACCCGAAGAGCGCATTAAAAAAAAAACGTAGTTCCCGTACATACTCGGAATGAAGACCAGAATAAGACTCCATAATACGGGATGGAATCTGGGTTACGCGTACATACAGCTCCCAGCTTGGTGCAACAAGAGCCTATGCTTGTTCTATACAAGGTTTATGAGGCACGGAGAGACGAAGTCTCTTTATGAATCTCACATTTTATGTAGCAGGCAACTAAGTGGCATCCAGCTCAGCAGAGTTTCACATGCTCCAGTACACGCCATTCTACGCCAGATTTTATGTAGTGAAGAGAATATATAGTAGTAATTGTTAAATCAATACTATACGTGGTATTAATATTAATATTACCAGAAGGAGTAGCATCAAAAAC
Source organism: Ectobius pallidus (assembly GCA_964059195.1). Classification (NCBI taxonomy): domain Eukaryota; kingdom Metazoa; phylum Arthropoda; class Insecta; order Blattodea; family Ectobiidae; genus Ectobius; species Ectobius pallidus. The sequence continues at coordinate 17,935,538 of CAXKWD010000006.1, forward strand.
TTCTATTCAATAGCGATCAAAAAAATATTTTCAACTTCATATAGTATAAGTCGGATTTAGACGTAAAAGGTATTTAACTTAACTATAAGCCTATAGCAATAATGACAAAAATTGGTGACTGAATAAGGACATAAAGTACGTAGTTTAATAAGAGCTAATAAATAGACCTCAGAATTATAGTAAGGTGCTTATTTAGTTCCTATTGGAAAATATGAAACAATAGCAGGCGTTTGCAATTTATGGAACATTATACTCATTGGGAGCAGTGGCTAAAATGAGGGTCAGTGCCTAATTCTTTCTATTTGTACGTAAACTGGCCTAAAAGCAAATTTTTGGGTTTGTAAATACGATTTTAAATGCCTCTGAAGGTTTACTTACTTCGTTTTTGGCTAGTGGATTATTATGATCTTATTTACGACGGGAAAATGATGTTTATAACGAACAGGTAAGAATTATTAATTGTCTTTGTTAGGGTAGGCAAGCCGATAGTTAATGTATTAGTTTCAGTGGTGTTTTCGGTTTGTTTAAGGCTAACATTCGGCAACAATTTAACCTAAATCTATTTCTAAGAAAATCTTATTCCTTTTCTTCCTGTGAGTTATTAAAATTATTATCATTATGATCAAATAACTAATAACATGTGATACTACAGTCATACAAATAAAAGTGTAAAAATATTTACTTTCTGCATAACCAATATTTTTTTGTGGTCAATTCATATATTAGAAATGAAACATTTTTCTTGCCTACAATTAATGAATAGTGTCCAATTATAACATTTTGTGGCAGGTGGGCGTGATGGAAGAAACCGTGACTTAAAGAGTTTCTCTTGGGGACCTCCCGTTCCCCCTTTTCATTCCACCGGGGTCTGGACTTTTGCGTCCCAAAGCCACTAAACTAGGACTTTTGCGTTTATAGATCCTCAGATCCAATGACCCGCTTGCGTCCCGAGTCTCTCTAGACTAATGATCAAATTGCGTCCCATGGAATAAAGTTAAAAATAATAATTGGCACCATGCAGTTCGTTTAGCATTACCCAGGGTACACCGCGAGAAGCCGAACTGCTACACATTCCAAACATTTTAATCCTTGCATTACTGTAAATAATAAATAAAATTGAAGCAGAGAATGAAGTTACTCTTGGTCTTTTGGCTGCCAGTTTACTTTCTTGTGGTTGGTAAGAAATTAAATGATACTGTTCGCACATATTCCATCCTGCTGAGTGCTTCAGTTCTATATTCAACCATTTTTTCTACAAAGAAGGCCTCTTTTTCATTTTTCTTGGCATTGACAACGGTTGTTGAGCGTGTGTGAATATATGTTTCTGCTTGTATATTCTTCAAGGCTTCGATTAACTGGAACAGGTGTGGGTTCGAGTGATAAAACATTCTATTCAATTTTGAATGGAATGATTTACAGCTGTTGTTGATTCATCGATCTTGTTCAAGATGGGACGCACGAGGGTTGTTTACGTCAAATTGCACCGGACGCACAAGGGTTGTTTTGATGAAGCGACCACTCGCTTTGGGACGCAAAAGGGTACGACCCATTCCACCAACACTCTCTAGTGGATCAACATCCCGTTTCCTTTCCTGGCATCGGGGCTGCTCATGTGGGCTCCATGAGCTATCAAGGGTGTGGCATACACACACATGTAACTCAGTTCGGCACAATAACCTATAAAGATTTGTTCAGTATCGGCCCGAACACGCGTCCCGCCTTGTGAATTCAATCAAATAGCAACCAACGATATATGTAATCTGTGTAGAGGTGGCAGTCTGTATTTCCATGATGACTTTACATATAAAAAATAGATTCAGAGTTTTCACCATAATCTTAGTAACTGTAATTTACACGAGATTGCTGAATTCGCTTTCTATGTCTGTTTAGCCAACTCCATTCGGGAAGTTTCCGAACAGTTGCAGGAGATTGGATTATGACTTGTTCACGTCTTCAAACTGTATCCTAAATGTATTATCTGTTCTGGTCCCTGGAGAATACAGCTCAGACCAAACTGAACTATCGGATATAAACCCTTGAGAACATTTCCGATTGCGTTTCTGCTTTCCTTGAACTCTATTTTGCCAAGAACTCTCTTTCTTCTGATCGTGAAGAAGAAAAGCGATGTTGAGAGGAATAAAAGAGAAGCCTTAAGCGATAAGGCGTGTAAAATTTCATCCACTGTATCTCGGCAACATGGTGTTATCTCTGTCTAGTTCATTTCAAATCTAGTCATTTTAAATACGGATCTCGATGATAAATGTTATATAACAAAATAATGTAATAATTGTTTGTGCAGATGAATAGAAGGAATAAGGTGAAGATGTATTATCTATCAGTGATGTCTGGGATAAATGAGGGCCAGTTTCAGGCACCAGATATTTGTTGTGAGAATGAAAATATGTTTTAAAAGTGGATTTCTTAAAATTCTTGTACAAGAAGTTTTTTTATGATGCTGTTTTTCTTCAATTTCAGTTTAATGCTATCATAATCAAAACTCGAATGTTACTGCATCCAGTGGCGCACGCGCGTCAGAAAATCGAAACCACTAACTTTTGATGAATACATCTACCATACTTTTTTCGTACATACCCCGGTATGTTATCGTGGTGGAAAATCAGACTTCCAAAGCCCAATGCGGCACAGTTGCGTCAAAGCCTGTAACATTTCGAAATTTATATCGGCCTATATACAGGGTGTCTTCTATTAACGTTTAAAACTCTCCGTAGCGACGTAGATGACATTGAGACAAGTAATTTGATATAGGACACATGTGGTCGAAAATGTCGGGAAATGCCTTAAAAATGAAGGACAAATGTGAAACATATGACGTCACCAGTGACGACACACTGCTAGCTGCCGGGCTCGTTGACTCCGACGCACACCTAAGCATTCAAAGCAATTGTCGAATGTCACATCACTGTAGCTCTGTGTCTGCTTGTGCGACTCGAGTGCGTAGGGTTGAAGGTTCCCCTGGGTCTGTCAACTTGTTTTTTTTTTTTTTTCTTTTTTTTTGTCACTCGTGTCAGCAACCATTTTTCTTCGCTCACATGTCAGCAAACATTCTTTTTCTGTTATGTACCATTAGACCACAATTACGTACAGTACTGTCAAGCAGATGTACGCAATGCTGAGCAGTTACTTCTTTTCTCTCGTATTTTATTTGATTAAATTTGAAGAAACAAAAGAAAAATAAAAGAACGAAAACGTGCGTTTTGTAACCAAAAATGTACTTTTATTGAACTCAGTCTGTTAACACAGATCTGCGCTTCCGATCACATTCGTAAGACGAAGTGTTCTACGTAATGTAAACAAACAGTTTGCTGACACATGAGCGAAGAAGAAGAAAAACAATTTTTTTTGGCACATCTTCATTGACAGATAAGTACACTAAAAATATCTTGTGTATTAAAAACGCTTGAAACTTTTTTTTTCGTGTTCTTTCGTTTCTTCAAATTTAACAAATCCCAATCGTTAAGAAAACATCGAGGAGATTTAAATACGAAAGAAAAAAGTTATTCATGAACTTCGCAAACTGTACATTTACTTAACAGTACTGTGCTTTACTGTACTGTAGTGTGGTATAACAACAAAAAATAGCACATAAATGTTGTTTTCCTTTCTCTCTCTCTCTCTCTCTCTCTCTTTCTCTTTCTGTGGCACATATTTGTTAACAGACTGAAAACGATAGAACTAACTTTGTGTGTTAAAAAACACACGGTGCCGGTAATGTATTATGTCTGTTGATTCTTCAAAAACAAAATAAAACACAGTACTGTTCGAGACACAAAAAAATACGGTATTCCTGAACTTTGCATACACCTACTTAACAGTACTCTCCTGTACATAATTATTGTGGTCTAATGTTGAAGCAAAACAAAACTTTTTTTTGTGACAGATCTGTGTTAACAGACTGAGTTCAATAAAAGTACATTTTTGGTTACAAAACGCACGTTTTCGTTCTTTTATTTTTCTTTTGTTTCTTCAAATTTAATCAAATAAAATACGAGAGAAAAGAAGTAACTGCTCAGCATTGCGTACATCTGCTTGACAGTACTGTACGTAATTGTGGTCTAATGGTACATAACAGAAAAAGAATGTTTGCTGACATGTGAGCGAAGAAAAATGGTTGCTGACACGAGTGACAAAAAAAAAGAAAAAAAAAAAAAAAACAAGTTGACAGACCCAGGGGAACCTTCAACCCTACGCACTCGAGTCGCACAAGCAGACACAGAGCTACAGTGATGTGACATTCGACAATTGCTTTGAATGCTTAGGTGTGCGTCGGAGTCAACGAGCCCGGCAGCTAGCAGTGTGTCGTCACTGGTGACGTCATATGTTTCACATTTGTCCTTCATTTTTAAGGCATTTCCCGACATTTTCGACCACATGTGTCCTATATCAAATTACTTGTCTCAATGTCATCTACGTCGCTACGGAGAGTTTTAAACGTTAATAGAAGACACCCTGTATATAGGCCGATATAAATTTCGAAATGTTACAGGCTTTGACGCAACTGTGCCGCATTGGGCTTTGGAAGTCTGATTTTCCACCACGATAACATACCGGGGTATGTACGAAAAAAGTATGGTAGATGTATTCATCAAAAGTTAGTGGTTTCGATTTTCTGACGCGCGTGCGCCACTGGATGCAGTAACATTCGAGTTTTGATTATGATAGCATTAAACTGAAATTGAAGAAAAACAGCATCATAAAAAAACTTCTTGTACAAGAATTTTAAGAAATCCACTTTTAAAACATATTTTCATTCTCACAACAAATATCTGGTGCCTGAAACTGGCCCTCATTTATCCCAGACATCACTGATAGATAATACATCTTCACCTTATTCCTTCTATTCATCTGCACAAACAATTATTACATTATTTTGTTATATAACATTTATCATCGAGATCCGTATTTAAAATGACTAGATTTGAAATGAACTAGACAGAGATAACACCATGTTGCCGAGATACAGTGGATGAAATTTTACACGCCTTATCGCTTAAGTCTTCTCTTTTATTCCTCTCAACATCGCTTTTCTTCTTCACGATCAGAAGAAAGAGAGTTCTTGGCAAAATAGAGTTCAAGGAAAGCAGAAACGCAATCGGAAATGTTCTCAAGGGTTTATATCCGATAGTTCAGTTTGGTCTGAGCTGTATTCTCCAGGGACCAGAACAGATAATACATTTAGGATACAGTTTGAAGACGTGAACAAGTCATAATCCAATCTCCTGCAACTGTTCGGAAACTTCCCGAATGGAGTTGGCTAAACAGACATAGAAAGCGAATTCAGCAATCTCGTGTAAATTACAGTTACTAAGATTATGGTGAAAACTCTGAATCTATTTTTTATATGTAAAGTCATCATGGAAATACAGACTGCCACCTCTACACAGATTACATATATCGTTGGTTGCTATTTGATTGAATTCACAAGGCGGGACGCGTGTTCGGGCCGATACTGAACAAATCTTTATAGGTTATTGTGCCGAACTGAGTTACATGTGTGTGTATGCCACACCCTTGATAGCTCATGGAGCCCACATGAGCAGCCCCGATGCCAGGAAAGGAAACGGGATGTTGATCCACTAGAGAGTGTTGGTGGAATGGGTCGTAACCTTTTGCGTCCCAAAGCGAGTGGTCGCTTCATCAAAACAACCCTTGTGCGTCCGGTGCAATTTGACGTAAACAACCCTCGTGCGTCCCATCTTGAACAAGATCGATGAATCAACAACAGCTGTAAATCATTCCATTCAAAATTGAATAGAATGTTTTATCACTCGAACCCACACCTGTTCCAGTTAATCGAAGCCTTGAAGAATATACAAGCGAAACATATATTCACACACGCTCAACAACCGTTGTCAATGCCAAGAAAAATGAAAAAGAGGCCTTCTTTGTAGAAAAAATGGTTGAATATAGAACTGAAGCACTCAGCAGGATGGAATATGTGCGAACAGTATCATTTAATTTCTTACCAACCACAAGAAAGTAAACTGGCAGCCAAAAGACAAAGAGTAACTTCATTCTCTGCTTCAATTTTATTTATTATTTACAGTAATGCAAGGATTAAAATGTTTGGAATGTGTAGCAGTTCGGCTTCTCGCGGTGTACCCTGGGTAATGCTAAACGAACTGCATGGTGCCAATTATTATTTTTAACTTTATTCCATGGGACGCAATTTGATCATTAGTCTAGAGAGACTCGGGACGCAAGCGGGTCATTGGATCTGAGGATCTGAAACGCAAAAGTCCTAGTTTAGTGGCTTTGGGACGTAAAAGTCCAGACCCCGGTGGAATGAAAAGGGGGAACGGGAGGTCCCCAAGAGAAACTCTTTAAGTCACGGTTTCTTCCATCACGCCCACCTGCCACAAAATGTTATAATTGGACACTATTCATTAATTGTAGGCAAGAAAAATGTTTCATTTCTAATATATGAATTGACCACAAAAAAATATTGGTTATGCAGAAAGTAAATATTTTTACACTTTTATTTGTATGACTGTAGTATCACATGTTATTAGTTATTTGATCATAATGATAATAATTTTAATAACTCACAGGAAGAAAAGGAATAAGATTTTCTTAGAAAAAATAGATTTAGGTTAAATTGTTGCCGAATGTTAGCCTTAAACAAACCGAAAACACCACTGAAACTAATACATTAACTATCGGCTTGCCTACCCTAACAAAGACAATTAATAATTCTTACCTGTTCGTTATAAACATCATTTTCCCGTCGTAAATAAGATCATAATAATCCACTAGCCAAAAACGAAGTAAGTAAACCTTCAGAGGCATTTAAAATCGTATTTACAAACCCAAAAATTTGCTTTTAGGCCAGTTTACGTACAAATAGAAAGAATTAGGCACTGACCCTCATTTTAGCCACTGCTCCCAATGAGTATAATGTTCCATAAATTGCAAACGCCTGCTATTGTTTCATATTTTCCAATAGGAACTAAATAAGCACCTTACTATAATTCTGAGGTCTATTTATTAGCTCTTATTAAACTACGTACTTTATGTCCTTATTCAGTCACCAATTTTTGTCATTATTGCTATAGGCTTATAGTTAAGTTAAATACCTTTTACGTCTAAATCCGACTTATACTATATGAAGTTGAAAATATTTTTTTGATCGCTATTGAATAGAAGTTTTTGATGCTACTCCTTCTGGTAATATTAATATTAATACCACGTATAGTATTGATTTAACAATTACTACTATATATTCTCTTCACTACATAAAATCTGGCGTAGAATGGCGTGTACTGGAGCATGTGAAACTCTGCTGAGCTGGATGCCACTTAGTTGCCTGCTACATAAAATGTGAGATTCATAAAGAGACTTCGTCTCTCCGTGCCTCATAAACCTTGTATAGAACAAGCATAGGCTCTTGTTGCACCAAGCTGGGAGCTGTATGTACGCGTAACCCAGATTCCATCCCGTATTATGGAGTCTTATTCTGGTCTTCATTCCGAGTATGTACGGGAACTACGTTTTTTTTAATGCGCTCTTCGGGTTTCCATGGTTCAGTAATGGTGGCTTACCTTCCTGTTACTCGCGATAGCCTATGCTGCAGATATCGCATAAGCCTACTTTTGAAATAAGGAAAATATCTTGAAGTCTACTAATGAAGATGTATAAATATTATTATAGATTATTATAGACTACTAGCTTAAAAGGCCCGGCGTCGGCTGAGTATTTTATTTTGTAATTGGAAATTATCTTATGAAGGACTTTCGATTTTTCAATTATAGGTCATTATATAGGTATTTGTCGGCCGCGGTGGTCTAGAGGTAGCGTGCCCGCCTCTAGATCCGCAGGGCGCGGGATCAAACCCGGCCGCGGTCGATGGATTTTTCAGGACGTAAAAATCCTGGGCACGGAGTCCTCCGGGAGGGACTTTAAGCTGGGGGTCCCGTGTCGTAGATTTACGGCACGTAAAAGAACTCCAAGCCTAAATTAGAGCCTCTGGACAAAATTTCTCGGCCCTTTCACGTCCAAGAAATACTTAGTTTCCAGAGGGGGTTGCGAGGCGATGGGCTTACCACCTGTCCCTCTACCCTCTATCGGAAAATAAGCATATCAAAATTAGTATAGGTAATGAAACCTCCATTGGAGGCCCCTTCGCCCCACCTGGGGATCATAGGGTACCAGATACAGATACAGATATAGGTATTTAGAATTTGAATATTAGCATCTTACTATTTTTCCCAATTCTACAGGCGCAATGTGTAAAATTTCTTTAAGAACTGGTCAGAAACTTAGAATTGCATTGAGATCGCACAATAGGGGTTGAAAGTGCATAAGGAGTTGTACATTCGAATTTGTTTATTGCCTATAATTTTCTCCGTGTTCCACAGTGTAAGATTTTATAAGAAATCGCCGAAGAATGAGCAATTGCATAGAAATCACCTAATAGGGGTTGAAATTGCGTAAGGGGTTGTATATTCCAATCTTATTGTTGCCTACAATTTTTCCCACGTTCCACAGTCTCTGTATGTAAAATTTGATAATAATCGCTGAAGAATGTGCAATTTTATATAAATCACCCTAATAGGGGTTGAAATTTCGTAGGGGGTAGTATGTTCGCATTTTTTTGTTGCTTATAATTTTCTCCATGTTCCAGAGTTTCTATGTGTAAAACGTTATAAGATATCGCCAAAGAATGCGCAATTATCCTGAAGGGGGTTGAAATTGTGTAAGGGGTTGGATATTCGAATCTTACCGTTGCCTATAATTTTCTCCACGTTCCACAGTCTTTGTGTGTAAAATTTGATAATATTGCCAAAGAATGTACAATTGTAAAGAAATATCATAAAAGGGGGTTTAAAATATATAAGGGATGGTTTGTTCGAATAGAATTGTTGGCTACAATTTCTCCTAGTTCTTCTGGCGCTGGGTATAATTACCCTGTAAAAATACCAGTATTTATATTTTAATAGCGAAAACATTACTTATAGGGGTGGGTGTTAAGGAAGGGGTAATTAGTCAGAATTCTCATGTAGGCTAGTTTTACTTCTTCTGGTTGAAGAGGTTTGCTGTTCAAAATTTGGTAAGGAAAAAGGTCAATTCATGTATTTTGTATACAGCACATGTTAATAATAGGGATGAAAACGCGAAGGGGATGGTTTATAAGAATTTACCGTACTCTAGATTCTCTCCTAGTTGAGAGGGGTAGTTCTGATTCTCTCCTAGTTGAGAGGGGTAGTTCTACAACATATTTAGGTAATTTTGGTGTAAACATATAGATGTGTAAATGTAACTTCTCTGTAGGGGTTGGAAACTGTGTAGGGTGTTGTGTCCAATGTTTGTTGTAATTAAGTTGTGTTTCGAAATCTTTTTACCACCATCTCAGTGAGCAATATTCGGTTAAAACTATCCGAGGATTTAAATATAGGTTACAAGAATATTGGACAAGAAACGAATACACGATTATCCGAAAACCCATATTCGGATAACCGATTATTCGGTTTTATTTGCACGGTATTTGTACGCTATAGGTATCCGGTTATCCGGATAGACAAATACTTCGGTTACTTGTCCGAGCCCTACCGCAAACCACTGTGTGGAGAACTCTCCGCTACAAATTGCACAAACGTGCATATCACATCCAGGTCGTACAGAAGCTTGAAGCTGAGGACTATGCACCCAGAGAAGCTGTGTGTTATGATCTACTAGAAGCTATGGAAAATTACAATTTGATGGACAATGTTTTATTTAGTAATGAAGCTACATTTCACACCTGTGGACATGTGAATAGACACAATTGAAGGATATGGACAGAGGACCAGCCAAATGTGATGCAGGAGTGGGAACGGGACACACCCAAAGTAAATGTGTAGTTAGGGTTAGCTAGGTCAAAAGTTTACGGGCCCTTCATGTTGCAGAATCAACTGTTACTGTAAACACATACCTCGATATGTTGGAACAATTTTTGGAACCCCAATTGGTATCTGATGGGATTATGGATACTGTCGTTTTACAACAGAATAGAGCACCACCCCATTTTGCCATTATGGTTCGCGACTACCTAAATGAAGATTTTCCTGGCAGATGGATTGGTCGCGCCACGCCAATTATTTGGCCTGCCCGCTCACCAGACCTGACACCCTTAGACTTTTTTCCCTGGGGATTTATAAAGTCTAGGGTGTACCAGGTGAAGATCAACAGCATTCGACATTTAAAACAGCGGATTAGAGCCATGGCTGCTGAGATTACACCAGCTATGCTTGAGAGTTTTTCGGAGTGTAGTGGAGCGATGGTCGTTGTGTCTAGACGTGCAAGGTGGTTACATTGAAATGCATTGAAATTATGTCCTACTGTGGTATATGTTTCAGTACTATTACATATTGTGTAATAATACCTGTTTAAATACAAAATGTATAGTGACTTTTGAATCACCCTGTACTTCGAACGCCAAATCATCAAAATTATTACCACTAAGGCTGTAAAAATTTGTTTATAGTACATAGACCATGAAAATTTGTTTGTATGAGTGTTCTAGACCTAATGTTTTTTTCGTTTTAAATTGACTACTTTTATCCGGGGCCCATACAAAAATCATAGGATATCGTTTATTTTATTATACTTTGTACTTTGTATACTTTATGGGGTTACACATACTCTTTGTTTTTAATACTACATAAGATTTATACTGTGCAAATCCAGTTAATTAACTCTCATCTAATGGATTCTGATTCTGATAACATTTAAATTGATGGTTTGTGTATATAAATATATTATATTTGAATAACGTTTAAGTTATTAGTATTGCTTAATGGTGTTTCTAAAGTATATACAGAAACAAATTCATCTTAATTTCACGTATAGGATATTGATTTTGTGGTTACAGAAATCTCAACCTCAATGGGGAATGGCGTCGCGCAGGAACAGCAGACATCTTGATTTTTATCTGCATGCAATTTTATTTTCAAACGCAATACTGTACTTCATTGATGCCTTGTAAGCCGTTAACATGAATAAGTTGTTTAACACAGTTCGAGATGAACCACACGAAGATGCAATGTTGCTGAAGAGTGAAGCATAACTTTGTTCAGGATTTAGCCAAGAGAAGGAAGTAACTACACATGACACAGATGACGACAGTAATTACACAAGTAGGTCTATTGTTATTCCTGGCAGTGGAGAGGGGGCTCGCCAATCTTCACTTTCCTGTCCTTGCCACCAAGTTTTCAACTAAGATGGATGGATTCCACAAAAGGGACTTTCTCGCACATTTCACCCCCACCTATCGCGTTAACATCGCTTATAATGGTCACCAGCAACTTTTTATCTAACAATATTACTATCCATTCTTCTTTTTCCTGGAACGCCAAACTTGTATTTCTCTGAGCTCTCGGCATTTTATCATCGTCATGCCTGTCTCAAATAATTGCAAACTTTGGCAGTAGTACTAACTACTCTTGTAGTGACATGACTTCATAATACCTTGTTAGCCTACTGCAGTGGTTTCAAAATGTGCAGCGAAGTTCTGCACAGCTAATTACGTGTTCTGTAAACTCAAACCGCTCCAACTTTTGTTCTTGTACCATTTCAAGCTATTTCGAATGATTTGAAACCAAACAAATGAGTCAGTGAAAATATCGCGTTCCCGTAGAAACTGTGCATATGGATTACTGAAGCAGAAATCAAGACTGTAGGTTTTGGATGCCAGTGGTTGTGAATAACGCGTTCCTATAAGGCTCGAAACTGTTGCTGATTTTCACGAACTGTTCAAACTCGCTCAAAACCAAATTGCACAGAATTTTAGTGTTGATGAACAATACCAATAAAAAAGATATATAAGCTTTCATGAACCACAGATTATTGTCTCTGTTGGACATTCTCATGTAATGTTCAACAGAGACAATAACCTGAGGTTCATGAAAGGTTGTATATCTATCTTGAATGTTAACTGTACAATAACATTGGGAGCCCGGTCACAAAAATCACTAATTAGTGTGCCTCACAGTACTGCGTATGACATAACTTGTCTGCCTGTGAGGTAGACCATTAGGGCAATTAGTCATAGAAGGGAGGTTCCATCTGAAGCTGTGAATTGAACTCCGGCTTAGCTCAGTTGGTAGAGCATTGGCGCGAATAGCCAAAGTTCCTGGGTTCAAGTCCCAATGTCGGGGGAATTTTCTCCTATAATATTTTCACCAATAAGAACCCTGCATGCTTTCCTTTCTCATCACTGGCAGGCTTTATTTAGGAGAAAGGGAATATGTGTAGTGTGTCATTTTTGAATATATGTATGGCTGGTATTTATTTAATGTGTAATGTATATGTAACTTATTTAATGTGATATTTAATGTGTAGTATCATTTTTTAATATATGTATGGCTGGTATTTATTGCACCACTGCCACCGGGTTGTTGACCCACATGCAGTGCAAGAAAATACATAAATATATGTCGGAATGTACACACGACTTTACTGATTATTATCAAAACTAAACCAAACGTAAGCACAAAGTCTGGAACAAGACAATCAAAAGCACCTGTCTGGAAAGGTCTCATTATTTCTAATCATTAGGACAAGGCATTTGATGATTTTGCATCTTTTTTATATGAAGATTAAAATATAGCTTGAACATATATAAATGTGTATTATGAAATAATTTATTAAATAAGGGCAATTTTTTTTTGCATCATTTTGTTTTATTTTGCATTTATCGTCATTTTCCAGAGATAGATCATTTTTTGGCAATTTTTAGGTCATTTCCGGTATTTTAGGTCATGTTTCATTGAAGGTAGAGAGGAGCTTTTCCATGTACAAATCGTTACTTTCAGACAACAGACAATCGTTTTTATTTCAGAATCTCCGCGAAGTGTTCATAGTTCATTTTAATTCAGGTTTAACGTAAACACCATACAAGTTTGTCTTGTGACAATAAAGATTTCTAACTTTATTTTTTAAATGACACATATTTGCTAGGGGCAATTTGATGGGCATGCCATTTCATAAAGAATTTTCGGTATGCCGAAGTAGTAAGTTTATGGCTTACATTTATTTACTTCTTTAGTAACAAAATAAATGTTTTATAATGTAATTTCATATAGAACACGTCGTCAAATTATTTTAGCAATTCATCACTTTAAAAAAATTATACGTAATAATGGTAAATTTATTGGTCTTTTTTCTATTTTAGGTCATAAGTAGATCATATGGCCTTAACTTCGCCAGTTGAAATAATAATAATAATAATAATAATGATAATAATAATAATAATAATAATAATAATAATAATAATAATAATAATAATAATAATAATAATAATACTCGTAATAAAGTGTGTGTGGAACCCACGCGACAGAAGTGAAACTTGTTTTTAAAATTTTGTCAATTTTTGGTTATTGGCTTTTTTCAATTTTGGATTATTGGACTTTTTAATATTGGATTTTTTAACATTTATAATTTTGGACTTTTGGATTTTTTAATTTTGGATCTTTGAATGTTTAATTTTGGATTTTCTTAATTTTGGATCTTTCAATTTTTTAGTCCTTTGGTTTTTTAAATTTTGGATTTTGGGAATTTTAAATTTTGGTTTTTATAATTCTTTAAATTTTGGATTCATTAATTTTTTTTTTTGTTTTCAAAAATTTTGGATATTTGGTTTTTTAATTTTGAATTTTTTATTTCTTAAATTTTGTATATTTTTTAAATTTTGGATCTTTGAATTTTTTAATTTTGGAATTTTGGATATTTTAATTTTGGATTTTTTAAATTTTGGATCTTTTAATTTCTTATTTTTGGAGTTTTTAATTTTGGATTATTGATTATTAATTTTGGATTTTTAGATTTTTCAATTTTGGATTATCGATTTTTAATTTTTAATTTATTTGCAAATTTCATATTTATATTTTTTGAATTTTTATTTTTTGGAATTTCTAATTTTGTATAATCGATTTCTTAATTTGGGATTTTTAGATTTTTTCAATATTGGATTATAATTTATTTTAAATTTTAGATTTTGGATTTTTTAATTTTGGATTTTTTTTTATTTTTTATTTTAATTTTTTTTAATTTTGGATATTTGGATTTTTTCATTTCGTATTTTTTATTTTTTAAATTTTTATTTTTGGACTTTTCAATTTTGGATTTTTGATGTTTTAATTTTGGAATTTTGGATTTTTTATTTTGTCCTTTAAATCGTATAACAGTCGATTACTCCTAAGCAATGAGTTGATTGTTTTCTATGCAGTCCGTTCCGTCACACCTCACTAATTTCGTGACGATTTTGAGTGTGACACTAATTTCGTGACGATTTCTGAGCGTGACACAAGGTCTCGATTTACCCCTACCGCTGCTAAAGAAGTTTCACTTCAATAATAATAATAATAATAATAATAATATTATTATTATTGATAATGGAACGAGACGTCTAGTTTTCAGACATTCAGAATTATGTAATATTTATGGAATAAAGAGGAAGAATCATGACATCCGTGTTGCTGACTAAACAATATACTTTATATTAATCTCCTTGCCAAGACACCTCATTTATTTCCTCCCACATGGATCCTAATCAATTCAATTGTATCCAGTAAAAATATGAATGTATTCTGTTTTATGTTTTGCTTTAAATAATTTGCTATTATACGTTAATAATAATAATAATAATTATTATTATTATTATTTATTATTATTATTATTTATTTCTTATTATTATTATTCATTATCATGGCCTACTTAATATTAAATTAGATTTATAATGCATCTACACACATAAGAATATGCAATATTTTCATATCAGCTTTTACTCCTATGCAGTTTACAGATACGCAATCGCCGTGTTTAATTACTCTTTTTCGTTATAGAAGCCAAAGGTATGAATGTGTTCAGTATTCAGTTCTTATTAATACACATAAAACAAGTAAATATGTCAGTGATTAATGTATGAGGATTGAGATGGCGATTGGTTGATATTTCATATATCCTTAAACTGGATTGGTACTGATCCTTTACAATAATAGATGTAATAGGCTATAGGTTCTCGGTATGAAACAACTAGGACGTCGTAACCTGCTCTTGTATTATGGATGCCACTTTTTAAAGTATCTTTTTCCAAGAATGCTGTTAGCTCAAGAGCCTATAAGTTATACGTTTCAAATTTGCCTCTGTGGTAATTGGCGCAATCCGCCAATTCTTTCCCGCGTGTGTTTGTCATTTCCTGTGTGGGCATCTGCTTACGGCTTACCCACGCCAGTTAGTTGTGAAGATGCAGCAGCCTGCACTAGACGTTTGGCACGATTGCTCCTGTGTGTAGGACAATAGCCAGGTTGTAGGCGTTATTACTCATCTTATTTTCCACACCAATTCGCTCCTTTAATATTAGGCAGCTCGCGTGTGAAGTTCCGGGATTCATATTGTATTTTCAGTGCAAATTACAATTATCTCCATTGTGTTAATAGCCCAGTCGCCACGTGTATTCGAAACAAAGAACTTGGTACTAGCGCTTATAGAATCTACTTGGCGGGAGTGGTGTATTGCTCCTAGCAACAGTAAATGTGTCTCCCTAAACATTGTATTCCTCTCGGGCCGGATTATTTTGATACCTCCGGGCAGGGTTTGATTTTTGCAATAATTTTCTGAATATTGTACATTGTGCAACGCATGTTGTACTCACGTGTTACGTCGTGCACTCTCGGGTCTT
Organism: Ectobius pallidus; assembly: GCA_964059195.1. Lineage (NCBI taxonomy): Eukaryota > Metazoa > Arthropoda > Insecta > Blattodea > Ectobiidae > Ectobius > Ectobius pallidus. Next base: position 17,951,211 of record CAXKWD010000006.1, read on the forward strand.
CGTGTCGCGCTCGGCTGTTTCGACCTTCAACTGCCTCCAGTGCTTCGCGTCAGCTGTGCCTTCTTCTGCGTGCGGATTCATGGTCACCGCCCCTACGAGAAGACAACCGCCTCCAAGACTGCAGTGGACTGCCTAATCACTTTCTTCTGACAACATAAAATAACTGTTTCATCTCAACATGGAAGAGGAAATTAAGGCTTTAGTCAGACGTCGAGGTGTCAGTAAAAGAAAGTTTACACTGACACAGAACTTTCTCAACGACATATCTGAAGATGTTAGTATATTTGTGATCAAAGCGCATTATGAAAAGTTATTGAATGAAATTGACAAGTTTGAAGCTGTGCAAACGCAGATTGAATCTTTGGTGGAAACTGATACAGAACTTGATACTCACATACAATATGCAGACGAGGTATCAATGCTGTATATTGATCTAAAAGCAAGGTTAAGTGAGTTAATCCATGCTCGTGAGCCTACTTCAGTTAGTGTCAATTCAAACAACAGTGACACACGACAAACAGTGAACTCCAGTGCTTCGCAGACAAGCAATGTGATAAAATTGCCAACGATTCAGCTTCCAGTGTTCACAGGCAATGTAACTAAATTCAAGCATTTTTATGATACATTCTCAAGTTTGATTGTAAACAATGGTGGTTTATCACCCATTCAAAAATTCCATTATTTAGTTGCTTCAGTAAAGGGTAAAGCTCATATGTTATTGCAAAATTTGCCAGTGACGAGTGATAACTTCCAAGTTGCCTGGGATATGCTTTGTGCAAGATACAACAACAAACGGTTGATTGCTATAGCCCACATTAAGCATCTTCTGTCCCTACCTGTAGCGCGACAAGACACAGTAGCAGACTTGAGAAGCTTATTGAATCAATTCCAAAACAACTTGCATGCTATTGAAGCGTTAGAATTAGAAGTGCCACTTCATGAAATAATTCTAATGCAATTGTTATTGGAGCACCTGCCAGACCGCGTGCAACGTGAATGGGAATCCAGAATCGATTCTCAAACCTTTACTTCGTTAAATGATCTTGTGTTATTTCTAGAAGCGAAGTCTCATTCTCTAGAGGTGCTGTCGAACAATTCCTGCAACAGGTCCAGCCCATCAAAACCTAGAAATGAACGTCGTGAGACTAGGAATCAGCATAGTGACAGTCGTCAGTCATATGTGTCGACAACTGAACAGTCATGCCCTCAGTGTCAAAGCGGCCATAACCTGTCTAAATGTAAACGGTTCCGTCAGCTGAGTGTTGAACAGCGATGGAAGGTTGTGAAAAGCAAGAATTTGTGTTTCAACTGCTTCTCTAATACACATTGAGTGAATCAGTGCAACGTATCTTCATTTTGCAACTGTGGCAAGGTGCACAGCAAGATGTTGCACAACAATGATCACATGAGAACGGTTTCTCACTCCACTGAAGGCAGTGATACAGTGAATAACAACAGGACTGAGGCGCCTGCGAGTTATTGCTCAGTGAAAATAAAGCCAGTGCTTCACGTCTTACTTGCGACTGCAAGGGTCGAAGTGCAAGACAAGCTTGGTAACTATATTCAGTGTAAGGCCCTTCTAGACTCTGCCAGTCAGGCCAGTTTCGTGTCTGCGGATCTAGCTAGGCGTCTGCAACTTCCCACAATGACAGCTGATACGCCTGTCAAAGGTATAAATTTTACTTCATCGAATGCCAGTCATAGTGTGAACATTAATGTGAGATCCATGATTTACAACTATCGGATGAATCTAGATTGCCTAATCCTTCCTCGCATAACAGGGAAGCTACCTGCAGTCCGAATTGACCCATCCTCGTGGAACATTCCCTCGGACATTCCATTAGCCGATCCTAGATTCAATATCCCTTCTGAAATTGATTTGCTTATTGGAGGAGCATTATTCTTCGAGCTTTTCCATGGTAAGATCTTGACCAATCCCTGCTTTTCCTACACTGATTAGTACAGAACTAGGATGGATATTGTCTGGAACCATTCCTAAATCCTCTGTTAAAGGCAATCTGGATGCGGGTTCCCAGCACAACTTTTTCATCTCTACGGACAATGTGGACAAGCAGCTGCGACGGTTTTGGGACCTCGAAGACTTTCCACAACACATGTTAACACAAGAAGAGAAACGGTGCGAACAGCATTATGCAGAGAATACCACTCGCAATGACGATGGTAGTTTTACGGTACGTCTGCCAATGAAACAAGATAAAACGTCATTGGGTGAGTCCAGACAACAATCAGTTAAGCCTATTGAATCATGGCCCAAGCAGCCTCAGCAATTCAGCTGCAGGACATGGGTGAGCAGCGTGACACAGTCTGCCTAGTCACACATGCTGCAGAAGACTTTATGCTACGCTTTTCCAAGCTGACACGTTTACAGAGAGTTACTTCGTATATGCTACGCTTCATAAACAACTGTAGATGCCAAGCTAAACGTCACGGCCCTCTCACAGTTGAAGAAGTACAACCAGCTTTGTTGCTTTGCATAATAATAGCTCAGCAAGCAGCCTATTCTCATGAACTGTCCGATCTCCAGAGCAAGATGCAAGTGAACGCCAAGAGTTCTCTCCATTCCTTGGTGCCTTTTGTGGACAAGGATGGCCTACTCCGAGTGGGTGGACGTTTGGAGAAAGCTGAGTTACCACATGATGAACGACATCAGCTTATCCTCTCTCCAGGTCACCACCTCACTAAGTTGATAATTGAATCCGAGCATCTGCGACTGCTTCATGCATCACATCAGCTGCTTATATCTTCTCTGCGAGAACGATATTGGATTCTAGTGTACGTAGAATTGTTAAGTCTACGCTACACCGATGCGTAACTTGTTTCAAGTTGAAGGCCAAAGGTGCTCACCAGCTGATGGGCACCCTACCTTGTTACAGGGTGACCCCTGCTAGAACATTTCTACGTTCTGCAGTTGACTACGCCGGACCGTTCTTCATAAGATTCGGCTCCCCCCGCAGCAAAACTCAGGTCAAAGCGTACATTGCTATCTTCGTATGCTTGGCTACGAAAGCAGTTCACATCGAGCTGGTTTCAGACCTTACTTCTGATGCCTTCATCGCCGCCCTGCGCAGATTCACATCTCGTAGAGGACTTTGCAAGGAAATACTCAGCGATAATGGGACGAATTTTGTTGGTGCTAACAACAAGCTGCGCGAACTGCGTCTCTTGCTTCAGTCCAGCACCCATCAACAAGTCCTCCAAGACTACGCATCATCTAATGAATTCACATGGCATTTCATCCCTCCGAGCTCCCCTCATTTTGGAGGCCTCAAAGGCGGCTGTCAAATCCATGAAGTTTCATTTACGAAGAGTGATGGGTAGCCAAGTGTTTACCTATGAGCAGCTTTCTACAATTCTCACCCAGATTGAGGCCTGTCTAAACTCTCGACCTCTCATACGCCTAAGTGATGATCCTAGCGACTCATCCTATCTATCTCCTGGACACTTTCTCATTGGTGAAAAACTCACAGCCCTTCCTTCTCCTCCTAAGGCAGAGAATGTCTCTCATGTTGCTAAATGGCACCAGCTACAAACCTACATACATCATATATGGCAGCGTTGGTCAGCTGACTACCTAAATTCCCTGCAGCAGAGGCAGAAGTGGTCTGCGTCCAGCGAAAATATTCAAGTTGGTAATCTCGTCCTCTTGAAAGAAGATAATTCTCCACCGCTCCAGTGGAAGCTGGGAATCATCTCGTCAGTACATCCTGGTGACGACGGTCTAGTGCGTGTTGTGACAGTGCGTACGTCCAGTGGCAAATGCAAGCGACCTATTGTAAAGGTGTGTCCCTGGCCCAATCAGTAAAGTGTTATGTTGATCTATCAGTAAAGTGTTATGTAAAATCTGTCGATTTTAGGCGGGAGTATGTTAGCTCAAGAGCCTATAAGTTATACGTTTCAAATTTGCCTCTGTGGTAATTGGCGCAATCCGCCAATTCTTTCCCGCGTGTGTTTGTCATTTCCTGTGTGGGCATCTGCTTACGGCTTACCCACGCCAGTTAGTTGTGAAGATGCAGCAGCCTGCACTAGACGCTTGGCACGATTGCTCCTGTGTGTAGGACAATAGTCAGGTTGTAGGCTTTATTACTCATCTTATTTTCCACACCAATTCGCTCCTTTAGTATTAGGCAGCTCGCGTGTGAAGTTCCGGGATTTATATTGTATTTTAAGTGCAAATTACAATTATCTCCATTGTGTTAATAGCCTAGTCGCCACGTGTATTCGAAACAAAGAACTTGGTACTAGCGCTTAAAGAATCTACTTGGCGGGAGTGGTGTATTGCTCCTAGCAACAGTAACTGTGTCTAACTACATATTGTATTCCTGTGTTAAGTGTATATATAATTCACATTATTCAGAGTTCAGGCTTCCTGAAAATATATTATTGCAAACCCTCTAATCTAAATCTCTGCTTGAGCGACCTACAGTCCATTCTCTCTTTCCCTTTTAATTTTAAGTGGTTCAAATACCTGGTCCTCCTAAAAACCTACTAATTAACCTAACATTTATTAGTCCTCTCGGATATTCCCTAATAAATGCCTTTACCTGCTGCCACCCTAATCCTCCTTGACCTGTCAATCAGTGAATACAAAGGTAATTAGGCAAATTCATACTTGTCTGCAGTCCAGTATAATGTTGCCAAATATGTTCCACAGTATTTACTTCACTTGAGAAGTAGTGAATGGCAGCGGCAACACTGGGGAAAATCCACGCTACTACAATAGCACCTGTTCTTCGTCGGCATCGAAGTCGGTGCAGATTTTCGGATTATGGAACAATGCTATTATATTCTTTTGTAGATAGACGATGGTTTGGGACGAGGTCTTCTTAAAATGGCATCAACTTTAGTCACAACTACTCGTGTAGCCTCGGTAAAGTTTGTCGTCGCAGTGAGGGAACAGAAACACATTTGAAACACATAGGCAGAAACTTTCTTCCTTACATTTAAGACTTCTCCTGTAGTGGTTTCCACAGAACACTTCAAGTTATAGCTGCAAAGTTACTTTTATTCCTCTCAGTGGTGACGAGGTTTTCCCTGCGTTTTCAAACACTGAAATGTTAAAGCAATTATATATTATTACCTGAAGACGTAATGAGATTGAACATATCGTCACTATTTTATTTCACGGTAGCAGTTTTGACTACGCCCAAGAAATTCATACCATTGGTGAAACAGGATACAGTCGACTTGCGATATTGTGCCATCTGAATAAATGATAAAAACGTTACTCACCCAACCATGGGTACGAAAAGTATGATAAAGGTCGTAGAAACCAGGGTGAACAAGAAAATAATATTATTTATAACAAATAGGCCTATATACCATTTTACCATATCTGGAACCTGCATTTTGGCGCATCTATCAGTTTGTTGCTGAACTCCTATTACGTTGTCATCTTATTGATCAACACGCGGCACATCGCAAAGGATATAATATTCTATCGTTGTCCATTAACTTTCATGTTTGTATATGAGCAGAACAATTGATGTTTTTGTAGTAAGTATTTACCTTGTCCGCCGCCATGGGTGAAGAGGTAGCATACTTACCTTCCACCCTGGCGGTCGGGGTTCGATTCCCGGCCGGGTATTGGGTTTTCCAGTAACGAAAAATCCCCGGATTGAGGAGTGTACATCACCCAGGAAAAATTACAGACTATATTAAAAAGCCTTAAATTAAAATGGTGGCTGCTGGAGTAGATATATAAACGTCGTAGTGTTGAGAACCCGAAGGGCTTACACTACCCCTTATTAATCAAATCTAAGCATTCTAGCTAAACCACATAATTAAAGTTTTATATTTGTAAGTGGAAAGGAGTGTTTCATTTCATCGATAGGCAATCCATGCAATAAAAAATGCGTAACAACAAAACGAATGAAAAATTATAGAAATCATGTTGAAATTAATTAGAATATCTGAACATACAAATAAACCCTAAAACTATAACTTATTTAATGAAATCATAATTTCAGTTTTATATATCTTTGGAATGTGAAATAATTCAGGAGTAAAGTATAAAATAAAAATAAATTTCTATTGCTAATATGTGTCATATCGTCGTCTGTGCTTACATGAAACTACATTAAGCATTAATGAGAGTATATTTCATTTTAAACGCTTCTGACTGCCATTATTAATGTGTTCCCTGACGGATTGTTTACAGCTTGAAGGATGTTTCGCTGTGCTCTTCTCCTAACATGTACGGCTGTGCTAAAGCTATAACCTACATGTTTAGTGAATAATACATAATTAATTTCCAGTGCATTCTGTGTAATAAGCATATATACTTTTCCGTTCATCCTATCAGGGTGGGAAGACGAGTTTTCTACATTCAGTCCCTGCAATCTAACTTACCGCACAGGTTCTTCAATACATCAATGCCTGTAACTTTATGTGCATATATATTATTGCAGAAATGGAATATAATTATTACATTTGCTAGTTGAAGGTTGCAATTACAATCATTATCTGCCTTGACTTCCTTTTATATTTGTTAATCGATAATATTCATGAGGTAGGTTAAAATAGATTGGTAACAGCAATTGCTGATGCTTTATGGGTACACCTGGACAACTGGAAAATTTTCTATATTATATTATAAAAGTAAGCTAACTAAAGCTAATAGATTCATACCTCATCTATAGACTTGTATGTTCTGTTCATTGCGGTTTGAAGGCTGTCACGATGTGAGATGGTAAAGAATTCCCCACTCCAATAACTCAAGGGTTATGCATGTTGCCTTACTTACTCAATGACAATAGACAATTCCTAAGCAAGCTAAAGGAATATTATCTATATTACGGAACCCGAAGGTTCATTGCCGCGCTTACCTAAGCCTTCCATTCAGACCCATTCTGTGCTAACTCTATAGTAGTCTTATGCCCGGTTTCTATAAACTCGCGAAATACCTATGGGTAAATTATCCAATGGACAACTTAGTTCCAGAATCACCCACCAGAGCATTAATGGTATAATGAGGAAATAAAAAATAATATATATTACCATGCCGGGGATTGAACAGTGGACCTCTTGAACCGTAATCCAGCACGCTGACAATGAGCTACGGTAAACACTGAGAATAGATCTTGAATAACGGAGATGTGATTGTTTCATCCTACGTTTCCACTACTGGAAGTCAAGAAATGGTTTTGCAATATACATTATACTAATTAGTTCGGAATAATATTGTCTTCAGATAACTACTATTGTCGAGATCTAATGCGTGAGAGGAAGGAAAAATTAGAAATACGACTCTAGTTTGCAATGTTTGCACACTCAGTGCTACCAAATACCGGCAAATACAGTCATTAGCTACAATGTACGGTACATGAACATTTCAATAAGAAATACGTATATAAATTCTGCTAAGCCTATCCTATTACAGAGAAACAAAGTCAACACTACAGATCATATCAGCATTTCTAAAACTGTATTTTATAGGTACTGCAGTCAACTGCGCACGTCCGCCATATTGATCATACGAGAGGTTAAATTTTATCCAGCCATCCATGAAAGGATAAATTAACCCAAAGATTTACCCTTGGAGAGATCTAACCCTGGTTTATAGAAAAAAAATTCTCTCATTTTCATATTTACCTAGAGGACATTTATCTAGAAACTCGCCATAACTGTGTGTGATCGTTATCTTTAAATTATTTCAGTTCGTAAGAGTTTTCCTTGTGTAAATTCTGTTCATGGGATAATTTACCCATAGGTAATTCGCGAGTTTATAGAAACCGGCCATTATAGGCATAAGTTTTAATTTTTAGATTTCTGCACAGAAGACGAGTATATAAGAGTTTCTGAACTGCATAAAAACAAGCATTTCCTGATTCTTTGTGATTTCGATAGTTTCACGTTCATTTTGGTAGTTCTGTGAACCTCGAGTCCAAAAACATCTAAGATCTAAATCACCACGCCACCATCTTAAAATTAAATTTAAAAGTCCTTATATATGTATATATATTTTTAAATGTATATATATATAAATAGTTTTTAATAACTTCAAGGAACATTAAATCTCATTTGGAAGAAAATCGAAAAGCTCTTCTGGTCCTAACTGCGTAATATGGAAATTCACAGACGAACAGGTGGAGTAAAAACAATAACTGAGCAGAATAGAAACAAATTTACTGCTGTTAAAGTAACATCAGCGAAGTAATGCAAGTTAGAACACCGTTCGTATGCTTAAAGGGATAGAACTATACTAAACACAAATCAACTCTGAACATATGATAAGCCAATAGAATGTTACGCAACGTGCGGCGTTGACGACTCAGCAGGGTGCAGCTGTCTCTGTCTAAAAGATAGAGAAGGGAGATGCACGCCTACTCACTAATAGGAAGAAGCAAGCATTGTTTTAAGGTCTTTCGTTGTTTTAAATAAGTCGTTTTCTCCTCAACGGAGCGTCGTACAGATATGGGATTTGGACAGTCATCTTCCAAAAAATAAAGCTTTCCAATGGTGATTCAGAAAATAGCTATATGTAATAGATTTTGAGCGCGCAAAGGAATAAGTGAAATACCTATATTTAGCGAGGCAGCGCGGTCCGTTAACTGTACAATACCGCAACAATCTCATTCGCTTATCACTCGTCACGTGATTCTGCCTGCTCAGGTTCAGAGTTGTTCTGTGTTTACTTTAAATGTATTTCAGTGAATAAAATATCTTCAATACAAAGTCCTTTATATATTAAGTCATGAATAAATGCAAGAATGGTACTTTCTAAGATGACTTGATGAACGGGGAAATGAATATCCGTCTGTCCTTCTGTCCGTGTGCCTACATGCGCCATAACCCGAAAATGGTTTATTAGATTTTTACGAAACGTATACAACGTATACACTTAATTCTATGGCTTGGTTCCAAAAGTGTCAATGTCATAAAACTTGCTTTTGAGATAACTGACATTGAAGCCTCTGTAGAAGTAACATTTTTTTTTGAGAACTTCCGACATTGGCCCCTAAGGTTTCTGTATTATGTCTATTTATAGCAACAGACATTGGCACTTTTATTACACGAAAGATAAAGACTATCTGAGCTCAATAATGCATAGATCTAATTTTTGCAAGAAATTTACTTTGGCCCTTTTAGAACCAAACCACAGAATTAGTCGATAGGAAGAATCCTTTCAGTTCGGTTGATCGTTACCGAAGTAACGGCCAATTAACGGTTGTGATGTTTTGTAAATGGGAAATCATCATACATGCCTACTATAAAGCCGCATGGCCAACTCATTCACTGACATAATTTTTTGCCCCCTTCCATATGAGGCAGAAACTTGAAATCTGGCAAACTAATCGCTCAAGTTAAAAACTGATAGCCAGCCTATAACCGATGGGAAATTTACAAAAGCGTACATATCAATTTCGCTCAATTAAGCATGTATGGATGACAAATCCAAATGAAAACTTCCATTTCTCACTAGAGTTGAGAAGTTATTTTAGAATCATGGTAAGTCACAAGGACATCATCATCAAGGACAGTGTAGATGTGGCTGACGTCATGTGATGTTAGAGTATCAACACTATTTACATGAAAGAAGAGAAGTTACAGTTTCGATATATTAAGAAAACCCATTGTTATTTATTTCAATAGATTCAAGGATTACAAAAAAGCCTTCTGTCCTCTGAGTGTACACCATTATCCCTGCTGTTACAGTTAATGTCATTCTACTTAGATTTAGTGTTGATTTCTTTAAAACTAAACTACTGGAAATGTTTATATGTTGTTAAATTGAACTGAATATGAAGAAAAGTCACTAATAGTAATGCTTAGGGCAAGGATTTTGATGACCTATAAATACTTTAAAATGAGCTTTAAAATGATAGTAAAAATAAAAAGGCTCAAAAACTAAAAAAACTGGAAATTTTGTGTGAAAATGCTAGTTTCTTCATCATATATTTTGTACCTAAGAAATTGTGTAAGAAATTTATGATGTTTAATTAGTTAATTGCACACGGTTAAATGCAAACAGCAAACACCGTATTTCTATATGCAAATTAAAATTATAACAAGATTTATTTATTTATGCTTATTTAGAGTTCCGATAGTAGGCTTTTGAAATTAAGTACATTCACATGCACTCTATAGGCCTACAATGCAAGCAAAAACACATGAGAAGATAATGATTTTAAATTTAAAAAATACCTGAAATATACAATGGAGGAAACGAAAGACCGTAAAATGGCAAATAATGACCCAATAAAGAAATTACATCTTTTAAATTACCTCAAAAACAGATAATTTGACCAAAAATGAACTTAAAATTATCATTTTTGATATTGATTGTGGGGAATTTCGTGTCCCAACCTTGCCAGTCTCGTAAATTAGAAATTTCCTCCCTTTTTACTATTTACTCTTATGTAATCATTTATCTAGTTAAAATATAAAGAAGTATATTTTTATTCTGACATATTGTGGTATTTAATAGCGTGAAATGTTGACAGGAACTACAAATTACCCATGAAATCAATGTCCCAACTCGAAATACTGGATGTACGAAAGCTAAGAAATTGACCGAGAAGTCTTCTAAAAAAATTGTAAATACAGGAACTGCAGAAGGTATTCTTAATATCATTGATGATATTACGATAATTATTTTATTCTTATTTATAGTGTGTTATTTATTTTTATTTAAGTGCTTAACTGAGTGTCCCTGCATTACGGCAGTCAACACCGTAACGCACGTAGAAATTAAATTTTAGCCAACTATGCTATGGCGGCATTATCTACGGTCATAAGTTAATTGGGAAGAACAATGGCAACAATATGGCAACAATATGGCAACCACAAAAAAATTCCTTGTGTGATTGTAGGAAGCATAAGAGCAAAAAACCAGATTTTTCAGGAAAGTACCTTAATTGTATGTCAACACCGTAACGTAAAAAAAAGCGTGATTTTGTGATTTTTATAAATATTTTTAGTCTAGCAAAGAATTTTTGGCTGTACGTGAAGATAAAGTATGTGATGAATCGTCGTTTTATTTCAGTCTTAACTTCGAAAACTTATGAACAAAAAAAATGTCCACCTCCGTAACGGTCAACTCCGTTACGAAGAAATTTGTTACGGTGTTGAAAACTGTTACTGTGGTGGCTTTATTGGCTTGCATATGTTTAATTTAATTTTAATTTAGCTTATTAATTGTACTTACCTCATTATGTGAATACATTATCAAAAACATGTCCACATCTTGAAATGAATGTCCACACCATAACGCAAGTGTCCACACCGTAACGCAGTCTCCACACCGTATCAATAAGTAAAATGGCAATAGTTAGCACTAATTTTTAAATGTTTTTTTCTTAATGAGGAGGCATTTATGCACTCTATTCTTAATCTGCTTAGGATATGAAAATAAATATTTAACATTAAAAAGTCTGACCATAGTTTAACAACCATAGTAACAAAATTTAGCATTAAAAATCTCGATTCTATATTCTGTACTAAAAGTTTTGATTTTTTTGTCCTTTATAGTAAATATTTGAGATAAATTTGATTCTAGATGAATCGCAAGCCAATGACCTATAGAAACAATAAATGAAACTGCTTTAATATTTCAAATTGTTAATATTAGGACCGCAAAACGCTGCGTTACGGAGTTGACTAATATTTGCACCTACTGATATTAAAAAAATTATATCTAAGTTAATGATTAACATTGAGCTCGGCCAGTTCACTGGGAATAGGTTAACATCATAATAAACGAGATGACATCAATAAAACACAGTTTTCTGACAATTGTAATTCCAGCTTAACAGTGGATGAAAATCCCCATAATCATGAGAATGACCCTTTTATAATCTAGGAGTCATGATCAACAGATCAGCACTAGTGGGCAACGTCCATGATGTACCAGTTAAAAGATGGCATGTGATCAAAATCCGGGCCCTGGTAATGTTACACTTTGTATATTTCACTGTGGAAAGGAATGAATTTGCTGGGGAAGGCTATACCCAGAAATCCTGTTGTAACAAATGTAATCCGACCTGACCCGGATTTCATCCTGACAGCCATGACGTACGGTCACAGGTTACACAATACATTCCAGGATAAAATGTTATCTCTCATTCAGATTTGCCTGCTCATAAGCTATTGTCTTCCTCCATTTAGCTCAATGGCCTAGGTATAAACTAGCTAACAATATAATCATTTATTTTATCTACTAAAGTTCATAAAAGAAACAAATTTATCCATATGGTAAACAAACTTTTTCCACCTTATACCACAAAGTATATTAAAATGCAGAAATTATGTGATACGAGGGTAACTAGACCTACTATCTTAAAATAGAAGTATTCAACATTGTACATAATATGAAAAAATGTGCAACCAGTGAATACCTGTAAATGACGAGGTCATATAATAGCAAAACTATTGACCAAGGGTAATATTAATTTTAAATTGTGTATGAATGTGTTATTTTTAATCTGTCTTTTAAAGCAGTTGATAACAAATATTTCTGCCATCAATTTTATAAAGAAAGAAAGCAATCTGCCTTGTATCATAACCAGGCTTTAAAACTTAGTGCCCGATCGAATATGTTAACAGCAACTGTACTGTACAGACTTTGCTCGGCGTATGCGCTAGCTACCATATGCTAGTTCACGTGATAGTAAACAAAGCGGATTACAGGTATAGGAAGACCACAAAATAACTTCTCATTCTCTAAACTCACATTACAAGCATGCAAAACGATACGTTCTCCTGTTTGTGTGTAATAGTCCCTCCCAAATGTTTCAATATATGTTTGCGTTTTAGAATACTTTACTTTCGGTATTCCGAACACGTATTATAAATTTATAAACACGCATAATGACAAGGTACACTGTTGACCAATTTGAGAGGCATCGTACTACGAGCGCATTGACTTCTCAGTACTACTATGAATGACTGTCTTATCAGCCTACGCAATCGCCCCCACCCCCTATACTCAGGTTGTTGGTAACTGGAATCATCTCCCTCTGTGGGTTCGGGCACTAAGTTTTAAAGCCTGATCATAACCTACAAACTTAAGGATATAATTTACTTATCCATATAACTCCACCGCATGACAATACACCCAACAACGGTGAATTTTAATATAACAATTGTAGCCTATATTTATCTATTGACATTTTGATACATATTATAATACTCGGTAATTTGCATTTTGGATGTTTTATTTTTCTCTCTTCTATTTTAAGATAGTAGTTACCCTCGTATCAAATAATTTCTGCATTTTAATATACTTTGTGGTATAAGGTGGAAAAAGTTTGTTAACCATATCTTACTTCACCACAAACGGTATGAAATACATTAATTATAAAATTTATCCATACCTTTTAATAAGAAATCGAAACTTTATGTCGTTAGAAAACGACAACCACGTTGCTAGTTTCAGCCACACATTTCATTAAGCGAACTTTTTTACTTTTCTAGTTGAACCCTTCCCATTGTAAGGACGTTTATGCGGGTCTTACAGGACCGAGACTAACCAGATAAGGGCATGGAGGAGTTAGTTTGCCAGGCCATCCCCGAGATAACACGAATACATACGACAAGACACATTCACTCTAAACAAGGCGCGGATGGGATGAAGATGATAATAACGGCCATATGATATCCGGAGACCTAAAGCTACACGCTTCATAGGTGAGGAAAATCCCGGATAAAACCCCACCTAAGTAGCTTGTCCCGAACAGGAATCAAACCCGGGCCAGTAGTGTGAGAGGAGCGAATGCATCACCTACGCTACATAATTTTACAATTACTTCTAATCTGAATATTTGCGCCGGATGGCCTACACGGTTCCATGAAACAAAACATCGAAATATCAAAATTTTCTTAAACATCAAAATAATACATGTATGAAGAATTATTGTTATTAATATTTACTTACACACTAATCATTATGATATTTCATGTCAATTTCATGGTCACCCTCCCTTGATTTTTGTTGAAGAAAATATTCTAATCTATCATCTATCTCAGCTTCTATTGTTTCAGCTGGTTTAGTAACCACCATTTTCATCTTCGTTAAACATTTCTTCTTGTTTCGGGCAAAGTGAATTTGATAAGTAAACTAAGCAATCGTATTATCACACGGGGTTTAGGTAACGTGAAGTACTGAGACGGACAAGTGGAGAACTGTGGCAATATGCCTAAAGTAAAGAAGAGTCGTAGGCCTACATCAAAATCAGCATTAGCATCGTTTGTGGTGTGAAGGCAATAATTTCAGAAGTTTAATTTGGAGATTTTCATATATCCAGGATAATTTCAGTATTATGCAACTGCAATAACCATCTGCACTAAAAATATCTCAAGCTCTTCATGCAATACAACAGGTTTCTGAAACACTTAGTCAAATTCTAGCGGGAACTGTTCAAATACGGGCGACAAACTTCGAGTATTCAAGAGAAGAGCAGAAATGTGTAAATCGAAGGATGCAGTCAGAGAATCTATATCAACTCTCATGTATGATGTTTTTTCCTCCTCCTCATCTGACGAGGAACGTAGCTTTCCAAAATATAAAAGCTTTATACGTGCTAATCGTATGCGTTCCATGCAATTATGAAGTATACACTGTACCGCGCCATGTGGACGCATTATTAGTACCTGGTATTAATTGAACTGCGTCCATGGACGAAAGAGACTGGAAATATCAGGAAAGATGGCTTTGTTATTCTGTGAACTTATTAAAGAGGGCTGTGTATTAGTTTTAATTAGTAAGTACAGTGCGCATGGGTAATGCGCAGGATGGCTGAAAGATGCGGCCATCTTGGGTTTTACTCGTGGCAGTTGAAATTTGACAATGATAGTGTGTTGGGATAGGATACGATGAGCAGCACATAGATTATCTTAATTCTTGCATTAGGAATTTTTAAATCACGTAATATTTACGTATTGTGTGCTCACACTTCCGGCTTCCAAATTCAAAATTTCGGCCACCTGGATTTTGATAGGTTAGATTTTGGCCCCTTTTAAGAATATGTTTTGTCTTTTAAAATTGGTGTCCCCCTTTCGCGATTTTGATTATTATTTATGGAGGTATTAATAATTTCGTTTTGCTGTGAGGTTGGGCCTGTTCAGTTAATGCATTATGAATTCCGTTTTTTGTTTGTTGTGTTTGCTGTTAGACGTTTAATTCGTTAATGGATTTCTTGTTACGATAGGCTTACGATCAATTCCCTTTTATTAGAAATTTCTAGAGAAACTTTTATGTCATCCATACTTGAGAACTTCACTCACAATAGCAATTAACCATTTACATACCGGTTAAAAGAAATTTAGAATATTGTAAGTGGCGTTAGGTTATCTTGGACTACACAGCTTATGTTAACTGCCATTTATTAACACGAGCTTTTACCATTCCCATGGCTGAGTGGTTAGACCGCTAGAACCTGATGCGGTTCCTCCTTCCTCTGTTGTTGGGCGCCTTGCATAAACCGAATGGTTTGTGCTAAATTTATATTTGTGTGAAGAATTTGAAATCCGCTCCGGCTAGGCCTATCGGGTCCGAACAGTCGACTAATTCTCAGGGGCTGAGAGTGAAGATAACTTAGATATTATTTATTATTAAAATAATATCAGCAGAATCAGTTGTAGGAGCTATTTATTACAAATACTTGAAATGTCGGAAGTAATGTTAAAAAATACAGAGATTTGTACAATATTACTTATTGGCAAATAAGCTCTGATAGGGTATAGGCTTCAAGAGGGTATAGTTCATTTTCATTTATCTCACAAGCTGGAGATAAACAGTTTTCATGCATTTTGTGTCAATAAGAAAATTATTTCTATTTCTGAATAGAAAATCACATGTACTTTTTGAAACTCCTAGACTATCCTGTCTTAAGGACGACCACACCAGACTTGCAGAAAATATTAACTGTTAAAGGCATACGGCGTATGGGATTTGGGTTCTTGTTAACCCAGTGCGGAGTCAATCCTCCATACGCCGATTGGTTAAATTCCTTTTAACAAGTTTTTTGGTGTCTAACCAAATAAACCACTATGCCTCTTGAACACCGGGATGGAATCTCGGTAGATCCACGTGGAATTTGTGGTGAACAAAATGGGTTCTGGGAGGTCTTCTCGGAGTGCTCCAGTTTTCCTGGCCATATATCATTCCACCTTTGCTTCATTCATCATAATATGACTAATGGTTGCAATTAAGAAATTATTAATAACACGAGTTTTCAATGTTGATCTGGAATTAGATTTCCTGTTATGATATTGATATTTTAGATCTATACTAGCAGATGCCCGCGGCTTCGCCCGCGATTATTTACTGAACTCCTAGATGTTTTGTTTAGATCATTTATTTAACAGAAAAAATAATTAAAACATTATACTTAATAACACTGACATCGTTGTCACATAAATTGCAGGAATGACATCATTTTTTCCTAATTATATTGTTAAACGTAAAACATATAAGAAATTAAACCAAAAAAATTATCTTATCCTGCTATATGGACACACAGATACGAAATGAAACGATAATAATGAACCATAGGTTCATGAACTCGTGAAGTCATGTATAAACAATTTTATTACAACGATTGATAATTAAAAAACTAAATCCCGACCACGAGGTGAATTCACGAATAAAGTGCAAATCCCTTGGGCGAAAAACTACCTCTCATTCCAGTTCCCTGGCCCTAAAACACACTGCATGGCGAGTTTCGTCCAAACCATTCAATGATTCCCTTCTGTATAAATAAGATATCTGCGAATCGTAAACAAATGAATTAAGATAAGAACCGAGGAAGGCCGTTTTCCATAACATTCGAATTGCTCAATCAAACTGTGTTTCTTTTTATGGAAGGTACTTCGAGTCCTCAAAAATTATTTCGATTTTTGCGATGAAACGAACGTACTGCGGAAATTCCAAGTCTCTACCTATCATTGTTTAGGCTGCACGTTGATTCTCTGTCAGTCAGTCAGTCAGTCAGTCATTAAGTCAGTCAGTCAGGACAAAGCCGCTTATAGCCTATACATAGAGATGGAGCTTGACCCGGTTTATTTGGTGCGCTGTATTAAGCAATGCTTTGGTCGTTTTCTATCTGCTTGAAATTTAACTTGTGGTTTTTCTGTGGTGTAGTAAATTAGCCGTTTGCCCTGATATTGCGATGTTTCCCATTTCTCATGTAAAAGCAATAATCATGTCATGTCGCTTGATCTGAGTGTATAAGAGCACTACTAACACTATTTTCTGGAATTAATGTTAATTTCTAGCTTTCTCTTAGTTTCGGACTTTGAATTGATAGTTTCAGTGGCTTCTTACTTCAAATAGAAAGCCTAGTCATTTTCACTGTTACCTATGGGCCTACTATTCTGTGTTTCAATCAATATAAATTCAATAATAAACTTACTATAAATTATACTTTAGTTTGTTCTTGCTAAACACAGTTAATTATTTTGTAACTATACATAAATTCAGTCTTTGGCTTGATTTATTTAAAGTTAATTACTTATTTCGGCTATACGGATGTACAGTATACATTAATTTTTTCATCAAGAACTCTGTTCTCAACAACCATAGTTTGTAGCTACTTTCGTGGTTAAGCTATGTTACTATTATCTAATTTCATTTGACTAGACCTTTACATATGGACTTACCATAGCCACACCTGTTATTACCTATTGTGTTAATCAGTGGCAAAAAATATTTAAAAGTTGTTTACCTCATTTGAACATTGATTTAATAACATTCTTGACCCATTGCTTGCACTACAGACTATTTGCCACGGATAGCAAATAACAAGTTGTTGCTTACAACCTTCTACTACATAACTGGTAAGCAACAGTATATTGCATTACCTATACTTATGTCGTGAAAGAAAAGTCAATGTGATTCAGCTATATGTGTATTAATACCTGAAGTAAACGATGAGGTAAATTTATTGCACACTACAAATAGTTGAAATGATTACAGAGAACACTGCAAGGTGACATGTACTCTCACCTTCACTCGGTGCGTTCCTAACTTCATGGTATACAACCCCTCTACCTGCTTATTACGTAAGCAGAAGGTTTGGCACACGCTGTAACGTCAATGGAGGGATGACAAGCATTGACTTGGTCAAGAGAAGTTGGGTTGTTGTATTGTAGACTTCATTGAATATGGCAAAATCCCAGCATATATTGCTTTCTTTAACAAACAACTTTCAGCATGCTACAGCAAAACTATTGGAACCACCCTGGATTATAAATTGACATGGAAAGACCTTATTTCTGATGTCTGTACTAGACTGTCAAGAGTAATTTTCATATTGAGAGAGTTAAAAGTTTGGTTCCTAAGGAATGTTTTAAAAATGTCTATTAGTGTTTTTTTCCCCATAGTATTATGTCGTACAAAATTCTCAGGTCTTTCCAATATGTTGTCAATACAGAAAAAGGCAATCCGTACAGAATTACTCAAGCGAATTAAATTCTTGAGTTGTTCAAGCAATACACAAAAGTATTTAACTGTGCTAAATTTTCTAGTAACCTCTCCTGATAATAAGGTCAGAGCTGCCTGGGACATTGTAAAGACCGAAACTGGTAACGCTACTCATAGGCCTAACTTACCAATATCTCCTGAAATGTTTATCAATTATTAAGTGCCAGTATGGTACTTTATGAGATTGTGTGTGGGGAAGGGAAAATGTCTGTCCGTCTGCCCGTCCGTCCGTGTGTCTTTACGCCCGATAACGCAAATACGCTTAATCGGATTTTAATGAAACTTGGTATACCCATTTATAACGTCCATGAAAAGAACCCTATTGATTTTGGACCAAATCGGTTGACCATTACCGGAGTAATTCCCAATTTAGTGCCAATTTTAATAGTTATATATTAGAAAGGCGCCATAATTCAAATACGCTTTATCGGATTCTTATGAAATTTGGTATACCCATTTATGACGTCAATGAAAAGTAACCTATTGAATTTGAACCTAATCGGTTCACCGGTACCGGAGTGAAAGCCAATTTAGTGTCTATTTTAAGGACGCGGTAACTCAAATGCGCTTTATCGGATTTTCATGAAACTTGGTATACGCATTTATAATGTCCATGAAAAGGCGTCTGTTGATATTGGATATAATCGGTTGACCGGTATCGGAGTAATGCCCAATTCAGTGCCTATTTTATGGTAATATATAACAAATTTAACAAATGCAAATCTGTTATTCTGACAACATATCGTTTTACGGCCTTGGAATTTGCAATAGTGAGCCATGACACATTGATTATAAAACAAGTCAGATGTTTACTTCGTTAATCAAGTTGAATACTGTTTTATATAGAAGATATGTTACTCTGAAATAATTAGGCCTAGGCTACATACTTTAAGTGGAGTTCATCGCCGATGTATTTTGTGAAATGTTAACATATTTTAAGAATGTCTTATATCAGTGTATACGAGTTTGTATTAAGGTTAAGTATGAAACTTTAGACCTTTGATATTGATATTGATATTGATATTGATAGCAGCCTTCATTGATTCGTTTCTTCATAACGATGCCAGTGTAAGATAAATAATAATGTATATTAAAGATTTAAAACAACTAGCCATTGAATGTTATTATATTGTGCATTCTATGGATATGTAGACTACCGATATTTACATTAGGCTATATTATAATGTGAGTATTTTTCTTATTAGTTCCTGTGCAGCAATATAACTAATGTATTTCCTGACAGATAGATTTCATATTGCCTTTTTATTCATTCATAACCTTTAAGGCTGCTGTAAACAGACATATCAGCGAATGAATTGTAGGCCTATTGCATTATTATTATTATTATTATTATTATTATTGCCAGCGCATTTTGTTTTTGGAGTTTAACTCGGAGATCTATTACAAACATAACTTTCCTGCATTGGCCTAACATAATTGCGTTTATTACTGATTAAAAAAAGCATACTGTCACTTTGTTAAATCAGTTTACCTGATTTTTATTTATCTAGTGTGATTAATGAAACGCATTATAAAGACGAGACTTATTATACCATATCAGCTGAACATTTTTGAAATATTATTGTTATCCCTCCAGGAATGAGATTTCATTTGCGTTTGGTTAGTGAGAATGAAATCATTAACGTGGTTCACAAAATGAAGAACTCTTACAGAACGGACATGTTCGGATTAAGCAATAGCATAATCAAAACAGTTATATTTCATATAATTGTCCCATTAACCTGGTCTATCAATGTGAGTGTTTGAGATATGGTACTTCCCCTTCTATATTGAAAGCAGCAAGAACGGTTCCTATATACAAGAAAGACAACAGGGATAAACCTGAAAATTATAAACCAATAGCAGTTCTGCCAATTTTCAGAAGTATAATTGAAGGTGTGTTTATTACAACGTTGACTGAATATTTTAAATATTATAATCATATTACTCTTTCTCAGTTTGGATTCTCTCCCGGTAAAACTATAATTGATGCAGTTGATGAACTCGTAAATTCAATTTATAAAGCGCATGGAGAAAATTATTATGTGTATGCATCTCTTACTGATTTCAGTAAAGCATTTGACTGTATCCCACATGAAATTCTGTTTACGAAACTGAATTATTATGGTATAAGAGAAAAAGAATACAATTTTCTTCAAACATATCTTGTGAGATGTAAACACTTTTTAAAAATAAATGGTAAATTCAGTACTGAGCAGATATTAAATATGGTGTTCCTCAGTGGTCTATTTTGGGACAACTTTTTTTTTGTAATTATGATTAATGACTTACCCATCTAAATCTACAGTATATGCTGACGATTCAACTTTTGTCAGAGTCAGCAATTCTGTAGCTGAGCTCAGTGCTCTAACTGATAATGTTTTAGATAACATCAAAAATTGGTTTTATTGCAATGGATTTTTGTTAAATGAAGACAAGACACAAAAAGTAATTTTTAGTTTACGGATAGTTGCCAGCGATGTGTCGTCTGAAGCAGTGAAAACTTTCGGGCACGTATTTGATCCCAAATTGAACCGGAAAGAACATATTAATTATGTATGCAAAATGTTACAAAAGTCTCATTAATAATTTACCCAAGTTTTATTTAAAGCAAGTGTATCATGCAACTTTCTTTCTTTCTTTCTTTACCGTAGTTTCACCTCTCCCTTTTTTAGGATTTAAGCGACCCAAGCCGCCCGGGCCTTACAGGGCCGCGACCTGTCGGGAGAGGGATTATCTTTGGATCACATACATACTTTTTTGACCAGACAAGGACATGGAGGGCCTCCCCGGATGAGTGATCAGCCCAATGCCGGGGCCACCTCCGAGACAACACGAACACATAGGACGAGACACACCATTCACACACACACTCACTCCAAACAAGGCGAGGATGGGATGAAGATGATAATGACGGCCAGATGATATCTGGGGACCACAAGGGCCTAAAGTTACCCGACATTTGTCTCAAAGGTGAGGAAAAACCCCAGAAAAAACCCCACCTAGGTAACCTGTCCCGACCAGGAATCGAACCCGGGCCCGCTGCGTGAGAGGATTGAACGCATCCCCTGATCATGCAACTTATGGAAGTATTATTAGATATGGTTTACTTTTATAAGGTAACGGTGTAAATATTAAAGATCTACTTTCACTACAAAAGAAAGCTGTGAGAATTTTGTGTGAGGTTCCACCGAATACCCACTGTAAACCGCTCCTTTTAAAAGGGAAGATTATGGTAGTTTGTTACCTTAACTTTTTATATTTAATAACAAATGTCTATAAAAATGTTGGGTAATAACGCTAACGGATGAAAACAGCTATGAAAACAGAAATGTCGACAATATTTTTGTGACTGGAGAGAGATAAATCGAGACTCGTTATCAGGGTATTAGTGCGTACAATCGTCTGCCAGTTTGTTATAGGAATGTGGACGAAAACCACTTTAAAAGAAAGATCAGGGATCGGTTACTTCATAACCCATTTTACAATGTAAATTAATGTTATATAATTAAGGTTACAATGTAAAAGAAAACAAAAATATGTATATTTTCTTCTTGACAACGTCTTTTATACCCATGTATATAAATAGACAGATAAATAAATTGATTTGAATTGAAGTAGGCCTAATTGTTATAATATAACATAGTAAACAATAATGCATACGAACTAGTATTTATGAAAAGGTTTTGAAAATACGAATGATAATCCCTAGGAAAATTCAATCCAAGTCAGAAACACCGATTTGGAGCTACTGCCAGCAACATCACGGCAGCAGTAGACTATGAGAAGGAATATATTATTGCATTTAAATGCTGGTGCATCCATAGTAAGCAATGTTTCTCTTGTAAACCAAGATGTAGGCCTAATGAAGTTGTTGACTTATAATTGTTGTTATATGATGAAATAGGCAACCGTGTTTTGCGAAAGTTTTGCAAAGTTTCTGATTATCATATAGAAACATGTTGGTTTAAATTTGTTGTTTTATGACCAAATATATGCTTAAATCCACGTTTAAGTTGATGTGACTAGTCAATGCCGTCTGGATTTTGTTTATAGATTGTCATGACGACTTAAATCATCCTAGGCCGATAAAACTGAATTCTGAAAGCAGTTTGAATGCAATTTTATGCAGTTTTAACGGCCTAGGTTGCTAAAATGCAATTTTTCGGTCTTTGCCAGTTCGACAAGCAGTTGTTTTAGGGAGCGTAGATACTACATAAATAAACTATGTAAATAATACTGAAAATGCATTTACTTAAATGACACACTAAATGATATAAAATAAATTTAGTGGTACAAATTCAATTTACCCTAAGTTTGATAGAAGAATAAAATTTAGATAGTAGAAAGTAGATGAATATAACTCAACGTTATATAGGGGAATATTCTTCTGTTGTGTGTTTAGAAAATTGTTCTGTATTATTAATATTGCTACTTGACGATTCCTCTTACATTTATTGAAGAGTTTAACCAACCTGCTCTTTGCCAATACTGTGCTGCAACATCGATTGAAATGACCTTCCTTTCTTACCTCAACCAAACCGTATCCATCCAGTACTAGTAGTAGGAGTAACCCAAGGTTAGGATATACTAGTATTGGGCGTAACCAACTCATTATTATGATTGGTACAGTAAATTATTATCTATGGTCTTTGAATTCAAAGTCAGACATATATACGCAATACAATATTATTCTTATGAAAATTTATTTATTACTGAACAATATAGCAACAAATAAATGAAACATGGAAAACCACCGGGCCTAGTGAAGGGCTGCATGCATCATGATATAATCTGTGTACCGCTATGTAGGGTATGTAATCCATTTATCATACTTGTACAAACACGAAAATAATTATAACGGCCTTTTCATAGCTATGTACATGACTTCAATAGTGGCTCGTAACTTAAAACGAGCATGTGCTGCAAATACTATTTCATACAGCCAACTTAAAATATTTAAAAAATTATTAGTATTACTGCTTACATAATTACTGTATCACAGTGAAATCCATGTGACGTTCCTTCTTACTGCAGATGTTATCAGTGAATTTCGTGATAAATCCATTGATGTTTGCAACCATTTTTTTCTGTATAGAAGGCATTTGAAGAGATGTAAGACGTTCTTGTGACATGATATTCCTTTTTTTTTTTTTCAAAATTGATTACAACCCGTGTTTCGCCATAGGGCATATCACGGGGAATTTACAGTGATATGTTCAGTCTAAGTATGATTATTCTTGCAGTGTGCAGAAGATGTGTCTCAGGAAGGCAGCGATCTCCACGGTGTGGAAGTGGTGTTTGAGAACCATTGGCAAAGGAGCTGTCAGTAGAACTCTAGGTCGATTTCTTGCGAATTGTGAGCATTCAGTTAACAAGTGTAGGGCCGTTTGAGGAGGTTTTTCGGGACAGTTACAGAGTGGTGAGGGACATTTGTTCATTTTATACAGGTATGACTTGAAAAAGCCGTGATTGGTCAGGAATTTGAGTAGATATGTAGTTAGGACCTAGAGCTAAGGAGACCCTGTGGTGTATATTGGGTATGAAGATCTTGGTGTGGATTCCTTGCTCAGAATTTTTATAGGTTGAATTCCAAATTTGTATGTAGTGATCTGTCAGTAGCTGCTTGCTCCGGGTGAAAGGGATTCCTTTGTAGTCGGTAGTGGTTCTTTGGCTGGCTGCAATTCTTGCAAGGTAGTCCGCTCTTTCATTCCCTTGGAGACCTGTGTGACCCTTGACCCAGTGGAGGCTGATGGGTGTTGACTTCTTGTTGATTATTTTGTTTCTTAAGTCAATTGCTATTGGGTGGGTTGTCCTTTTGTTTGCGATTGCGAAGAGTGCTGCTTTAGAGTCCACGTGTATTGCATATGATGTGTTTTTTTTCCGTTGGAGGCTTATCCAATTTACTGCCAGACTGATCCCGGTAAGTTCAGCTTGGAAGACGGAGCAGTCGAGACCAAGTTTTCTTGTATCAGAATAAATTTCTTTGGTATTTTTCATCACTACCATCCCAGCGCCGACATGTTTTTCTGTTTTGGATCCGTCAGTGGATATCTGAAAGTCCGCATTTCCCAATGTTCCTGTTATATCTATATTGATATGATTGTGTTTGGGGTGGATGATCTTGGATCTAGTTTTGATTTCAGCCAGTTTTAGAATGGGGATGACTGCGTTTGTGGGTTTACCTGATGAGATGGCTTTAATGTCATTGTTTAGGAGTATGGCTTGGTCAATGGGCATTATGCCTGCTATTGCTTGGAGGGAGATGCTGGAAACAGTTTTTTATGCTTTTGTGCTGAGTATAAGAAAAGATCTTTGTATTTGTAGCAGTTTATGTTTGGCTCTGCGGGATTTTAGATGGAACCAGGCTTCTGCAGCATATGTGATGGACGGAAGGATGGCGTAGTTGTAGATTATCATGAGATGATGGAAAGACATTCCCCAGGTAGCTTTAGAGCAGCGTACTAAACTATTACGGATGTGTAAGATCTTGTTTTCTAGGTGAAGCGTATGGGGATACCAGTCAATTTACTGTCAAGTAATATGCCTAGATGTTTCATTTTGGTTACTACATTTAATCCCCAGTCTGTGACTGTTGGGTGGTTGAGGTATATTTCTTTCTTTCTGGCGAACATAGGCATCAGTGCGGATTTTTCTTTAGAAATTTCAAGCTTCTGAATTTTGCACCAGTCCTCGATGACTAGGAGACATTCCTGTACTGTCTGGAGCACTAATGAGTGAGAGAGTCCTTTAACCATGAGCATTATGTCGTCTGCATAGATAACCGTTTCTGCGTTCACAATGTGGGCAAGTTGTGCGAGCAGACCGGCAATGACGATGTTCCATAATGTGGGACCAGCAACTGTACCTTGGGGACATCCTTTTGTGACATCCTTTGAGACGGATGAGCAGCCGAGACTGAAAACGGCTGAGCGATCTTGTAGAAAGTCTGCGATGAGTTTGAAGATGTTCGATGGGCAGTTTAGTTCCCGTAGCCTGGTTAATATACTAGGATGCCATGCATTGTCGAAAGCTCCGGCGATATCCAGGGATAGCAAACAGCACTTTAAGTTGCTTCTTTTGTAATCTTGGACAAAATCTATGACGGCTTTAATGGCGTCAGCAGTTGATTTCCCTCGTGTAAAGCCGTACTGTTGAGGAGGAATATTTTCATTAGTCTCGATATGAAAGTTAGGAATGTCTTTATCCTCTTCAGGGTAAAAAGGCATCTTTCTTGTTCTACTGTGGTCATAGGAGTGGTGACTATAGTTCTGAGAAGCTTTGTTATTTCGGAGAATGTTCCTACCAAATTGTTTATAATCATAAGCTCGAGTAGCGGTACAGCTCCATCAATTCTTTCATACAAGACACTCAGGTCTGTTTTCAATCTGCTCTTCTCCAGCATATTGTAAGCAGAGTCAAGCGGAGTCAAGTACTTTTCTGGGATGTGTTTCGAAAATTCTGAACAGTATAAAGAATTTACCAGTTTTGCTGCTTCCATATGATCCAAAGATTGAAAGCGATGACGAGCTTCTTGAAGGATTCGATCACACTCTTCCTTGACATTTCTATGGGACTGCTTCTTCGTTTATTCCCAGATGGATATCTATTGTAGCTAGCTAGGCCTTTCGGTTTCACTTAATCATCAGGGCATCATGTTTTGAAGAGCTGCTATTGAAGATGAGTGAAAGTGATTTACTATTGGCGTCATTTTAATTAAAGTATGTGAAAATATAAAACTTAAACCGTGGTGAGTGTGCCTCTAAGCATAAGGAAAGCTTCCTTATTTGCGAAGGTAACGTAACTACCGTAATAAATTCGGCTAGTACAGAAGAAGAAGTATATACTCTTAGCCAAACATGTAGCCCCTATGCCGACTCTAATGAAGGTAGTTCAACAAACCAAGGACTGTGCAACGAAATTAATACCGAGAGGCACTTCGACATCATCAAATAATTCTCTCAACAATTATTTTTACCAGGAAGCAGAAGAAATCTACACAATCCACACTGACAAAACGAACATCTTCCGAAGCTCAAAGTAGCAGCAAAAATTATTATTGAAAATAAATAAGTCAAGATCTAATTCATATTGTCACAATGACGTGAAGCTTTGAAAAATCGACACATCTAGAAAGATGGCGGCTCTCTTAATGAACAGATGGGAGCCGCGTGCCGATGGGAGTGGCTTAGTGGTGATACGTCGCAGTGAGTGGCCTATGCATCTAAGGGGTGTAACTGGGCGTCACCACAGACTTCCAGATCGTGTGCAGACAGAAACATCGCGATCTTAGCTCCAGAACATTCGGTGGCCCTACAAAAGGCCGAGAGCGAGCCGTGGAAGAGCAGTGTGAGCTGAAGGAAGTGCGAACTGAAGGAAGTGTGAACTGATGAGATGAGGAACTGTGAACGTGAACTGGTGAAGTGGAACTGAACTGAGAAAGTGCGGTCTGGTAAACTCAAGCAGCAGAGTGCAGAGAGCGGCAGTTGGATCATGTGTTGTGCAGCGAGGACTGTGGATTGCCCGACGTGGTGTCGAGCAGCCATGACTTGGGAGTCCGCACAGTGTGTGTGAACGGAGACAGTGCTTTGACTTGGAGTCAGCACAGTGGAAGTGAGCAGCGAACAGTTAAGGGAACTGGAGAACAATCAGGAGTTATCTGTTTGTGTATTTCTACACGAATTAAAGGAATATTCATTCTTTAATCAGAAGACAAGTGTTCTGATTTCGAACCCCCGACGAGCCCTTGTTACAATATTAATTTGCATGTAGTTATTAATTATTCTCAATTGAATCATTATGACACCGGATTCTCTTAGGACTCCGCTGTTAGCCGTCCCTTTCCCCACCCCTGCTATCCCTTTAGAAAGTTACTTTGTACATGCTTAAGCTTTTCCGTTCCCATACGTAATTGTCAACCAAACTACCGCATTGACAACTGTATCTAATAAACCCAAGGAGACCTCGGGAGTCTTGTTGGTAACTTGAATGTTCCGTCGTCTTTATCATTGTTCTGTGTTTAGTTACGTTGATATGTTTATTCCACTTACCGTTCATAGTCATTGTTATGTTATTGTTGTTTGTGGTGAAGATGTTAAGTACATCTCAATGACGGAATGTTAATAAATATACAGTCAACATTCAAATTTTGAAAATTTCGCTGCACATTACAGTCTTAATTCATGAATTGAAACAGTGAAAATGGACTTGCTGAGGAGAGGAAGACGAACTAGAAGTACTGAAAGGATGGCGACTTGGCAGTTATTGTGGGACGGTGGAAAGATGACCGAAAAGATCGCTCAACTATAATCCATGGAATAGCAGGAGAAGAGAAAGTCCTGCAACGCAATGAAGAGAAAGAAATAGAGCGGTTATGCATGACAGAGCTATTATAAGAGGGTTGATCAGAAAAAAAGGTTACAAGCCGCAGCATTTGAAAACTACATATTATGGAGAACTTTTGTTTCCCCAGAGTGGAGACAGAGGGTGCTACTTGTCATACAGCTGGTTTGCGGGTAGGTAGTGGAAGTTCCCAGACGGTTCAGGACGATTGAAATGGGAAGACACTTAGAAAATTGGTCTCGTTTGGAAGTGTGAGCCGTGATTCCATTTTTATGGGCAAAGAATGTGTCTGCATCTGACATTCACAGTCGAGTGAAGGTGTCATCCTCCTACATGACAATGCCAGGCCCCATACTGCTCAAGCAACGCAGGAATTGTTGCGACGGTTCGGGTGGGAAATCTGGAGTCATTCCCCATACAGCCCAGGTTTGGCACCCAGTGACTATTTCCTGTTTCTGAAGTTGAAGGAACACTTATCCGGCAGTCGGTTCTCTTCAGACAGGGCTGTGAAAACATCCGCCGAGACCTGGCTCAATGGACAGGAACCTGATTTCTACCAAGACGGGTTATACAAGTTGTTTGTGCATTCTGATAAATGCCTAAATAGACTTGGTGGTTATGTCGAAAAGTGATAGGCATGTATGCCTCTTAATTCCCTTTTGTATTTTCTGTCTATTGTTAATAAATATTTCTTTATTCGACTTGTAACCTTTTTTTCTGATCAACCCTCGTAGAAGATGAATGGAGGGTGAAAGACACATGCGGGATGCGGCTGTTGACTCCACTTATATAATATACTAGCTTAAAAGGCCCGGCGTCGCCCGGGTTTTGTATTTTGTAATTCGAAATTAACTTATGAAGGACTTTCGATTTTGAAATTCTATGTCCTTCTATAGGTATTCAGAATATCAAATGAGGAAGAACGACTTATCACACTCAAACTATTCCCTCAGAAAACGATTGATATAGCTTTTTATGGCTCATAGAGGATGTACACAGGATGCGCATCACATCGCTTCTACACACTAAGCCTGGTAGGGGTTCAAATAATAAGAATCAGGAATTTCGGTAACATAAAATTGTATTGTCTTTGTGGAATATTTTACTTCTCACTCTCATGTTATCATAAAACCATTTTGGGGATGAAATTCAACAGAAATGCAATATCACTTTCACTTTTCTCCACAAAAACCTGCGACACAATAATATATATTGCCATACCTCGTATTGTTTTCTCTATGTTCAGGGTAGAGAAAGTTACGTAACTGCATTAAACAGAAATGCAATATCACTTTCACACTTTTCTCCACAAAAACCTGCGACATAATAATATATATATTGCCATACCTCGTATTGTTTTCTCTATGTTCAGGGTAGAGAAAGTTACGTGACTGCATTAAACAGAAATGCAATATCACTTTCACACTTTTCTCCACAAAAACCTGCGACATAATAATATAATATATATATATATATATATATATATTGCAATACCTCGTATTGTTTTCTCCATGTTCAGGGTAGAGAAAGCTACGTGACTGCATTATTTTCGTGGATTTCATTCTTTAATATTTATTTATAACATAAATTATATTGATAGCTTCTCAAATTTCTTAGAGTCCCTTTTCATTTATTCCCAAACGCATCTGAGACCACTGGCAACAATACACTGCTGCCATGTGAACTGTGATTTTGATTTGATAATTCTGTGTAAAAGGGATTAAGTATTCTCAAAAACATTAAATTTTTGGCATTCGAAATCAAAATTTTGCAAAATGCTTTCTCAGTGAGCACTTACATTATGAAACGAAAGTACTGTCGAAATTCCAAGTCTCTACCTATTATAATTTAGAAACTACGTTGATTCTCTGTCTTTAAGTCTGTCAGAAAGAAGCCTTTTATACAATATAGAGATATTTAATTATTGAATGGAATTTACTTCTTAAAATTATAATCATTAACACACATAGAGCCATGAGAGTAAGTGGATAAAGTGAACTTTTATTGATTTAAAAATATTTCGGTACACAGTGGCATATGGTAAACATTCACGTCTAATAAAAGTGTGATGGAGAATGGCAAGATTAAACAACATTTGAGTGGTGAGCCAGCACGCACTAATTCAATTTGCTGCTACAAAATATCGAGTTAGGTTTCCAGGGACTTCGACTCAAAGGTTAAGCACGTCCTATGTAAATTTCACATCAAAGTGTTCGCCAGACTGAGGGGAACCACAGAAAACCCAATTAGAATCGTCGCCTACGAGGTGGTCAACTCGCCCTCATTTCCTATTCCACGGCTCCCGGAAATAATATACCCGAAATTTGTTTACTGCTACGACGATTAAATCCATGCTTATTCCAACTTGTCTTTCCTCTGTCATAACTGATTTCCTATAATTTCATTAACTCTATATATAAATAATAAGATAATATGAATAAATTACTGGAAACATAACGTCATGATTCTCTACAAATCCTCTTCTATAAGAATAACCTTCATTCTTCAGAATTATTTTTCCATTATCTTGGGGCTACTTTAAAATTATATTTATTTATATTATTTTTGAAAGTAATGTCACTAAACAAGTTTCTTTGATATCATTATTGTTAAATAAAATAAACCTACCTTTTCATACACTTCAAGTCTTCAGTCATGGCTAGGCCTTTCAGTTTTATGTTAACGTCTTCAGGGTACGAGTAAGTTAGGTTTATTCCTGTTTATAATTTATTACATTTTATATAGCGCATGTGTACCTATTTTATATAGTTATACTTGTTAAATTCATTGTTACATCACGATTCTATACAGGAATACCTTTGTTATCATACATAGTTGATATTTCTACAAGCTGTGGGCTGAGTTTTATTTGTTATTATGTGTATTTGTTCTGTGTACTGGTTGATACAGATAGACACACTGTATGTAGGATAAGGAAGGACATACAGGAACAAACCCTCCGTAGATCAATCTTTTCGAGGTAGAGAAATTCAAATTACTTGCCCACGTAATATTAAGAAAGAAACGGCATTCATATAAATCTCTTTAATAACAAATCTTGGTATATAACAAGTATATAAAAATGTAAGATGTTGAAACTAATCATAATAGATAAAGGCATATAATATTCAAATTTTCAAAATGTATGTATATACATTATGTATGTAATTAACGACTATAGAATGCAATGTGAACCCCTCTATCAGAGAAGAACCTCACTACATCAAATATATTCTTAAGATTTTGAAAATTAACAGTCTTACAATAGTAACATTCTTCAGGGGAAAGAACTATGCATATAAATGCCTGATCAAACAAGAATTAATACTGAAAATTCTACCCATTAAATATGACTTGTTGGTCACAAATAACACGTATTACATGAAAACGGTTTGACCCTTGAACATGGTTACTAGATGATGCCTCCAGAATCCTTAATTAAACAAACTATATAATTAGACGTATTCCAGGCATTAACCCACTCGACCAATAATCAAATCTATCCCGAAATATGCAGATAAATATCTACTCAAGAAAAGGTTAATACTGTATATGCTCCTCACTGGATATGGGCGTTACTTAGAAATAACATTAATCACATGAAAATGGTTTAACTTGAACAAACTTGATTAAATATAGTTTTACTATTAACTTGAGATTGCTTAGAAAAAAAACCCTAATTTTTAAACTATGCAGAGCATATATATTAATTGTTAAATCAATACAGAATATATCAGAGAATATAAGATTCCAACGAGGTAACAGCACATTACAAAATTTTACCTGAGATTTACTTTGGTATCTAAACAAGCTTGGTACGCCTTACAAACAAGTAAAGTTATACCTGGGCATCACGGAAAATTGACTGCGGCTACACACCAACTAATACTGTAGAACATAGGCCTATATGGGCAATGCCCGGCCTGCGGGCCGGATGTGGCCCGCCCCGACTTTTGATCCGGCCCGCGGAACATTTTAAAATCGCGCTCGAAAAAGTAAATATTTTCGGTTCTCGCCAACAAGAGAGTGAGAGGGGGGAAACAAAAGCCTGAACTACAAGGGTGTTCCTTCCGGTCAGCGCTAGAAAAATGCTGCAATAGGCCTAAATTAAACTATCGAACCAGATTTACAGATGAAAATTCGGAAAACACTCTGCGCTTGACGCCAACATTGATTATCTTGTTTCACAAGTTCAAGCTCAAGCTTCTCATTAATTTCTGCTGATTGTAAGTAAATACCTAATCAGTTCGATATTGTTCTCATTCACGTAACTTTAGCATTATACTTTATAAATATAAAAAACCGTATCATGAGTATTTTTTCACAACTACCTATTATCCACGGTCCGCGACTTCATAAATGTCGTAAAGTTTAGCCCGCATGTTTCCAAAGGTTGCCCATACCTGCTTTAGAACAACAGGAAAATGCTTGCTATAAAAGGCTAGATAGATTAAATTAAAGTAAAAAGAGCAACACTAACCAAGCAAGTCAATTATGTGGGTTACTGATATCGTAGTATCGAAAAAAGCTCAGAAGCACAATTTTACATTACTTGAAAATCTTGCATTATGAATGAACTCGGTCTTGCAAAACTTTATAGTAGAAAAAACCATTCGATAGCAATAAGGGGAATAGCTTAGGCAGAATATATCATTAACACGGCAATAGCCAAATGCTATTAAAGAAACTAATGTAACCGACAGCCTAACAGAGCAATCATACTACGCATCTCCAAACGCCATTAGGCAGACGTGACTTTCTGAAGCGCAAATATGGCAGCCACTCTTTAACTAGAAATTGCCATACTAAATCCGAAAAAATAGGCGAATATAATAGAACGACTCACTGTGCAGCAAGATTAATGTGTAATGAAATAATTACTCAGAATACTGGAGTTACGAAGAATTATACAGAAAAGGAAAAATGGCTCAACTACATGAGATACTAGAACACATGGTGAATGCTTCTTGACTTTAACAAAATAATTTACGTTCCATTATGAAAAGTGCTTATTATGGTTGTAGAAGGCAACTTCCCAAATCAATTTTAGGAAGCAAAATACTACTCACACCGATCAGAGGAATAACACCAGACCATTGCTGCATCAGAACGTCCAAGACCAACTGTCCCGAGCAAGCATATGATAGCTGAACAGGTAAGGCAAACTAGGTGGCAGCACAAAACAGTATGAGAATAACGCACCATGAGGCACAACAGAGAAGCGAGGAGGCAGATTTTTCTAATTGGGTTCAAAGCTATTTGTATCAGAATCTTAATAAAAACGTATAATAATAAGATAAATAGATTAGCCTATGCATGGAGATAGAAAAATGCTTCGTCGTGAATAATCATTACATTGAAGGTTACATGAATTTTTTAAAAAAAAATTGTAACATTTAGTTATATGCAATACGTTATAAGTATCCTAGGTTTCATATTAGTCATGATTCTTTCCAGTAAATTATTGTCACTAGTGATTTTAAAGGCAAAACATTTAACCAAAGAAGGATAAAAATGGAACATTTAATAAATAATGAAAGTACAAAAATGTGAAAATCGTAACAAAATGCACTGGCATTGTATCTTTCACTTTATTACTTTTGTTGAAAAGTTGCCTGATAATGAGGCGAATGTGCATTCTCCAGCAGAATACAGCTGGCTTGAGAAATTACATAATAATGGATTTTAACGAAATCTATCAAATAAGAGGAGTTGTTGGAATAATTTATTCCTATAAATGAAAAATAGTGATAAAAATCCATGATACTCCCTCACATAACTTTCTCTATGGGTAGGCACTTCATATTCTGTTGTAGAGTTTTGCAGGGAGTGTTTGTTCAGTTCTCTTGATTTCAGTTTGTGCATATAATGAGTAGCGATTATTCCAAGTATGTTCGCTATTCATCTCTGTTTTAACTGAGAAAATACAAAGTCATTGTTTAGGGAGGGGAATAATGTTGAAAGTGCGATATTTGATCCTGGGTTTTGAGCCGTGAATTCGGCTCAAGTGGAATAAAAAGCATTTCTAAATAAGCAGTCTGCAAATAACCACTGAAATCTTTGAAATCAGTAAACGCGCCCAAGTGAAACAGCGTGGTTTTAAGTGTTCATGAAAGCGGTCCGCGACCGCAGTGCCATCTTTTCGAACGCAAGGGACGTGAGAGACGTGAGAGACGTGGTTACGCGACGGCAGTTGAGATCATGTTCTTGTGAGGCAAGCAGGTAAAACTAAGTTCTAGTGATTCTGGTGGGCGTTGCTGCCATGTCAAAGATGTCTTTCTTCTACTACGGCGTTTTGGGTGAGACCGTTTCTTTTCTTGTTTAATATCAGTTAACAAATTATTCTACATTCTATTCTGTTCTCACCCAATTTTGGCATCTAAATTCCGTTTTGGTATTTATGAAGGTAAAACAGTAAAGTCATAATGCCGGTTTCTTCCTTTGGCATTTGAAATTACGCCATACACCATGTAATCATTAATATTCAAATTTGGTCTGTCTTGTCTGTCCGCATATAAATTTTCGTCCGTTTCTTTCGTTTTTCTCAAGTTCTCCTGCGTTCTGACAGTAATTAATGTCTCATTGGCTACCCCGTAATAGCATGATAGGTAGGGTGAAATATATGTTGTGAAATTTTAATAAGGGGGCTGAATTTTGAAGAGAAAAAGGGCTTAAGATTCAATTTAGGGATTAATATGATTATGGTTTGATATATATTTGGAATTCATTTTTCTATGCTTTTTCTAGTCAGTTATAGAATTTACTATTAGGTACAGAGTGATTTGAATACAGGTATTATTTACTATTGAATATAGAGTGATCAAAATTAATGAATAAATATTTGGGACTGGTTTTGGATTCTCATTATGCTCAGGCTTCTAATGGACTCAGATTGTAGACTTGAGATTAAAATGGCGATATAGTGATGTGCTGCAATTAAGGATTTTGATTTGCAAAGAATATATAGAATGGATTTTTGGGTCGTGAAGTAAAACTTATCTATGCGACATTAACAATGATTTTAGGTGTTAATGTTATGAGAGTTTTTGAGATTTTACATAATTAATTTATCGGTATAGTTTGTACATAGTTGAAATGTTTTTTGAAGATATAGTATGTCGTTTACATTCCACATTGGAGACTGTTTTCTTTATAAATAAAGGTGTTCTTGCAATTTGGGATTATGTTTATGTAGTTTGCTAATTACCTAGGTCTTCCCTGTAATTGCAATTAATAATTTCTGAGGGCGCCAGTGATAAAGGTTAAACAGAAGCGTCACAGACTTAGCTAAAAATGGTCGAAACCCGATCTACTTCATAAATCATAAGTTCCAAGCTTCCGACATATGTAATAGTGACCCAATAGGGGGCAAAGTTTACTGATCACGACATATCAGTTTGAGATATTTGAACTTACTGGTGAACAAAACTGAACATATAATATGAACATCGCATTTTGAGATAGAGTTACATTTATCAGGTAATCGCCATCTCGCATTTCTACATTGGATTACCATGAACATTAAGGAAATCCGCAGTGCATTAACCTCCTCCCTTACATGGGCTGTGTGAATTTAACAATCTTGGGTATCAAGATAGGACGGTTGTCTTGATATTTTTTTAATTAAGAACCATACTCGTATAAGTATTAAATCGCAACAGAAAATCAGTAAATTGATACCCCATTTATATATATATATATATATATATATTGACATAGTTTAAGCTTAGACCGATGAACAGTGACAACAAAAATGATTTTAATGTAATTATGGTAATGTTGAAGATCCCAGGTTTATCTCAATTACTCCTTGTTGGTTTCTGTTTCAGGAAATACTGTGGTGACAAAGGAGGACATGTTTCAGTGTGCGTTTATGTGTGAACGACGGAGACAGAAAGAGAGGGAGATAAATAAAGAGAAAGAGAGAGGGAAAAAGAGAGAGAAAAATAGAGAGAAAAAGGGAGAGGAAGATAAACAGAAGGCGAAAGACATAGAGAGAGAGAGAGAAGGGTACAGAAAGAGGAGCTGCAGAAGTTTGAAGGTTCTGGAGAAGTCAATATATTAATATTTAGTGCTCCTGCTGGGCGTTATGACAGTAGTGTGAGAACAACAAAGAGGAAGAAAGCAAGGAGAATGAGACAGAAAATCTACAAACCAAGCTATTTCCTCGAATCAACTAACAGCTACTTTTCTCGGTACTTTGTGGTCGATCGCAGCTTCCAATCTTTTTAAGCAATTTCCTGTCGTTATTCTGAACAAGCTTCATCAAGTAAATTGGTTATTTCAATTAAAGAAAAAGTGGAGGCAAAATCGTATTTAACTTCGACTTTCTCTCGATTCGCGCTTTAGGTATTCTAAAGAAGAGTCTTTCTATGTATTGCGGTGAAAATAGGAAGTTTTATTGCTTTGCAATGGAAATCTAAATATCCTTTAAAACCAATGGAGGGGGCCCTCCAAATATTGTGTTACAAGTCCATACCAAATTACAAATCATATAAATTGTGTTGTTATTCAAATAGCATTGTACATTTTCTTTAATTAGGCCAAGGGCCTATATGACGACCTCCTGCTATCTTATTTATCTACCAGATAGAGAACCTATCTGGATGGTGGCCAAGAATTGCGTATTACGATCTCCTGACAAAATCTGTCTGGCAAGACATCTTCCAGATAAGCTAGCAGGAGGATGGAGTGGCTGACAAAGTACCAACTGCTAGGGATCTTGGTTGAAACAAGATGGCAGGACGCGGAAGCTTACTGGTCACCTGATTTTCGGAATTCATGCTGGAAGATTTAATTTACACAAAAATGTCATTTTAGGCTCACATATGAATGAAATAGAATTGCGCAAATCGATTAATGCACTTAAAACGATGTGTTATTATGTAATTTAATTATACAAATACAAATCCGAGCTGCCACACCTAGCGGAGAACTACCGAACTACAACAAACACACCTCTCTGCTCAACGAGGTACAAATTTTTACTGCGTTCGTGCCGGTAGAAGTTCAGCGGTGGTATTACGAGGCATCTTCCAGTTAAGCTATCTGGAAGTCACTTATCGGGAGGAATTGTCGGCAGGTGGTAATACAGGCCCCAAGACTAATAAACAGTGTTCAATAGTTTTCAACTTTAATGTCACATCTGCAATGCCCTAAAAGTAGAGTCCAATGTGTCACATACTCAGTGGTGGATCTGAGGAGAAGTGAGGTTATTTTATTCGAAACATTCCTGTTCTCTTTCTACATCCAATCAACTATATTAGTAACTTACATCACACAATAAATTTCTCAGTGATTTACCTGTCAGTTTGATATGAACGTAAAATTACCAGACTTTTATACTGAACTACATAACCATGGCAACTGTCTACACTGTGATCATGCGTGGTTGTCGTAGCAACACAGAGCTGTGTTACGCAGCCAGTGTACAATAATTAGTTTGTTGTTAATTCAAAGAATTTAAAGTACGTTACACTCACATAACGTTCTCTACTCTAGGTTTGGTCAATACTAAGTTCTTTACACTCTGATGAGAAATGCTCATTTAGTTATCTAAGACTTACTGAGTCGAGTGAATTTTTGGAAAATATGGCTAGCTTGTATCTTCTCTTCACATAGCTTGTGCAAAAGGACTTCTAGATGTTTAATGAAACCACGACGTCTTCGCGTAAAGTGGTAGTAAAGTAAAAGAAAGAAGTCGGCAATATTCCAGAGGACATCTAACTGAAATGTGAAATTTGTTTCTCCTAAGGTTACTGGTGGAGGAAGAGGCAGCTCATTTTACTTTTATAAGAAGCAGGAACGGAGTATGAGGCTGGTGTTGTAAAATGTATTTTTTATTAATACCATTCACGGTGATGAGGTGATTACTCCCGGAGGACGCCGTGCAGAGAATTTTCAAGTCCTGAAATATCCATCGACCGTGGCCGGGTTTGATCTCGCAACCTTTGGATCTAGAGGCGGGCACGCTATGTTACACTGCAAGTGGGCCAAACATAAAACAGCTTCAGGTTCAACTCATATATTCACGAGACTCATTCCTCACGCGATACACATTCCCGTGCCGGACTGCGGTGAAAACAGTTAACACAAAGATTATTCCCATAGCTTAATTCTTGTAGCCTACCTTGTTCCTTGCATATTAAATTCACTGCCCCACCAATTTCCGTTATTTTCTTGCAAATTTAAGGCAAATTATAGTATCCAATAGTATCTATCATGCATTTTCCAAACGATACTGACTTTCTTTTGTTAGTAATGTATTGATACATCTGTATCTGTTTAATGATTCACCTGTGAAAGCCCATTTCGGTCGAGTTTTATGGGCTTGTTAAAGGCGGCCATTCACTATCGCTCCAAACGTCCAAATGGAGTGATGTCAGTCCAAAATCTCATAATGAATGGGAAGGCTGTCGTCCATTTGGCGTGGAGCGATAGACCGGTTGGATATCCAGTCGAGCAAAAATCCATCCGTTCACTCCATCCGTCCATCAAGCCATCGTACAATGAATGCGGAAAACGACGTGGAGTGACTCCAAGCCATCCCGCAAATCTGCTAGTCAGTGGCCAAACCCACATCCAAATAGCCTCATTCTGTCTTCAGGTGTCCTCCATGCATACGTGTTTTCTAATTTCAGCGCCATGTCGGGGCGAGACACTCTACTCGAAGTAATCGAATCCTATAAACAGTTTCCGTGCCTATGGCAAGTTACTAACTGCGATTATCACAACAAAATTAATAAACGGTGCAAAATATGTTGCACAAACTTTCTCGTATTAAACGTGTTAAAAGGCTAGCACAGAAGAAAGTAAGTTATAGAGACAATTAAATTTTATTTATTTCAATTTCATAAACTAACAAGTACTGTATCTAGAAAAGAAAGCATCAGGGACGATCCTTATGTTCAATCCTTTTACTGTGAATAATAACAATAATAATAATAATATCAGGTAAACTGATGTAACAAAGTGCCAGTATGCTTTTGTTTAATCAGTTATATTTGCAATTATGATATGCAGAAAATAAGTTTTTTTTGCTGATTTCCGAGGTAAGCTCCAGATTCAATCACTCATTAAGTAGAGCTTCAGGGAGAACAAAGGTCTAGTTTTTTAATCAGCTAGAATCGTCCAGCATCAGCAGAACTATACAGATTTGTGATATCTTGACAATCGCATACTCACATAACAATACGGAAAAGATATGTCAAATTGGCCGGCTACGGGAATTGAACCAGGAACAATCAAAATGTGAGTCCAAGACGTTACCATCTCAATTACCTCGCCCAATTTAACGATCTACTTTCATAACCGTATGTGAAGGAATAGTGTTATTTGTCAAAGCTAACTGTATTGCAACTTCCAAAGCCGTATTATATGAATACTGTAAAACAATATGTTGTCATGATAACTAATTTGCATTTGATAAATGCTTTCTAATATATTACCATAAAATAGGCACTAAGTTGGGCTTTACTCCGGTACCGGTCAACCGAATTTGTCCAATATCAATAGGGTTCTTGCCATGGACGTTATAGATGCGTATACCAAGTTTCATGAAAATCCAATAAAGCGTATTTGAGTTATCGCGCGTAAAGACACACGGACAGACATTTCCCCTTCCCCACACAATCTCATCAAGTACCATACTGGCACTTAATAACTTGCGGTTTGCATGCTTTCCTCAATCTCGAAGGCAAAAATGCAGGATGCGTTGAGATGTAGCCTAACAATAGAAGCAAAATGTTTCATGAATGCGTTTTTACAAGAGCCTACGGTAAATTTGGGTGGCCACGAAATTTGATTTGAACCCAGGACCTCTTCCCTATTAGCCTATACCTCGTCGCTGTAATTGGTTTTGGTATGTTCATTACGACTGAGCTAAACTGACTGCATTTACAGCAAAAAGTAGATTATAGTTTTTATGTTACTATGGACAACAAAATGTCGTTAATATTTTAATTGATATGTATGTTCTGAAATTCTCGTTAAAGCTGTATATATTTCGTGTTTAAGGACGTAAGGCACAAATCTTTAATTTTGAGTTTTTAACATTTATGCCTTCTCCTCATATCTAATAAATACTCAATGAACTATTTGTACTTGTGCCTTAAACCTCTGATCAGTTATAAGAAAAGACATGTGAAACTGCACATTCATTCTACTTCATGACAGTTCCATAAAGGCGTAAGGCACACTTCCTATCTGTTATTGAGGTGTGTTTATCAATTATTTTTATTTTCTGCAGTGCTACCATCCAAGCAAATGTTTATAAAAAGTGAACTTGCATTTCTGAAGTATAACTTCATTCAAAATCAATGGCGTAATTACAGGGTGGCAAGGAGTGGCAGTTGCCACCCCATAATTTCCAAACCTCTCTTTTTGCCACCTCAAAAATCGGCAGTAAAAATATCAGTTACTAGCATGTGCCCGCGGCTTCGCCCGCGATAATTATTTCAAAAATTAAAAATTAAGAGCATAATAGTTAAATCATTATATTTATTAACACCTAAATCACGTGGACTACATACCACGATTAGATAGCGTCGCCTGGTAAAAGCGACCTCAGATTCGAGTTCCTTAGCCCAGAATACCCCTGTACAGTGAGTTTCGTCCAAATCGAACAATGTTTGACCATATTTAGGCCTACATTGATTATCCCTCTTCCGTGTAGGTTGAAAATTTCATATGTCTTCGGACCTTGATATTCTAAACAAATGAATCGTCCAGGATGGACTTACAAAATCAAGCGATCGCCCGCGATAATTATTTCAAGAATTAAAAATGAAGAGCATAATAGTTAAATCAATATATTTATTAACACCTAAATCACGTGAATTACATACCACGATTAGATAGCGTCGCCCGGTAAAAGCGATCTCAGATTCGAGTTCCTTGGCCCAGAAAATCCCTGTATAGTGAGTTTCGTCCAAATCGAACGATGTTTAAACATATTTAGGTCTATGTTGATTATCCCTCTTCCGTGTAGGTTGAAAATTTCATATGTCTACGGGCCTTGACATTCTAAACAATTGAATCGACCATCGTGGGCTTACAACATTCAAGCGATCGCGATGCTTTTATTACCACGGTATGACAAAAATAGCCAAAGCGAACTGCAATTGATTTGACATTGAAATGTATTACTGAAATCTGATGCTTCGACAGCGCTAAAATCACGTTTTCTGCCAGTTTTTCACTCACAACTCGCGAACGAAAGCTAAAATTAAAAATCCGGCTTCGATGCGCATTCACCCACCTTTCAGCCCATCTATGTTTAAAATTTCAGATCTCTGCGTTCAGTAGATTTCGCTAGGCATCGTGGACAGACAGACAAACACGTCTTTTTATTATTTAAAGATAGCATGTGCCCGCGGCTTCGCCCGCGATAATTATTTCAAAAATTAAAAATTAAGAGCATAATAGTTAAATCATTATATTAACACCTAAATCATGTGGACTACATATCACGATTAGATAGCGTCACCTGGTAAAAACGACCTCAGATTCGAGTTCCTTGGCCCAGAAAACCCCTGTATAGTGAGTTTCGTCCAAATCGAACAACGTTTGACCATATTTAGGCTAATATTGATTATCCCTATAATAATAATAATATAATAATAATAATAATAATAATAATAATAATAATAATATTAATAATAATCCTCTTCGGTGTAGGATGAAAATTTCATATTATGTTTGCGTGCCTTGACATTAAAAACAAATGAATCGACCAGCGTGAGCTACAACATTCAAGAGATCGTGATGCTTTTATGTCGAAGGTATGACAAAAATAGCCAAAGCCTAGTGTAATTGATTTGTATTACTGAAAACTCATGCTTCGAAAACGCAATAAATACACGTTTTCTGCCCGTTTTTTACTCATAACTCACGAACGAAAGCGAAAATTAAAATTCCGGCTTCGAGGTGCACATTCCGACCCTTTAGTCCGCCTATGTATAAAATTTCAGATCTCTGCGTTGAGTAGATTTCGCTGGGCATCGCGGACAGACGGAGGACAGACAGACGGAGGACAGACACTTCCTTTTATTAATATAGATTTGCAAACAAGTGAAAAATTACAGTTTATAAACGTGACACAATCTTGATTCTATATTAAACTTAACATTTATGCTGGTATGATATGTAAAAAAGGTTTTAAAATGCTTAAACTACATCATTTTAATGCCGAATTTTAAAAAAATTTCCATACCCCCCAGACCCCCAGGCAGACCTTGCCACCCCAGTTAAAAAACTGAAATTACGCACATGTTCAAAATATATTGTTTTGCTTATCATCTGTTGTATTAATGAGGATACTGGTATTCATTGGCAAACATGCAATTTTGACTGTATAACATAGGCCTACTAGTATTCATTGGCAAACGTGCAATTGTCACTGTATAATACAGGTTTTTACTAAAATAAAATAAAAACAAATAATATGATACAAAGTAAAAAGATTTTGCTACTGTAAAAGTATTTCAGTTTCTGTTTAACATGTTTAGGTGCCTCTAGTTGTAAAAGATCCCAATACTCTCTACCTTGTAAATTTGCAGAACACTAATTTAGCCTGTCCTTCAAAAATATCTATAGGCCTATTGAGCCGTGAATTCGGCTCATCTCTTGATTATCTAACAGTTTTGTCGCATTCTGCTATCTTTGCTATATTTTATGTATGCTTAGTAAAACACGCCCGGTGGTAAACTCTGTTTTCTCTCTTTCTGAAATTGGTATTCGCTTGTGCTGCCATCTGTATGAAGGCAAGGGAGGTCAGGGCCGTGCATAGAAACGTCAGTTGTATTTGGGATCACGCACGAGCAGTTTCTCCGTATGCAAAGTTCAACTCAGTGTTTGGTGGGCGTTTCCCGTGATGGCGACCGTCGTCTTCAACGTGGTTCTCGGGTGAGATCTTTGCTTTTTCTATCATGAATTTAAGGTATTTAAAGTAATTCTGTTTAGTATTTCTCACCCAGTTTTGGCCTTGTCTAAATTTCCGTTCTTCGCTATAGTTAATTATTATGCAGTATCGCGATTTTGGAGTTAAGTTTGAAATTACGCCTACACCATCCGTAATTATTTCTATTCTTCAGTCAGTCTAAAGTTCGTCTGTTATGGGTTGTTTTCACATGTTCTCCCGTTAGCAAAGGCATTTTACTCAGAGCTAGTAATGTGGGTTGAAAGAGATAGTATTGGTCGAAAGGTTGGATCAGGGGCTAAATTCTTATAGCTTTTTCAAAACGGGGTTTCTTGGAGTTTACCACCGACTAACCAGAGCATTTTTCAAGTTAATTTTTGGGGATTTTGCCACTATAAATGTTATGCAGAAGTTCTTCGGCATATACAGAGTGATTCGAAGAATTGGGTTTTTCTTCGTCATACAGAGTGATTAAATTTTTGAGGACATTATTTGAAACGTCTAATAAATGCATATTCTTGGACAAGGGAAGGGAATAAGTAGTTATACCATGTTTTAGAAGAATACCCTCATGAGGATATTTTAGGTGATTTATTCAATTTTGTATATATATATCATTTTAAGGTATAGCGTAAGATCATTTGATGTTTCAGCTTGTTAAATTATTAAATGAATTTGCTGTAAATAATTGTTTCGACCGATGTTTAATTGGTCAAGTTAGAAATAAATTTGTTTCTCCAAGATTATCACCCTTTTCTATTTTGGTCTACATATTTCAGGTTTTCCCCTAAATGCTGGGTAGTTATTGGAGTAAAATCCTTTTTTCCTGGGAGTATGGGCACCAGATATTGCAGAAAATAAGCAGTAGCGTTGCTAAATTAGTTAGAAATGAGAAAAACCCGGTCTACTTCAACAAAGCATTTGTACTAGGCTTCGTACATATGTCGTCTGTGCCTAAGAGAGTAAAGGGGCGCAACATTAGTGGAATCGCAGAGCGTAGTTAGGGTTTTTTTTAGCATTTCATTTCTCTAATATCACGCTCTGTGTATTTTTAAATAGAGTTTTTCGAGGGTGGTATTTTTCACATTGGCTTTTCTCGTAAAATGTTACTCCTTTATAATTTTTGGTCTCCTTCCTAAGAGTAGGGGAGATTTTCATGTTGTCTTGGCATTTTGCGTAGTTCTGCATTTCCTCGCTTATTTTCTATATTAAGATATAGCGAGTTTATTTACTCACCTTTTGTGACTGGTATGTTCAGTACTTCAGTTTTCAAGCCTGCTATCGCATTGGAATATGAAAAGCGTGTGTTAGCAGTGATTACTTTGGGATCTTTTCTAACCTAA
Source organism: Ectobius pallidus (assembly GCA_964059195.1). Taxonomy (NCBI): domain Eukaryota; kingdom Metazoa; phylum Arthropoda; class Insecta; order Blattodea; family Ectobiidae; genus Ectobius; species Ectobius pallidus. The sequence continues at coordinate 17,995,255 of CAXKWD010000006.1, forward strand.
CAATAAACTTCGGGTATTTACAAATTGCTATCCGAGTATTTCGGGTTTAGGCATTTTTTGGGTATTGTTGATGGCCTGTTTGGTTTTTATCATAATACTGTGATGATCTATATCGCTATTTGGGTTTTGGTTAAATTTTTGTGAGCGAGATTTGTAGGACCCGTGTGTTGGTTTATTGATATTACAGTTTGAAATCTAATGGTGATTTCAATTTTGATATGGGATTTTGAAAATTAACTTCTCGAATCGTTTTGAAGATCCAATAGTGATTTTCATTTTTGAACTTGAACTGTGGAAAATTAAAATTTTCAAAAATACTTCGAGCATTAACTGGGACTTGTATTTTGGGAATTTGAAGTTGAGTTTTTCAGAAAATTTTGGGAAAACGGACAGTTAGTGGTTGTCCGAACTTAATTAATTCTGAGAATACTTCAAGAATCTAAGATTGATTTGTACTTGAATTTGAATTTTGAAATTGATATTTGGGACTATTTCCGCAATTTTGATGGGGAGATGTATTTTGTAAATTAAAGCGAAGTGGATTTTGGAAGGTTTCCTGAAACTTAAAACTGGTTTCTAATTGGAAATTAAACTTGGGAAATAAAGTCTTGAATTTTGAGTAACCTAACCGTGACCTGTAACTGGACATATTATAAAAAAAATTTTTTTCTCGATTACTTCAGAATAGTGATTTCTATTCGCAATTGATTGCAAATAATTACATACCGATTTTGTTGACCTAATGGTGATTAAGATGTGGGCTAATTAAATCCTGGAATTTATTTGTTAATAATTCCGATACTTGATATTGACTTGGTTTTGAGATTGAAATTTGAATTTAATGTCCTTTAATGATTGGGAACCGATTTGTGACTTCTAGGTGGAGATTAAGTATTCGAGTATTTTCAAGTTTGATATCCGTTTCTTTTCAAATTAAGATTTTACCGTGAATTTTCCGGTATTTTGTAATTAAATAGTGATTTGTATTCTGGGAATATTGTTTGAGCTTATGCATATTATTGAGGCTTAACTGTGAAGGTGTATGCTAAAACTGAATTCTGGGCAACTATTTTCATTTATGTATTTGGAGTTCTACACATGAATATTTACTTAAAATTTAGTTAGTTAAGGGCTGTTATTTATTCGCTTCCTTTTTATAAAGTTTGGCGAACTTTTCAAATTGGGATTTTGCTATTTCTTTGGTGGATTTTGCTCTCAATCGATCATTATGAGTAATAGGATATATGTCCCCGTAGAATTTTTGTTAAAGGCTGATATTATATACGAATTATTAGTTCGTGGAATCAAAGTGGATTCTGAAGACTCAGTTGGGAATTTGTCTAAATTACTGAAGGATAATTTGTCAAGTCCAGTTGATGTTAGTAATCTAAAAGACATAAAGATGGAGAATGAATACCCTACTTTAGTTTCTAAAACCGAAGAGAAGCATTTAATAATAACAAAAAGGGCTAGTTAGATTCTTATTGTAAGTGCATCCTGGAAAAGGTTCTTTTAAATAAAAGAAAAGGAAAAATTCCTGAGTATATTCTAAGGGTAGTTGGATCCTACTAGAGGGAGAACATGGAGAGTTTATTCGGGATTCGGCACAAAAATATTAACTACGTGATTCCAATTACACTCATTTTATTTTAAGAAACAAAAAGGGGGGAATTGGCAAAATCAAAAACAAAAACAACACTTATATTATGTATATTTTTGGGCGTCTACTGTGCCTTTATATTTTATGTTGCAGTTTGTGGCTGTTCTGTTGGAGTATGATTCCGTTCCTCTTTCTTCGCACCTGAAGGATTTCTGGACCTATGTAAAAAAAAGGGGGCTATGTAGTGGAGCCTCTCTTTCTTCTTGCTTCACTGTCCCTCTCCTGTCTTGTGCCGGCCCATCTTGGTTCCTGCTCTGGAGACGTCTGGAGTTATGGGTTCCTGGAACAGTTAGAGAACCACGGATGATTTGGCGCATTTGTGGAGCGTCTATCTGGATTTCCAAAAAGGGAAACAAAATTGCTTCAGCACTAAGAAATAAATGTAAGCAAGGAATTGGAGGAGAAATCGTGTTTTGGATGGAGCACTGTTAGCAGCATGTTGGACATGAACTGTTGTAGCATGGTGGAAACAAGTTATTACATGCAAGGCATGCGAGCTGAACATAGCTTGACTTATAGCCTACCAAGGCAATCTGAGGCTGTGTTTACATTCATGCTTCTTGTGTTTATGAAGAGCCTGGATATTATATGGGTGAAAACTCCATGCAAGCAAAGAAAAAGCATAGAGCAAGGCCATCTTTAGCAAGCATTTAGCCTTTTGCACTTGCCTTATTGTGAAGAGCAATTGTTGAAGAGTCGTCGGGCACCCTGTTCGGGCTGTGGATGTCGCAACTGTTGCAGTTGCCGTGCAGTAACCTCTCCCGTCTGGTAGATTACAACTCTGGTAATCTGAATCCACAAAACCTTGTTCATCCGTCTTCTGAATTCTATTCCTGTTGGTTATTCTATATTCCTGTTTGTTTTTCCTGGGCGGCATGCCATCCTGTTTTACCACCCACCCCTGCACCATCTGGGACTCTCAGCCTTTCTCTCAAACTGGAGCACTCACAACTCATGAGTTAGCTTGGTTGCTCTATGTTCGTCCGGTTGATGGTTACCGGCCTGCCTGCCACCTTCTTCCTTGGACTGGATCCTTGGTGCTCTGTCTGGTGTGATGGACCTCTTGAAGTTGCTGTGGGCACTGACAGTGCTTTTCTCCTTGGATCTTCCGGTTCCTGGCAATATGGTGTTCCTGCTACGGCGGTGTGGAAGTCATCGCAGTCCTGTGCGCCTGCACAGATTTCCGTGGTTACTGTCTTCTGTGGTGTTTGTTCTTGTCTCCCACCCGGGGGGGAGGACGAGTGGAGTGGTATTAAGAAGATTGGACTCTAAAGAAAAAGAGTGTTTGTCTCTTCCTGAAGTTGCTGGGGCATCGGGCAAGGCATTGGAAACATTTTGGGCAGTGTTCAAGACTAAAGATTGTGCGTTTTGGTGTTTCGTGTATATTTTGGGGGATGTTTAAAAAAAAATGTGTTCTGGGTTTTAAAATAATAAAAAAAAAAATAAAGTCCTTGACTTTATTTTTTTGGGGGGGAAGTCAGGGGAGTTTGAGCCGTGAATTCGGCTCATCTCTTGATTATCTAACAGTTTTGTCGCATTCTGCTATCTTTGCTATATTTTATGTATGCTTAGTAAAACACGCCCGGTGGTAAACTCTGTTTTCTCTCTTTCTGAAATTGGTATTCGCTTGTGCTGCCATCTGTATGAAGGCAAGGGAGGTCAGGGCCGTGCATAGAAACGTCAGTTGTATTTGGGATCACGCACGAGCAGTTTCTCCGTATGCAAAGTTCAACTCAGTGTTTGGTGGGCGTTTCCCGTGATGGCGACCGTCGTCTTCAACGTGGTTCTCGGGTGAGATCTTTGCTTTTTCTATCATGAATTTAAGGTATTTAAAGTAATTCTGTTTAGTATTTCTCACCCAGTTTTGGCCTTGTCTAAATTTCCGTTCTTCGCTATAGTTAATTATTATGCAGTATCGCGATTTTGGAGTTAAGTTTGAAATTACGCCTACACCATCCGTAATTATTTCTATTCTTCAGTCAGTCTAAAGTTCGTCTGTTATGGGTTGTTTTCACATGTTCTCCCGTTAGCAAAGGCATTTTACTCAGAGCTAGTAATGTGGGTTGAAAGAGATAGTATTGGTCGAAAGGTTGGATCAGGGGCTAAATTCTTATAGCTTTTTCAAAACGGGGTTTCTTGGAGTTTACCACCGACTAACCAGAGCATTTTTCAAGTTAATTTTTGGGGATTTTGCCACTATAAATGTTATGCAGAAGTTCTTCGGCATATACAGAGTGATTCGAAGAATTGGGTTTTTCTTCGTCATACAGAGTGATTAAATTTTTGAGGACATTATTTGAAACGTCTAATAAATGCATATTCTTGGACAAGGGAAGGGAATAAGTAGTTATACCATGTTTTAGAAGAATACCCTCATGAGGATATTTTAGGTGATTTATTCAATTTTGTATATATATATCATTTTAAGGTATAGCGTAAGATCATTTGATGTTTCAGCTTGTTAAATTATTAAATGAATTTGCTGTAAATAATTGTTTCGACCGATGTTTAATTGGTCAAGTTAGAAATAAATTTGTTTCTCCAAGATTATCACCCTTTTCTATTTTGGTCTACATATTTCAGGTTTTCCCCTAAATGCTGGGTAGTTATTGGAGTAAAATCCTTTTTTCCTGGGAGTATGGGCACCAGATATTGCAGAAAATAAGCAGTAGCGTTGCTAAATTAGTTAGAAATGAGAAAAACCCGGTCTACTTCAACAAAGCATTTGTACTAGGCTTCGTACATATGTCGTCTGTGCCTAAGAGAGTAAAGGGGCGCAACACTATTAATAAAAGGAAGTGTCTGTCTGTCTGTCTGTCTGTCCGCGATGCCCAGCGAAATCTACTGAACGCAGAGATCTGAAATTTTATACATAGGCGGACTAAAGGGTCGGAATGTGCATCTCGAAGCCGGAATTTTAATTTTCGCTTTAGTTCGTGAGTTATATGTGAAAAACGGGCAGAAAACGTGTATTTATTCCGTTTTCGAAGCATGAGTTTTCAGTAATACAAATCAATTACACTAGGCTTCGGCTATTTTTGTCAAACCTTCGACATAAAAGCATCGCGATCTCTTGAATGTTGTAGCTCACCCTGGTCGATTCATTTGTTTTTAATGTCAAGGCACGCAAACATAATGTGAAATTTTCAACCTACACCGAAGAGGATTATTATTATTATTATTATTATTATTATTATTATTATTATTATTATAGGGATAATCAATATTAGCCTAAATATGGTCAAACGTTGTTCGATTTGGACGAAACTCACTATACAGGGGTTTTCCGGGCCAAGGAACTCGAATCTGAGGTCGCTTTTACCAGGTGACGCTATCTAATCGTGATATGTAGTCCACATGATTTAGGTGTTAATATAATCATTTAACTATTATGCTCTTAATTTTTAATTTTTGAAATAATTATCGCGGGCGAAGCCGCGGGCACATGCTATCTTAAAATAATAAAAGGACGTGTTTGTCTGTCGGTCCACGATGCCCAGCGAAATCTACTGAACGCAGAGATCTGAAATTTTAAACATAGATGGGCTGAAAGGTGGGCGCATGCGCATCGAAGCCGGATTTTTTATTTTAGCTTTCGTTCGCGAGTTGTGAGTGAAAAACTGGCAGAAAACGTGATTTTAGCGCTGTCGAAGCATCAGATTTCAGTAATACATTTCAATGTCAAATCAATTGCAGTTGGCTTTGGCTATTTTTGTCATACCGTGGTAATAAAAGCATCGCGATCGCTAGAATGTTGTAAGCCCACGCTGGTCGATTCATTTGTTTAGAATGTCAAGGCCCGTAGACATATGAAATTTTCAACCTACACGGAAGAGGGGTAATCAACATAGACCTAAATATGGTTAAACATCGTTCGATTTGGACGAAACTCACTATACAGGGATTTTCTGGGCCAAGGAACTCGAATCTGAGATCGCTTTTACCAGGCGACGCTATCTAATCGTGACATGTAGTCCACGTGATTTAGGTGTTAATAAATATAATGATTTAACTATTATGCTCTTAATTTTTAATTCTTGAAATAATTATCGCGGGCGATCGCTTGATGTTGTAAGTCCATCCTGGACGATTCATTTATTTAGAATATCAAGGCCCGAAGACATGAAATTTTCAACCTACACGGAAGAGGGATAATCAATATAGGCCTAAATATGGTCAAACATTGTTCGATTTGGACGAAACTGACTGTACAGGGGTATTCTGGGCCAAGGAACTCGAATCTGAGGTCGCTTTTACCAGGGGACGCTACCTAATCGTGGAATGCACTCCACGTGATTTAGGTGTTAATAATTATAATGATTTAACTATGCTCTTAATTTTTAGTTTTTAATTTTTGAAATAATTATCGCGGGGGAAGCCGCGGGCACATGCTGTTTGTCTGTCTGTCCACGATGCCCATCGAAATCTACTGAACGCAGAGATCTGAAATTTTAAAGATAGATGGACTGAAAGGTGGGCGAATGCACCTCGAAGCCGAATTTTTAATTTTAGCTTTCGGTCGCGAGTTATGAGTGAAAAACTGGCAGAAAACGTGATTCGCGCTGTCGAAGCATCAGATTTCAGTAATACATTTCAATGTCAAATCAATTGCAGTTGTCTTTGGCTATTTTTGTCATACCGTGGAAATAAAAGCATCGCGATCGCTTGAATGTTGTAAGCCCACGCTGGTCGATTCATTTGTTTAGAATGTTAAGGCCCGTAGACATATTAAATTTTCAACCAACACGGAAGAGGGATATTCATTATAGGCCTAAATACTGTATGGTGAAACATTGCTTGATTTGAACGAAACTATACAAGGGTTTTCTGGGCCAAGCAACTCGAATCTGAGGTCGCTTTTACCAGGCGACGCTATCTAATCGTGGTATGTAGTCCACGTGATTTAGGTGTTAATAAATTATAATGATTTAACTATTATGCTCTTAATTTTTAATTTTTGAAATAATTATCGCGGGCGATGCCGCGGGCACATGCTAGTATGTTATAAAATTAGACTTTAAACCACCTATTTGTGAGTGGTAACACTGTTTAAAAACATCAATATTTCTCGAAACTATGTCCTTGTGCCTTACGCCCTTATGGAACTAGGCCCTTCATATGTATGTTATGAAATTTGCGTTTAAGCTGCATTTATTATTTAAGCTGTTTATCTCAATATCTATTAGATGTATAAAATTGTTTTAAACAAAAAAGGTTAATTTTAATTTTTTCTACAACTTTACTGTGGAAGGTTTTTATGTGTCGCATACTGTGTAGGCCTAATGGAGATAATCTAGAAAAATTGAAAATGGAAATGAGTAAAGTAGCCCCTAAGTAATTTTTGCGGTAAAACGGATATAGTCATTTTATTAGCCATAGACAAGAGTTTCAAATTTTAAATTTTTATTTAAATCGTTGGCGCCAATTTTTCAAAAGTCAAGGTTCAACCTTACTGTTCCACGAAGCAACTGGCGCGGGTCTGTTCCACGAAGCAACTGGCGCGGGTGGAGTGACAGTGAATGACCACCTAGTTTTGGATGTCGTCCTGTGGACAACATCCAAGTGGATGACGATCATTTGGAGCGATAGTGAATGGCCGCCTTTAGGGAAATTCACAGTTCGAATCACTTAAACTGATAGTAAAGAACTACCATATAAATTATAGGATAAAAATAGGATCAATGATGCTCGAGTTCAATATGCGTACAAGTAGACAGATATTGCGTTTTAAAAATGAGCAATACATTTTATCTAATATCGCTGTGAAATTTCGTTATTAGTTCATTGTTTCCAGGTAACAATATCCAATTACAAGGTTTTAATATAATCAATAACGCAAACAGAAACGGTTGAAAGTATACGATAACAAAAGGAAAAAAGTTCCAGTACACATACTGTAGGTTTGCAAACAAGCCGTAAGCGAGATTTATTATTGTTAATGTGTGGTTTTGAGCCGCCACTGATTTCATTAAGAAACATCGTCCTAATTAGTACAAATGAATTTGAAAAGTGGACTTTGCGTGTAATTGCCATTCTAAGTTGCCTCAAAATTCTCTCATAGCTTAACTTCACAAGGAATACAATTCTAGTTTAGTACGTTATATGACGTAATTAATACTGTACACTCTTCCTGCTCAAAGTGTCGTTCTTGCACCTTGATGCAATACTGCACTCGTCTCTTTCAAACACCCCGGATCATCTAGGAATTCTTGACAAGCACGTACATCCTGATAGTGTTCAGACGGTACTGTGAGACAGTTCGTTTTATCTACATTTTATGAGTAATTATTATTAACACAAATAAAGTGTCCAAACTAGCATTAATACTTAATTAATATATTAATTAAGTTTAATATGAATGCTGACAATGCTCTTGCATAAGGAAGGGAAACTGTTCCATTCAAGGGAAGAAAACAAATGAGGAGATTTTTTGTCTTGTTACCCCACACAATAGGACAACCGGACCTGCTGTCAATTATACATAATTCTTCAATACTTTAAAGGTAACCTTATTGTATTAGGCAATCACAAGCAGTAAATTGCACTTGTAAGTCCATGTTAATCCAAATGAGAAATGCCAATCAAATGTAGAAGAGAAACTTCTACAGTCTTACTAATAATCCAGTTGTAACATTTATACCAGGAATATACACAGCTGAGGAGAAAAAGTGTACTAATAATCCTTGCATAAGGCTGAATGTGTGCAACCTTTACACAGCCTTGTATAAACTTGACGTAAATAATCAAGATGGCCGATATCCGTAACAGCCGGTCGTTTCGTAGATGTCTGAGATTGAATTTTGAGGCTACGCATATTCTGAGCTGCTTTTGCGGAATTATAAACATTGTTCCTTGTTTGCGGGACATATTTCCATACTTGTACCCATGATTACAGCTTTCTGAAAACAATATAATGAAATACTGAAACAAGAATTAGTCTGCAGACGATCCATCGTTGTTTGCCCGCTACACCGATAGATGGCGTTCAGCAGTCCCTTCATAAGCCTGGGGCTAGTAACGTCACAAGTAGAGTGACGTATTTGATGACGTTGGACGTACAAACTCTGCAGTTACACTCCGATTATTGGTAATGCGGCTTATGCAGAACTTGCACGGTGAACAACCAAACAACCGTTCAACGCACGTATAAGCAGCTTTTATTAGTAAGGCTGTTAGTAAATAGGATTTATAAGCTCACAAAAACTTGAATTGTATTTTAGAATGGAGAATTAGCCAGAAATGTAAATTTCTAGCAGATGATGGTGTCATTGATAAATACCACGAAATAAGCCCGTTTAGCGTATAAGACTTGTGGGAAAAGGAAGACAACCAATAGGATAGCTAATAACGCCAAAATAGGCGTTTCCTTTACAAATTAGGGATTACTTTAATGAACTTTACCGAATGTACCTACTGTTCTTATATTTTGAAGTTTCAATTGATCAGTTATTACCACATTGTCATTATAATATCGAAACTTCCAGAATACAAGCAGGTATAGTGGAGTCGCAGTGCTCGTGGGTTAGTAAAAGTTATTTAGTTATTTAGTTAGTTAGTTAGTCAGTAAAGTTATTAAGAGAGAGAAGTTGAAGTCAGTGAAAATTATCAAAAGAGTAAAATTGTTATGTGAGTAAACGTTGAAGCGAAAGTCAGTGAGTCTTGCTCGTACATAAAGCGAGTTGGTTGATCTTGATATACTGCGCAATTGGAGAAGTGACGTCATCATCCAGAGGACGGATTGTCAGACTATCAGAATATCATCAGCTGTGAATTTATTATCAGTGTTGGTCTTCAATAAAACACAAGTGACAATTTTAACTGCGTCTGTTGTGGTTGAACCTCTCCTAGTTTGAACCTAGGACTCAAGAATATACACGTACCGCCTCATAGCTGGTAGTATAGAAAATCTAATGAGAGCGCTAAGGGCCAAGGCAGCAAAGTAAGCGCCCTCCCGATATCTACAGATCCGCCCATACATCAACTGTTTACACTGTTTGTCTTGAATGGTTTGATTATAACTCCACCTTGTGACAATGTTCAGTTTTGTAGAGAATAGCACATCGCGGACCGCAACGAGTGAAGCACAACTAAGAATGTCAGTGGCGGCTCATAACCATAAATTCGCAACAAATCTCGCACATGACTTCTGGATCCATGTTTGCTGGAACTTTTTGCTTCTGTTATCGTATGCATTTAACCTTTTCGGTTTGCGCCATTAATTATGATGCACCCAGTATATATATATATGTAAACCCAATGTATGTATTATGTATGAGTGTCAGTGTATATGTGTGTATGTTCCACCATCACTTCAACACACCTGGAGCGATATTGATGAAATTTGATGCTACATGTTTCTCATTGGTCGACAAAAAACACTGAAGTGTTTAATCAATCCTACCACACACTTAGAGCTTTTTCACACTGGGTCACTTGTGACGGTCACCGGCGAAGAAGCATTGGTTTAAATAGGAGCATTCACACTGGGTCACCTGTGACGGTCACAATGCAAGTTGTATATACTGTAAATAATTCAGTTTTATAATCGAGCTCAGCGAAACTAGTTATCCAGCCATGAGTTTAGATTTGATTAATACTGAACGTTTTATAAGTGAAGTGGAATGTCGACCTGCCATTTGGGATGTAAAAAGCGATTGCAAATTGTTTTATCATGTAGCTACTATTGGCTATACTAGCGGTGACCGTCACAAGTGACCCAGTGTGAAAAGACCCTTAATCCACTCGTTATGCGTGGGGTTGGGTCGTTTCAATCCCCATGAGTGATATTTTTGTTACACAAACCTACATTCTTTCATCAATGTCTGCAAAATGTCACACATGTATCCTACCCTGTAGGAAGTTTTTTTTTTAAATTTGTTTATTTATTTAGAACTTTCTATAGAAAAATCTCGTAACATATAACAAGTTACTGGAGTTAAATTTCTTAGGGGAATTGTAAACTTCAATGATTATTAGAGCAACCCACATTATGCTTTATTTTTTTGACAATTATGCTTTATATTTTTCTCAAATTATGCTTTATTTTTTTAACATGAATAATACACCAATAAACTTAAGACAAATACTGTTTATGTATATCATACCATCAAACTGATTTTTTTTGTGTGTCTAATGTTACTTTGCAGGCTACCTTAGTGCCTCAATACGTTAACATTTTATAAGAACAAACTGTAGGGTCTAAGCAAGCTAGTAATGAAATGAATGAAAATTTAGTCATCCTTGTCACTGTCACTGTCATTTGAATTCTCCTAATGAATACCACCCTCCTGAAATTGATTTTGATTAATTGCCAGTTGTAGGTGAGACTGCAGATTTTCTTCTGTCAGACATGAGCGTTTAGAGTTCAAAATCCAATTGAGAGTAGAAAAGCTTCCCTCAACTGAAGCAGATGATGGAGGAACCATAATTCCCTTCTTTGCCAGCTTACTTAGGATAGGCATCTTGGTGGAATGTTTCTGCCAGAATGATAAGGCAGAAGTTGAAGACAAATTTTGTCCATGTACCATTGCTGCATATGTTGATATTTCTTCCACTGGAACATCAATGCCAGAGAAACGTTTGAGTTCACCTGAAGTAAAAATGGAAGAAATCTTCTCAGGAACAGCTATAGTTGGATCTAAATTCTGAACTTCCTTCCAGAAATTTAGAGCAGGATGACGTTCACTCATATATCCTGCCAATTTTTTACAAGTTGCACCTGAATTTTGAACCATCTGAAGAATTGATGATAGAAGAAGCCAGACCTGTGTTGCATCTTGATTATCTGATTCCAGAACCTGTATTTGATTGCAGAGTCCATCAGAAATTTTATCTATAGCTCTGAGTTGAAGCACTATTTCATTATTTTCAACCAGTCGCTTTAAGTTTGTTACTGCAGCACTGCCTTCACCATCTTCCAAGTCAATCCTCTGTTTTACTGCATTCAAATTCATGCAATGATATTTTCCTAGGTCCGCCGGCGTGGTCCTGTGGTTAGCGTCGCTGACTACAGATCCGTCGGCCCGGGTTCGATTCCCGGTACCTCCTCGGATTTTTCTGAGGTAGGGAGGTCTGGTAGGGGTGCACTCAGCCTCGTGATTCCAATTGAGGAGCTACTTGATAGAGAAGTAGCGGCTCCGGTCAAGAAAACCACCATTAACGGCCGTGGGTGCCGGCATGCTGACCACATGCCCCCAATCCTGCCATCTGCCTACGGGAGATGACGCAGCGGTCGGGTGGTAGGCCAAGTCCCTCCAGGGATGTAGAGCCACGGAGTTTAGTTTAGAGTTTAGATATTTTCCTGTCTTCAGCCATGTCCCCCAGTGCGTTATTACAGGAACTGGAGGTAAAACAAATGTTCCTGCTTCTTTTAGGCAGTCCAGCAATCTCTCCCTTCTGGCTGGAGTTTTTGCTAAAGCAGTCATAACAGCTGCAATGAATTCATCAGCAATTTTTAATGAAAACCTATCTCTTCAGCACAAAGATGTAATATGTGAGCCCAACATGTAGAATGTAAAAGCTGAGGTGCAACTCCAACCAGTCGCAGAAAGCATATATGGTCCACTGACTGATATTAGAACAACAAAATTGCTTCTGTGAACACCAATAAGATCTAATATATTAAATTTACTATAACATCGGCATTGCAGTGTTCAACAATTTTAGTTTTCACAAGACGGGGGTTTTCATTCACAACATCCAGTGGAGCAACAAGAATATTCACCACCTTACGGTTCTTTATCCCTGTTGTTTCATCAATCACTAGATAGACAGAATTTCCCTCACATTTTGACTTAGTTTCTTGTAAGTCGTCTTCAGCACACTTTGTAAGATACCTTCTTAGAGTGGTTTCACTAGGAGCCGGCTGCATACATGTAGCTGTTGCAATCCACTGGCGAAAACGTTGATTACGAAAAACATGCAATGGAATACCAGAAGAAGTGAATGCTGCCACCATTTCTTTCATATTATCGTTTGATTTCTCCCTACGCTGCCATACTTGAGGTAATGTACTGTTGCATATACTGATAGGACCACCTGAAGTTGAACCTTGTCCATCACTCTGTTTCCGAGATCTATGCATGAAACTTTCCACATGTTTCTGCACAATGGATTGCTTTTCAAAAGTATTGCACTCTGAACATAAGGAACACAACAGCTTCCCCTTTTCAGCCACAAAATTGTCTGTAGGAAACTCGCGAACCCTTTGTATCGCAGTTACATATGTTTTCGGCATGCTGGTACTAAATACATGTGAACCCCTCTGATTCAGAGTGTGTACTAACCATAAAACCGTTAACTTGTACTCAATAATGGTTATTTTAATTGTTGTCCTGTTCCTCACAGAACTACAGTTATATTTTTACTTCTTAAGTTTGAAATTTCCATTGTTGAGAAACTATCTTCAGATTGTTGATTGGGTATTTTTATATTGCAATGAAGCAGGCAGTTTATTTTCCAAGAATTGTGCTCTATTTTAAACATTATGCTTTATTGTGCTTTTAAAATTAGTTCCATCCAGACCCTTAGACTGCCAAATTTATATTCCGGGTAGCAACCACATGTCTAAAGTCCTGTTATGCTTTTTATGCTTATTAATCTTTTGGATTGCTCTAATGATTATATACATATATCTCTTCAGAAGAGATAGCCAGAAAAGCTATGATCACTAGAGAAAAAGAAGTTACACCTTGAACTTATGGTAACTCGTCCCAATAGAATATTAGATTTCCAAAGCTCTGAAAAATACGGCCTACATACCTATATAGGGTAAGTAACAATTATTATACGTAGGAATGCTAATGATAATTGAGACGTTAATTCAAGAACTTATTAACAAGAACACGTAAAAAATACTTCAAGAACTTGAAAAACGGCATTTATTCACTATGCACAACGTAATACTATTATTGAAATAGATCTGAGCAAGGTCATATAAAATGTCACTAATGACAGACTAAGATAACTCAACATCGAAAGTAAATACCCTCCAGCGGAGTATGGAATTCAAGGCCTAGAATCGCGTATAAAGCGTACTTTGATTTTATCATAAAGCTATAATAACATAAGCAATTCTAATATTAACTAGTCAATAAAACATTCCACAACTCGCAATATCGTAGCCAATAAGTTCTGAATTCAACTAGTCATTGCTGCCATGGAATTCATTCGGACAGGTCCCTCTACATTAACAATCCCGGCATGCACTTCATGAAATGTCATATAATTCTGGGCCAAAGCCTCACTACAGTGAATAGAAAAATACACCTAATTAAAGCTTTCTAAATACTTGCACACGCCCTTTGGCAGAATACATTATTAATCGCTGCATGGAAGATGGATACTGTCTAAAATACATATTTATAATATCTATCCAAGGTGTGTTTAGTAAATTAAGTAACGTGAAGAGAGTGATTAGCCATAACGGACTTTAAACTTCCATATTATAATAAATCAATCACCCTTTAATAACTGGGTTCCTTAAATTCACGAGGATTCTCCTCCAAAAATTTAATTACTTTACAGCTTCGTTAAACAGATTAATATCGTCTGAACCAACGAAATAAGTTTCTCTAATGCTATCGAAAGTACATAACAGAATTAACTCAGAAGGGGTTTTAATTGCACTCAAATAAGTATAATTTACTTCAATATAGTTCCATGACTATTTACACTTAACAGGTGCGATCCCCAGGAGAATTTCGGATACACTTTTCATAACTACATCACTGTAAGAAACTTATCCAGTCACTGCCGACGAGGAAACATCGCGAGGTACCAGCAAGCCTTAGAAAACGCTCTCACCGCCACCGCGGAAGAAAAATGAACCATGAATGATTACGTCAACGCGACAAAAAGTTTACAATGTCTCAGATTTTTGGGAAAGATTGTGCGAATGGGGGAAATAAAATATCCCGTAAAGACAGTAAACTTTTATGGAACCAGGATTTCTGTTCCTTTTTAATTCAAGTCCTACGAGGCATGGTGTGTAAAAGCAATGGGATGCAAAATTATAAGTCCTGTATGAGCGATAAAAGCCATGTCCAACGTTTTCTGAGGGATAGTTTGAGCGTCGTCTTTCTTCACTTCGAACTCTAGACACCTATATAAGGAAGACACCTATATCAGACACCTATGAAAGTCTAAATTCCTTCATAATTTTGTTTTGAATTACACGCAAAATGCAAAACCCGGGTGACACCAGGCCATTTAAGCTAGTTTCCCATTAAAACAAAACGCGCATACAACGTAAAACCCAGCTTTAGTAAAACCTAAAACACACTTTAAAGGCAAGCGACATATCAATTGAAATTTGTAATCACTGCAATTATGAATATTTACAGAAGTTGACTTGATCATAACTACATGGTTTAATGCTCTTGGACTTTTCATAAAATCACTCTAATACTGAATCTTTCGCCATTACTCACGCACCAGTTCTTGATTTCGTGTAATAGTTCAAAATATGTTTTCTTGATTCTCAGAAATTCTAACCAAATTGTACGACTGCTTCTGCAATATTGAAGCTGGTGAAACCAAACTCATTCTCTTTCCCTCATTTTCACTTTCTGACGCGAGATCTAAGATGGAAAATAGCACATTAACAATGTTGATAGGAAACTAGTTTTCAATAATGTAAAGTATGACCAAGTTCAATAAATTCCACTTTATACTAAACTAGCTTAAAAGTCCCGGCATTGCCCGGGTTTTGTAATTTGTAATTCGAAATTAACTTATGGAGGAATTTCGATTTTCAAAATTTATGTCCTTATAGGGTATCTAGAGTGCGAAGCGAAGACGAACGACCCATCGAACTCAAAATAGGTCGATTCCCTCATGAAAGGCTAGATAAAACTTTATGTCGCTCATACAGGACTTAGAATTTTACATCCGATTGCTTCTGCAAAATTTGTCCGGTAAGGGTTGAAATAAGAAATAAAAATCCTGTAACAACTAACCGGATATATAACGAATTTAAAGTATTAAATATTGAGCAAATATATAAACACACGATATTGAATTTATACCATAAAAATCGAAAAAAATATCAAAACATCCTCATGATTACACTACAAGACGCAATCAAATACCTACTCTAATTGAACCTAAATGTTTCACATCGGCAGGGCTATTACACAGCTCGAACTTTGGTCCACGGCTATACAACTCGATAATCAAACTTCACCCTGAATTAGCCATGTACAAGGATTTCATTTTCAAATCCAGAATTAAAAAATTAATAACTTATAAGACACATTAATATTAACCACATTTCACACCCCCCCCCCCTTTGTAATGTTATATGCTCTTTCTTCCTTTTTCTGAATGGTACTAGTATCACTATATTTTATTGTATTTTTAGTTTAAATTGATTGTATTGTACCTGTAACATTACATGTTATTTGTATTTTGTATTTGTATTTTATTTTTATTTTTAACTGATGTAATTTAAAAGGAACTAACCCCAAACACGAGCTTTGCTCCTTTGGGCTAACTTATGTAACTCTTTCTGTAATAATTTAAAAGAGTAAATAAAATAAAATAAAAAAATAAAATAAAAAACATTTTATTGTCTATACCGGATATTGTATTTCCCAATTTAATGTAACCGTACAACCATTTCGGGGCAAAAATCAGAAAAAATCAATGTAGGCCTAACTTTCACAATCTCTTCCCCAATTACCTAGCACGTAAAAATTTACTGCGAACAGAGAACGCAGAATGTTCCATCTCATTTTTTCTATTTTTACATGCTTGGCTTAAAATATTCATCCATATTTCTCAACTAATATAAAGCCTACAGCGATGAATACCTTACGGCGGATAGGAAGTTTAGCGATTTCTGATATAACATTACTCGCTACCCATCGTTGGCACAAGTTCAGGCTGACACTACTGAAAATTCTGTCCCCGCAACATGACCTGTTATTCTAAAGGTACATCACAATGTGAAGTGAGAAAATTATGTTCTCCATGCTCACGGTAGAGAAAGTTCCGTGGTGCATCACATCCGATATTTATTTATGTTCATTTCATTCTCTATAATTATTTTACAGAAATGAATGAAATCAATAACCTCTCTAATTATTTGTCCAAGCCCGCTCCATGGCCCAGTTACTTGCGAATTCCAAAGCCCTATGTGAACACTACAAAAAATACTGTTGTCATGAGAACTGAATTGCGTTTGGTGAATTCTGTGTAACGTTTTCAGAAATGATATTGTTTGGATTTTATTGTTGACTGCGTTTCTTTCCGATCTCAAGTGCGTAAATGTGCAAAACTTTGTGCAAATTGCTCGAAGCATATGTATTTGTGTAGGGAACAAACATACATACCCACACACTCTCAATTTTATGAATTTGATTTATTTCCTGAATATATTCATTAGATATACAGTGAACGCCGCTTAATTTAATCGCGGATAATGTTATCAGTCGGGTAATGTTATCGTTTTTATAAAGTCCCGTACGGATTAATACAGATATATTAAAAATATGTCATTTATTGTGATCAAAGATTCGATTTATGCTATCATATTTTTATTTCTGTGGCTTTATTTCCAAGTACTGTACGTCATTCAAAATTTCGTTTTTAAGGGTTTCGTTTCTAACTTAACTGTTTTGTGTTGTACTGGAGGTAAAGTGGAGGCAACTTCTACGTATAGTGCAGGCAAAACCTATGTAGAGAGTTGGCATGCTTTGAGGATTAAGCCATTTTCTGGCACTTAAGGAGTGGTACGGGGGGAGCAACAACTGACTAAACGGCACTCGTCTGGTGTCCACGTGGAGCCAAGTTGTATAAAGTGGAGGCAACTTCTACGTATACAACTTGGTTCAAGGGATGCCGACAGACCCTCATAATCCGCAGTAAATAACTTGAAATGAGGGTGTCTTGGACAATAAAGTTGTATATTCTGGATTTTCAGCGAGTTTCTTGGGCGTTGAACTCGCCTGACAGCCAATAGAATTTCGTGTGCAACCAATCAGTGCTCATTTCTGAATTTTTGACAGTTAAGCTATAACTCCACGTGGACATCAGACGAGTGCCGTTCAGTCAGTTGTTGCTCCCCCCCGTACCACTCCTTAAGTGCCAGGATATGGCTTAATCCTCAAAGCATGCCGACTGTCTACATAGGTTTTGCCTCCACTATAGCAATACTGTTCCCAGCTATGACTCCACGTGGACACCAGACGAGTGCCGTTCAGTCAGTTGTTGCTCCCCCCGTACCACTCCTTAAGTGCCAGACATTGGCTTAATCCTCAAAGCATGCCGACTGTCTACATAGGTTTTGCCTCCACTATAGCGATACTGTTCCCAGCTCACAGATGACCAGTTCAAAGGGTGGCTGTCCCTAACTTTCTCTTTTAAGCAATAAAACATGTTTCACCCCACGGTTAAGCTGCAGCTTTTGATTTATGAAGATAACAGTGTTGACATGCAGTGATGGCTAGTGGAAAGTACAAAGACTTGAACAGAGAGGCGTTAGATGTTTTTCTACGCGGTGTTCACCACAGATCAGTATAGACATCCAAAAACACTCGTAACAACTGAGTATGGAGTATTGGTTAATGAACTTCTAAAGGAAAGTAAAAACAATTAAAAACATTGTTACTGGTTGAAAAAATAATCGCTTGCATTTAGCCTATGAGTGGTTCAATGATTCACAGTTACGTATTATTTTATGAATAAATATTTTAAATTCTGTTTTTACAGTATTATCTTATGTATGAATAAATATACTTTATTTAATTCCTTCGGCTACTGTTATCAATCGGTTAATATTATCACATTAGCTGCGTCCCAAAACGACCACAATAAGCGGCGTGCACTGTATTATGAAATATAGAAAACATCTTGTCTTAAAACACCCTCGAAGGAAGTTAGTAAAGCTGTACTTTTATAACTTTACTTCTAAGGACTTTTGTTTTGTTATAATTATCTGACTGACTGACTGACTCTATCTTATATCCCCATTGTCGGGGCGAAGGGCCTCCAATTGGAGGTTTCTGATACCTATATGAATTTGTTACGCTTATTTTCCGAGAGAGGGCAGAGGGACAGGTCGTAAGCCCATCGCCTCATAACCCCCCAGGAAACCAAGGTGACGTGAAAGGCGGAGAAATTTTGTCCAGAGTCTCAATTTTAGGCTTGGAGTTCTTTAGCGTGCTGTAAATCTACGACACGGGCCCCCCAGCTTAAAGCAATATACGTTCAAAATTCCAAGTTTCTACCTACTATTGTTTAGGCTCTACGTTGATTCTCTGTCAGTCAGTCAGGAAAAAGCCTATATATATAGAAGAGATTTACTAAAGCTTCCTTCTCCACAATATTTAAATTTCTAACTGTATATAAAAGCCAAAACCCACTGACTGACTGATCACGGTTTCTCAAAACTATACAGCCAAGGAACGTGAAACTTGGTACACATATTGCTCATAGGCTCTAGAGGCGCACTAAGAAAGGAGTTCAAAATATTTGGCTTCTAAGGGCCTCTAAGAGCCAAAATAGGGTTGTAAAGTTATGATATTCACCAAAAGGGATTCATACTGCATGTATACAAACCCCATGACAACATTATTTTCTTAAACTACACAGGTGCCATGGCATCACACTGTGATTTCATGTAGGCCTAATAGATATAAAATTATGAGAGAGGCTATCAATAGAATTCCTATAAATGATTATCAAATATTTTTTTACATGAAGTAAATTTAGAAGGTCCTGGGTTCTATTTTAAGAGTTGAAGTATTTTCTTATAGTTAGCCTAGGACTGCATTGCGAAAGATAGCAAGTAAAGTGTTCCCTATTACAGGCAATGGAGGCCCAGAGTGTTCCAAGAAGTTGAGGCTCCCGGATTTTTAGACAATCGGCACGTGAAGGTGGTAAGGTTGTCAGCCTTA
This sequence comes from Ectobius pallidus, assembly GCA_964059195.1. Classification (NCBI taxonomy): domain Eukaryota; kingdom Metazoa; phylum Arthropoda; class Insecta; order Blattodea; family Ectobiidae; genus Ectobius; species Ectobius pallidus. The sequence goes on from CAXKWD010000006.1 coordinate 18,014,815, forward strand.
CGCACCGGCCGCCTTTACCCCCAGGTAGTTCATACAATATCAATATATATCATTTCCTGATTAATTTCTGTTTACCATATTATCTCTCTATCTTTACCTTAGTTTTTATCCCTCCCTTTTGGGGTCATTTAAGCGACCCACGTTGCCCGGGCCTTACAGGGCCCCGACTTGTCGGGAGAGGGATTATCTATGGATCACATACATACTTTCTTGACCAGACAAGGACATGGAGGGACTCCCGGATGAGTGATCAGCCAAATGCCGGGGCCACCTCCGAGACAACACAAACATATTGGCGGAGATACATCATTCACACACTCACTCTGAACAAGGCGAGGATGTGATGATGATGAAGATGATAATGGCTGCCAGATGATATCCGGAGACCACTAGGGCCTAAAGTTACCAGACATTTGTCTCACAGGTGAGGAAAAATCCCGGAAGAAACTCTACCTAGGTAACTTGTCCCGACCAGTATTCGAATCGGAGCCCGATGCGTGAGATGAGCGAACGCATCCCCTACGCCCAGCTATTTACTGTATATTTGCCAATATTGAAACAGAACGATTAATTTTTTTACATAATCAGAGTAAACTACGGGTGAAGGAGTATGTGGAATATAAATACGTCCACCGGCTGATGACGGCTGGACGGCTGATGATTTATAGAAGTAGGCTACATCTAATCGACTTTAAATTATGTTCACTTAACCAATATATACATAAATGTAACAATGCGAAGCATTGATGGGTCAGCCAGTATAAATATAAAATTATACTTTACCTGTTGAGAAAATGAACCGGATGGTTTGAAGTACACGTGAAAGACACACACACACAAACAGGGACACTCGCTACTAAACAACACAGGCGATATCACCACGACTGCTTAACATTTAACATTAGATACACCAATACGTTGGAGCAGGAATGCTATCGTAACAACACTACAGTGATGTCAACACTTCGCTCTCGGGGAGGGGGTAACAACGACGCGACGCGTCCTCCCTCTCGTGACCTAAGCGACTGGAAGTGCTGGCGTAGCGAGTAGCAAACAGCCCCGTCTCTACGCGCACCTGCTCCCGCGCAGTTGCTGGACACGCTCTTACGTCTGTCAGGGTTTGTGGTGCTAATTATCGTTGTCACCAACTGCCACTTTCTATATAGACATGCCTTAACCATGTCACGTAGCGTACGTCAGGGTTTCTTGTTTCGCCAGCTCCAAAGTATTGCTTTCTCTTCTCGCTACCTGAACTGATATCGCATTACTTGACCCCACTAAGATAGTAGCCGTGCAAACCTAACTTATTACTGTACAGTTTGAACCAAAGCTGGAGCCACCGGACATAACCGAGGACAGAGGTGATCTCGTCGGTGTATAACAGCGTCCAGAATCCTTGAATTCTGTCACCACTTAATGAAAACCCTGCCTTATTGATTATGAAAATTAACCCTCGTTGACAATAAGTGCCTTTATTTGAATGTGGTGTGCGAATAGTGGTCGTAGGATCATTAACTAAAGATTTCACTTTTCTAAAATAAATAAATAATAACTTAGCATTCACGACAGTGAAATACTGATCCCATTTCTCAGTGGTCTCGATAATAAGCACACTTTGACAAAACGAAGAAATCCGCCCAGAGCCTTCACGGCAAATCATTCTATTCAGTGTATAGACGCGGTCTAGACTTATAGCCATCTCCCTCCTCATTTTCGAGTGACAGCCTTTTTTATCAGTTTGGAATTTTAATCAAAATATGCACCGTAATAAACCGCACGAAGAATTTAATACTGAAATAACAGCGAAATATATATCGAAATAAAGTTTCTAACAGCGATCCAGAACTTTGTACGCCGTTGTCAGATTTGTATAGATCAAAAGGGTGAGAGAAGGAACTAACGCTCGCTTTTCACGGTAGAAGTCCGGTGCCTTCATCCTCTGTATTGCATAAGAACATACAACTGGCTCAGTATTCTACACACAGCCACAGACGTTACGCAACTTTTAATAAAGTTTATATTCTGTAATACAGACAATATTAGACTTCTTGTGGCCACGTCACTTAATTTGGATAATTCATTTTTACAGATATCATTTGGATTCTTTATTACAGGTATTTCATGACTGTGTACTGCTATTTTGGGTACCTGTGGTGTGGGGGATGTATTCGCTGGCCCAGGTTCGAATCTCAGACAGGACAAGTTCCTTAAGTGGGGTTTTCCGGGGTTTTCCCTCACCTGTAAGACAAATGTCGAGTAACTTCGGGCACCAGATATCATCTGGCCTTTCATCCTCGCCTTATTCAGAGTGAATGTGGGTGAATGGCGTTTCTCGTACCATGGGTTCTTATTGTCTCGGAGGTGGCCTCGGCATTGGGCTGATCACTCATCCGGGGAGGCCCTCCATGTCCTTATCTGATCAAAAAAGTACGTCTGTAAAGTAATTCTCTCTCCCAAAAGTCGCGGTCCTGTAAGGCCCGGGCGGCGTGAATTGCTGAAACGTCCCTAAAACTGAAAGGTAAAACTAAGCGAAAAATAATGGATGAGGTAATATCACGATTTGCATTTATTACAGCGAGCGGAGAAGGAGAACGTTTCCAAATTTCATGCTAATTTTTTCTAGGAGGTATTCAGAAACATGTAAAATTGTCCTTCCCTTTTCACACCTAACGCACTGCACACTTAATTTTAACACAAGCTTTGCAACACGTGTCATTATTATTACTTAGTGCTTTTGAAAAATAAAGTGAAATCGTTCTCTACGAATACTTACTTATTATTGTAGCTACAGTCCTCAGTTGTAGCCATCTAAATGAAAAAGTCTCTTTAGATATTATAAGTTAAAATTGATATGAGGCCTATTTTCGTAAACTTCTGAAAACTAAATAAGGTTAAGCATTGTCATGATAAATATAGCTATCTACTTGGAAGCTTATCGATAAAAAATTATTTATAAATATAAATTATATTAGACTTGATTGAGGCTGTGACAAGAAAGCGTTGCATTGAATTTAAATTCACATGTGAACTGTAAAAATAAATGTTATACTCGTGATTACACTCAGGGTAATTACTTCGCATGGCTACAGTTACACTTCCATTACGTGATTTGTAGCTTGCATGCAAATCAAATCCCCGCTTGCAATTTGGTTGTTTACTTTCCACCAGTCTGACCCCCCGTTAAATTCGAGTTCTCCCTTTTATAACGAATAATAATAATAATATAATAATAATAATTGTAATCTCACAGAGCTTAGAGCCTACTTATCATAATTTCAAAGCAAATATAAGGAAATATAATGTTAATACAAGTCGCTATACCAATATTCTTTATTTTTACCACACCAATCAGCTAGTTATCTCAACCAATCAAAATCTAAGAATGCCCTGTGACGATTTTGACAGCTACTCGTCAACTCCGCGTGGAATGAAATGCACGGTTGCAAGATCAAGTTACAATAAACAATAACACGTGTGAACTGATTAAAGCGAAGGAAGAACTGAGGTCAGTGATAACAATGAGAGAATATTGCAACGTTCCTTTTGTTTTGGAAAGCGGAAGCCAAGACCGATTTAGTCAGATCAATTAACATAAAGAAACACCGACTTACTGGTTTATTCCTTTGAAGCCGCCTGGAATCTTCACACATACATATTTTTCCTCTTGTATGGTTAACAATGATCCATGTCTCGTCCAAATAGATAATTGGGCGCAGTGAATTACTCAAATCTCTCATTTTTATCAAATAATTGAATCGTTTTACAACAATGTCGCTCCTTTCCATCATCATTTTTCGTCCTTTGTTGTTTTTCACGTATCGAAATTTAATTTTTTTTCATATATTTCCCGGAGAGCGCACTTGCTACCGTCAAATAATCCTGCCTTGTTTAATGCCTCCTTCATAGCATCTAGGCTTGGCCAAAATCGTGACTCATATAACTGATAAATCATACGGCGAATAGTAGATTTGCTAACGAATCTATTATTGTTTTCTATGGTGCCCTATTGGGAATCTTTTTTCCAGGCGTTCCCAATCTAGTACCAGTCTGTTTCGCCATTTTATGCTCATTTAAAATACGGGAAACAGTTCTCTTAGAAACTCCAGTCGCACAAGCAGTTCTTTCTAACACTTTCGCTACTGATAATGTTTCTTTTCCATTCTTGAACGCACCAAACTCTCCTTCAAAGAAATTGTGAACATTGCACACTATTTCCCTAGCATAAGACTGTAATGGTTTTCCTTGTTTGCCAACACCAACAAGTATTATTATAATTAACAGCATAAATAATGCGACTGGACTATAGAAATTATACACAGCCTCCATATTTTCGTTTATACCGATATATAAATAAGAATTTGATATAAATAAAATATAAACTTGCAAAAGACACTTCACTACTGCATAGATCCGTCACTACACACTAGCTTCAACGAACTAATGTAAATCTCTGAACTAACACCCTCAAAATCTTAGCAACACAATAGCTGAGGAAGCAGCATAATAGCCTTGAAATTGGCAATGCCCTTTACAGAAGCAGGTAGCAATGGGTAGGTTTATGTCTAGTGAGACAAGATAACTCACACAGGGAGGCACAGATCTGAGGGTTAGAATTCTAGGTTAAATGCAATATCTTCTACGTCAAGAATATTTTATGAGATATAGAGCTGGATTCAGTTGGACAGTGTTTAAGAATCATTCTATAAAGTACTCCTAGGAAGTAAGCGTAATTATTATTAGATTAGTCAAGTAAAGAAATGATGGCAAATTGAATATTTGCGGCATGAAGTGGGCGAGAGGTTTCTAGAGCGAATAGGGATGTACAGTGGGCGCCTGGTAACTGAAAGCTTCGCGTCCGTTAAGATTTGAACATGTCGTTGGCAGTCCGCATGCGTGAAGTGCTAAAGTCCAGCATGAAAATATTATCCACTGCTCCATGTGCTTTAGTTCACGTTCGCTACCTGCTGTCTGCTGGACATTTAAATCCCCTAGCCCAGCATGTTTCAAGGGATAAGAGTAAACAAAACAAGATATATATGAAAAATTGGCTCATAAAAGAAGGGATTCCATTATCAGAAGACATGTTAAAACCTACTCTGTATGAATTAAGAGAATGAAACCAAGAAATGTGGAATATTCAGTAGACAAAATTTTACGAAATGCCGGCCATGTTTCTCTCCGCCTGACACCCTACCACCCGGAGCTGAATCCCATAGAAAACATTTGGTATATTGTTAAAGGGTGGATTGCTTCCAGGAATGTTATGTGCAATACAACTTCGGTAACAAACCTTTGTGAAGAGAAGTTTAATTCCATGACGAATGAAGACTGACTGGATTCCCTTGTGTGAACATGGGAAGAAAATTTAAAGGGAATATATAAAAATAGAAGTTCTTTTTGACAGTGAAATTGATAATATAATAATAAATTTTGGTGGTGTAAATAGTGACAGTGAGGGTGCTGATGCTGAGTGCAGTGATTCTGAAGAACTGGATGGAATAGCTGCACTGCACGACTCTGACTAGAGGTAAGTGATAACAGTCAACGTTTTCAGCTCAGCACGTTTCGCTTGCATTTGAATTCCCGCCGCATCTGTCTGTGACGTGATCCATGCTTTCAGTTGATGGGCGTTCTCTGTAGCGAACTAGAACCAGCAGATGTCTCCACTGCTCTAGCCGGTATGCGTAGCCGTTCGTCACTTGTTTTTCCAGTTGCCGTCTGCTGGTACCATGCTTTTAAATGGCCATTCATCTTAGCAGACTGAAAAATACGTTCGAACTTTTCTATTTTTATAGTGGGCAAACGCTACTAGGCGCGTTTCTTTGTATACTGGACACTTCTAAAATATATTTATGTGGAAAAAGCTTAAAGAAGAACTGCAGGAGATAGACGCTAAATAAATCGAAAAGAAGGAAGAATTAGTTGACAAATACTGTGAGAAATTTACTACAATACTTTGTTCCCGACTGTAACCCCCTCCCACCTCACGGTCACCTAGACAACAAAATTCTTCTTTACTCTGCTGGGCCACATCTTCTTTCTTCCAGAGGCTCTGAAAATATGACCAGGGAGAGGGGCACAAAGAAACGAAGACCTTGGAAGTACTTTCCAGCCTCTTCGCCAACAAGAAGTAGACCTTTACTTCATATGGAAGCTAAATTATAAAGTATATATTGAAAATAAAATAGAATTACATCAAAAATCTGAACATGACTTAGACAGTGGAACATTTGGTGTACAAGACCTGAAATAAAGACATAGGTACAATCATATTATGAAGATAATGGACTGAAGGTCCCAAGAAGACATATTCGGGTGAAGCCCTTATAATAACAATAGTTTAAAGCTGAAAGATAGAGACATATAAAAGGACTGAAGGTCCCAATTAAAATATAAATATTTTAATCGGTGTGAAGCACCATTATTACTTTTGTTTAACCTGAAAGAGAAAGTATATTAATCTACATACAGACTTTAAATATACAAATAAACCAAGCTAATAAAATTCCCAATAATAAACATACTTCGGTGTGAAGCACCATCTTAAAATGTTTCAATAAGGTTACATTATAATTTAAAATTTCTAAACATGAAGCAAAAAATAAATAAACAACCCTTCAGTGATCCACAGAATTAAAATTCATCAAACATTCACCTTTACATTTAAAATAGGATCACTGAAATAGGTAATTTCATATTCCAAAATGCCTACAATAATTTTAAAGTAATAAACAATGTTACATAATATACAAGCACTTAAATTTCAATCGCTAACATACCTTTATCATCCATGCATACCACATTCTCGGCGCCGAAATAACATACCTCAGTCTCACACCATGCTAATTGATATGGCCTACGAAAATACTGCTTTCACCTAGGCTAAGGATGAAAGTAGGCTCAGATACTTAAGGACCAAAAACAAAACGGGGACAAGGCAATTAAACACAAGAGCAATAAATTTAGAAAATTTCACACATGCTACGAGGTAAGTGGAAACACGTGGAAACTGCAATCATGCAACAACCTTGCTAACTATTGGCATGCAAAAATCCTGAGAATACAGACTTGACCCAACCCAAAGGCCTACTGATCAGAACCAAACCCCAGGACGAAAGTAAAAGCAGGCGTCGAATCCAAGGGTATAATCATATATTTGATCAGCAATCAATAACAGAGAATATGACCCAACAACAAGGGTAACTCCACAAACAGAAAACTAGAGTAAATATCACAGTACATGATATTAAAAAAAACCCAAATCGGATAAATAGTTTGACCAAAGATAACCGTAAATTATTACAACTTGATTGACAAATTCCTACTTATTCTTGAGTTAATTGGTAAGAAATGCTTTCTCCATAAAATAAATTTAAATTGACTAAATCCTGAACCATATATTTGGTTGGCTATAATTGGCCAAAAACCATAACTGATCAGACAGTAATTATTACTGTTTATTAAATTAAGTTAAATAGAATTACAGCACTAATCCTATCAATTACCTAAATGGAGAACCTTATTAATTGATTGGATATATTTGGCCATAAACAATAACTAGTCAAGATAATTGACTATAAATAATGCTGACACTTGAATCAATTAGTAAGTAGTACGTTCTGTACTAAATAAGTTTGAATTGGCAAAATCATGAACTGTATACTTCAGTGGCTATAACTGGCCACAAATGCAACTCCTCAAACAATAATTAGTCTCTTGAATTAACTAGTAATTCTACACTGAACTTTTTGAATTGTCTAAATTGTAAACCTTATTAAATGACTGGCTATATTTGGCCATAAACTATAACTGGTGAAACATATAGGATACAGTAAATGCTGACACTCGAATTAACTAGTAAAAATGCCTTCTCACTAAATAGGTTTGAATTGGCTAAATCTTGAACTGTATACTTCATTGGCTATAACTGGCCACAAATGCAATTCCTCAAACAATAATTAATACTGTCTCTTGAATTAACTAATAATTGTACACTCAACCTTTTGAATGATCTAAATTGTAAATCTTACTAAATGACTGACTATATTTGGCCATAAACTATAACTGGTCAAAAATATAGAATACAGTAAATGCTAGCACTCAAATTAACTAGTAAAAATGCCTTCTCACTAAATAGGTTTGAATTGGCTAAATCTTGAACTGTATACTTCATTGACTATAACTGGCCACAAATGCAATTCCTCAAACAATAATTAATACTGTCTCTTGAATTAACTAATAATTGTACACTCAACCTTTTGAATGATCTAAATTGTAAAGCTTATTAAATGACTGACTATATTTGGCCATAAACTATAACTGGTCAAAAATATAGAATACAGTAAATGCTAGCTAAAAATGCCTTCTCACTAAATAGGTTTGAATTGGCTAAATCTTGAACTGTATACTTCATTGGCTATAACTGGCCACAAATGCAATTCCTCAAACAATAATTCATACTGTCTCTTGAATTAACTAATAATTGTACACTCAACCTTTTGAATGATCTAAATTGTAAATCTTATTAAATGACTGACTATATTTGGCCATAAACTATAACTGGTCAAAAATATAGAATACAGTAACTGCTAGCACTCAAATTAACTAGTAAAAATGCCTTCTCACTAAATAGGTTTGAATTGGGTAAATCTTGAACTGTATACTTCATTGGCTATAACTGGCCACAAATGCAATTCCTCAAATAATAATTAATACTGTCTCTTGAATTAACTAATAATTGTACACTCAACCTTTTGAATGATCTAAATTGTAAATCTTATTAAATGACTGACTATATTTGGCCATAAACTATAACTGGTCAAAAATATAGAATACAGTAAATGCTAGCACTTAAATTAACTAGAAAGAAATGCCTTCTGCACTAAATAGGTTTGAGTTGGTTAATTTAAATATATATAAGATTGGATATGATTTGCCATAAATATTACTGGTCACGATTATTGACTATGATTAATTAATCAACAAAAAAACTACGAACTCCACGAGCAATCAAATTTATAATGATAACAGAGCTATTTTAGTTTATAGCATAAGTGACTTACTTTTCACCAATATTTTGATATATTATTAGGTTAAGTACAAGAAATTTGTTTCCAATAGAGACAGTTGCACAAATGACAGAACAGACCCCTGATACGGCATACCTGAGGTGAATTGTAAACAAGCAAATCGATAAGTATGCACAGCTCTTACATCACTACCATACTTCTTAGCAAGCTTCTCAAAATAGTTCCACATATGAGGGCATTAAATCGAGCATATGAATATACCACGGCACATTAATATTCTTACATTCAACTATATGAAAATACTAGAAAATGTGAATAAGATAATAACCCGAAATATGAACAAGCATCAAACATATATTAGCAGACGGAATTAGCTAAGTTCCTTTTTTTTTATAGGCTACCTGACATCGCCATATTGGCAACTACATGTGCGTGAACCTAACAGACTCTCAATTTGTTATGCATCTTCATAAAAAGAAATCGAAGAAATACTTAAAGCATGAATCCCAACTGTCTGAAGGACACACGGGAAACCACCTAATCTTATAATGACAAGACTCACATAATTATTCAAACATCATACCCGCAGCCGACGAGAAGTTACGCAGCCAACCGGACGAAATCACTTCACTACAGATACTGATACTCAACTCCTCACGGAAAAAACGGACAAGAACTGCAACTCGCAAGACAACAGTGCGCAAGCGCGGAAAACTTCTAGTTCCAGAATAATAAAAGAAGGAAACGAAGAAGAAAGTGTGACGTCAGGCCTTAGACGTCACAATCATATTAAATGTAATGACGCCATGTCACTCAAGTAAAAATCCCAGCATGCCAAATTGATAGTAAAATCATATTTACATTATACAGAAATAGTGGCCACAAAATCTACTTTAATCGCATGCATCCTGCATGATAGAGCCTTTCAAACTATACCAAATCAATATACAATGCCACCATAACCAATCACAAATACAAGATTCACAAACGCATGCCTGGGCTACAAGACAATAAATAATTATGTTACACCACACATGCAGTTCCCACACTACAATAAAAACTTATATACATTTAAACACAATGTTCCACGTACCTCTTATACATGGTGAAAACAAAGGAAGAAGCCAAAAGGCAGGCTTACATATTGCCGCCACCAAACACCAACAGTTACATTTACGTCCCCGAGTCCATGTTAAGCAAATGAGGAAGAGGGAAAGGCGCTATTCCCTTTTATAGCAAATATTCTCTGACGTCATGTCAGCGCAATCGCAGTGACAACAATTTCCAAAACACCTATTATACATTAAAACCACACCATCTCAAATGCAATACATGGCCGACTGAAACAGCTCATTGTTACACAGATACAATTACGGTGTTGCAATTCGGAGCAGACTATGATATCTTAGCGGAGAAGCGGAGAAGGGGGAAAGGAGGAACAGTTGAATAACCTGCCTGCGCTCAGCTGATGGCCTAGCGAGACATTAATTCTTCCATCTGCCTATCTATCATACTTCTTACGTCACATACCATTATTGCGACAATATTTTAGGTTGACAAATATTCCATTATTGCGTAGAATAACTATTAACCATGTAGCAATTAAAAATCAATTTATAAAAAAGAATTGCTACACGACATACAAAATGTTATGAAGATACGAATATGTATATACAGTGCTACTACTTTAGCGATTGGGTATGATTCCAAGTAACTAAAAGAATATACCTCTAAGGTTCAGAAGTGAAATACTAATTGATACACGTGATAAACACTGATATATGTGGTGTGTATTCACAGATATTTTAAATTATATTTATTTTCTATATCAAATGAATATTTAACCTATACCGTAGTAGTAAGGGTGAGGGTATGAATCAAAATGGCCGCCAACCGACGCCGCCCCCGACGCCTGAGTTGTGCCCTTTGTACCGGCGACGCTATGACGTCATGGGTATCGTATGAAAGCGCGCGTTGTGCCCTTTCGTCCTATGCTAGTCCCAACCCGCCCAAAAGCCCGTTAAAGAGTTAGGCCCTAAAACAAAACCGACGCCACCCTCGACCCCACCCCCAACCCCGTACTATGGTCCTATATGACATGATTGGAATCGATTCGAACAATGAAGACTTCGGCAGTAAGCTTGTGTTAACCCCGCCCTAATCAGACCCACTTCGAAAACCGACGCCTTCCCTCAGAGTGCTAGTTACGGCTTAGATACGAGGCTAGGGCAGAGGATATATGCAAATACGGTCTAAGAAACACGTTCGTATGTTATCCAGATCATTTAGTTACAACGTAATGATAACATATAGGCCTAGTGTATTAATTAGATTCATATGGGTTGTGTATCCATAGTGGATGCAATGCAGGTAACGTAGGAATGAAACGATATGTAATGTTTACACATAGTTATAATAATAAGCTATTGCATCTTTCCGTATTCTGTTAACAAGTGACTCGCACAAACACAAATACGTCTGTCTGGGAATATGATTGTATAAACAGATTCTCTCATGTATCCTAATGGCGAAAACATGTCGTTATGATGGACGCATTCCAAACACATCTTATCTCTAGCGAAAACAGCAAAACACGGAAGTATGGAATGCATCCCTAGGCTACTTTAAAGATAACAATATGTGATACAATCTATTTCTTGCGAGAGAGTTTTAAAGATGTGTTGTCATTAGTGTTAGTGCCTTAGCTATCTGTATAAATACAGGTTTCAGTACATTCCTGAGTTAAGTTAAGAGTGACCCGCGAAGAAGAGTAGTATACTTAAAATAGTGAATCAAGAAAAAAAAACTACATCTAGGTGAGTACTTGAATTAAAATATCTATATATATTTACTGTGACTTAAAGCTAGAAGTTTTTTATGTTACTATTTCATTAGTTATTCAATAAATGTAACTAATAATAATAATAATAATAATAATAATAATAATTACCCTGGCCGTAAATACCCACACTAATAATAATAGTAAATAAATAAATAAATAAATACATTTGGAAGCTAACTAGCTGCGTTATAATAATGTCTAAAACGGCAATATGTTATCAGGTATAGTGCTCACACACTTTATCTTGAGCTTAACACTCCATAATGCTGAAAATCACAACCCGTCCCCCTGTATTGCGACATTCTTGAGCTACAGTCTATTTTTTTTAATTGTTCACAACATATTATTCCGAAAATGACATACCCGTCCCCCCGTATAGAGGCATTCTAGAACTATCGTGTATTTGTTCACATCATATTATTCTGAAAATGATAGAAGAAACGTACGGGTGTTATTAATTACCTACAAACTTTCGCGAAAGGTATTAGTTAAATTACATCCATTCAGCTAATTGAAAGTGCGCATTCAAGTAACTTAGGCCTATATGTACACAATGCTACGAGTTTTAAACCGATTTTCTATATATTCTGAAGGCTGGTGAGGAATTATCAATGTACCTAATAATAATAATAATAATAATAATAATAATAATAAATGCTGACATTATTAATTAACACTAATGATAAAAATAATAATTAGCAAGCTAGCTGCTATATGACGACAATAATAAATATATTATCCTATATTATAGACATAGTAATGTACTGTTAACAGTAATAATAATAATAATAAAGTCGGAAACTGCCTGCGAAATAGTGATAGAATATTTCCGTAATAATGCCTATGACTATAATATACACAAATCAGACTGGTGAAAATGCGAATTCAAATAACTTTGACGTACGGCTTTTTGTTTTGTAAACCGAAAATATATTACTTTATTCATTTCTCCTGCGACATATTCGCGAAAGGTATTAGTTAAATTACATCCATTCAGCTAATTGAAAGTGCGCATTCAAGTAACTTAGGCCTACATGTACACAATGCTACGAGTTTTAAACCGATTTTCTATATATTCTGAAGGCTAGTGAGGAATGATCAATGTACCTAATAATAATAATAATAATAATAATAAATGCTAACATTATTATTAATTAACAATAATGATAATGATAATGATAATAATTCGCAAGCTATCTGCTATATGACGACAATAATAAATATATTATCCTATATTATTATCGACATAGTAATGTACTGTTAACAGTAATAATAATAATAATAATAATAATAATAATAATAATAATAATAATAATATTCCCTTTTAGAAGGATGTAACCTTGACGTAAATACTACTTAGGAGAAAACAACTCATTAGGACACAACATATGAGCTAACTTCTAACCATTTAAAGATAACATTACGAAATAAACTACTATAAATAGCTTAGCCCTCGGTTCCCCTTTTCAGTTTTACAGCTTTGTTGTTACAGAGAGGTGAGTGGTAATGCGTTAAAAACGCATACAGTTAAGTGTTAATTATTTCCGTTACATTCATGTGTTGTATTTTTCCATTACAGATTCAGTCATATTTGAGTGTTGAAAGCCCTTTCTGTATCAATAATAATAATGTCGGCCCCTACCTATATTATTTCCTCTGATTCTGAGAGCGAAACGGATAGTGTTACACTACCTGAATCAACACCGGAGATTTATACAGTCTCCAGTTCTGATTCAGATGATGCAATAGAGACCGTGACGCTGTCAGACTCGGAGGACGACGCAGTTGTTGAATCTGATGATGAGCTAGTTTCAAGCGAGGAAGAGCTGGATAGGATATCTGTCAATGAGGGGGAGGGTACTTCTTCGAATTCGGAGAATCGACCCTCCCTATTGTTTACAGTTGTCGAGAGTACTCGTAAAGAGTACAAAAGGTTCAACTCTGCCGGCTTGCAGCTAGTGGTCCGACTCAAAGAACCAGCTGAAAATGCAGGACCCAACCCCTTTGAGACGGCTCTTAAAGCCGTTATAGACCATGCCCTAGAGACCATGAGACCACGAGAGACCACGACATGGTAGGGATCTCGATTTTCAATGAGGAAAACGAGATCGATAAGCCGATTGGTATCTCCTTTAGGCGTAAAGATCAGATCAGTGTAGATGGGATTTCAGGCGTCGTAAGTAAAGTATGCCAGTCGAACGCCCGTTTCAATGCCACCGACCGTTTGCGTTTGGTTGTGGACATTGTTCACATGCCAAACGGAAACGGAGGACACGGCGTCGGTATACCTATGAAGGGGCGTACGACAGGTGTACTTGCCCATTTGAAGAAAAGTGTAGTGGAGGTTCTTGCAGTCGTGAACTGTTTAGCATTTGCAATAATCATCGCTATTGCTAGAGTAAGCGATCGTAAAGCTTATAAAACATATATTTCTCACAATATGACAAGCAAAAAACTCAAGGCTGAAGTGGAAGATCTGATCAGAAACTCTGGTGTCGATCTCTCTCGAGGTGGAGGTATCCCTGAGCTGGAGAAGATTCAGGCCCATATTAAGGATAGATATAGACTTGTAGTTTACAGCGGCTTTAATCTCGATTCAGTACTGTACGACGGTGGTAATGTGGGGAAAGAAATACTGTTTTTACTCTATGACCGAGACAGCCTGCATTACCATACCATAACAAACTTGACCTCTGCAATGGCTAAACGATTCGTTTGTCCAGGCTGTCTTAAAGGCTTCACTAGAGGTGCGGTACACTCCTGTCATTACGTCTGCTTTTGTTGCCGAACGGTGCCTCCTTGCGATTCTAGCAAGAAGGTGGTGAAATGTGCCGATTGTCGTAGAGAATTTCGCGGACCGGGATGTTTCGAGAATCATAAGCGTACCAAGGTTCAAGGGCGCACTATATGCATGGCTATGCAGAACTGTCTAAACTGTGGTAAGTTTACGACATTTCAGCGGAAACATGAATGTTTCAAAATTTATTGTACCGTATGTAAAAGTAATCAAGCAGAGACAGGACATGAATGTTACATGGCACCGCTGAAAGAAACTATGCGTTCAAACAGGGTATTGTATGTGATATTCGACATAGAAACAACACAGAATACCCGTATCAAAGACAATACCTTTCTTCACGTCCCCAATCTGATTTGTGCACAGCAGTTTTGTTCTCTTTGCGAGACGTCGCAAGACGAAGAGTGCGCCAGATGCGGGCAACGCAGTCATTCTTTCTGGGAAGATCCCGTCCGTGGATTCATGGACTATCTGAGAATGGATAGAGCGTTCGATAGGATCATTGTTATTGCTCACAATGCTCGAGCGTTCGATCTCCAATTCATTCTCGACTACGCTATTAGGCAACAGTGGACTCCCGACTTGATTATGTCTGGATGCAAGATCCTTTGCATGAAGATGCATCATCTAACTTTTCTAGACAGTCTGAACTTCATTCCGCTGCCTCTGCGTAGTTTCCCTCAGACCTTTGACCTTAAAGAAGCTGTTAAGGGCTACTTTCCACATTTGTGGAATACGGCACAGAACCTCAACAGTATTCTCCCACATCACCCGAACCAAGATCTTTACGGGCCGGACACCATGTCTGTGAAAGATAGAGAAGCTTTCAAGACTTGGTTCGAGACAGTTAAAGATCTGCCGTTCAATACCCGTGTAGAACTGGAGAGGTATTGCCAGGCCGATGTTACTGTACTGAGAGAAGCCTGCAATCTCTTTAAAAATCTTTTCAAACAAATTGCCAATATAGATATTTTCCTAGAGTCTATCACTATTGCATCGGCCTGTAACAGAATATTTAGACAGCTATTCCTTAAACCTGAGACCATTGGCATTGCTCCCTCCTGTGGCTATAGAAAGGCAGACAGGCATTCTAAAAAATCGTTGATGTGGCTTATCCACGAAGCCAAGGAGAGGAACGTATTTATACGTCATGCAGGTAACGGACGCGAGGTACGGCTTCCCGAACTTCCCCAATGGAAGGTGGACGGTTTCTGTGAAGAAACAGGAGAGGTTTTCGAATTTCTCGGCTGTTATTATCATGGCTGTCTCTGCCAACCGAACAGAGATGTACCTATGATGGATTCTTCAGAATCCCTTGCCGAGAGGTACGAGAACACCTAATTAGGGCAATCAGTCATAGGAGAGAAGTTTCAACTGGCGCTGTGAATTGAGCTCCGGCTTAGCTCAGTTGGTAGAGCATTGGCGCGAATAGCCAAAGGTCCTGGGTTCAAGTCCCAGTGCCGGAGGAATTTTTCTCCTATAATATTCTCATGTAGTGTCCAACAGAGACAATAATCTGTGGCTCATGAATGCTTATATATCTATAAAAATAAAGATTCGGGTGAATATATGATTGGTAACTCTAAAATACAGCTGTTGAACAATAGTTTGATAATTAACGATATAAAGTACGATGCGAGTGTAGGTTTATGGGAGTTGCTTACAAGGAAGAATGTTGATATGAAACAAGTTACGCAGGAAGACCTTGACACATACAAAAACATTTTAACTAGCACTGAAGGACACAGGAGCGATATTAAAACCGCTAAAACAGTTAAATATAAACAAGTCATTGCAAAATTGTTTCCACCGAGAGAGATTAGATGGAGTACCTATAAACAGAGAAAATGAAGGACACATTGCGCAAACTCTATTACGATCCCGAAGCAGCAACGGGATTTTCCACTGTTAGTAAACTTTCACAAGCTTCTAGCATTACAGATAAAAATATCGAGGAATGGTTAGTTGAGCAGGATGTTTACTCCTTACATAAACCAATCAGGAGAAAGTTTCCTAGGAATCCGTATTCTGTAAATAACCTTTACGACGTGTTTGAACTTGATCTAGCCGATGTACAAAGCATTGCAAAACATAATGACAACGCAAGATATTTACTTGTTGTTATCGATGTGTTTTCCAAATACGTATGGGTTGTACCTTTAAAATCTAAAAGAGGTAAGGATGTGACAGACGGTTTTAAACAGGTGTTGGAGAAGTCCGATAGGAATCCTGTCGCTGTAAGAACCGATAGGGGTAAAGAATTTCTAAACAAATCTTTTCAAGACTTGTTAAGGAAAGAGAATATCGAGTTTCAAGTGTGTAGGAATCCCGATGTTAAATGTTCCGTCGTGGAAAGGTTTAATAGGACCCTAAAAACTAAAATGTACAAATATTTTACTTTCAAGAACAGTTACAAGTATCTCGACGTTTTGGATAAGTTTGTGAAGGGATATAACGATAGCGTACACAATACAACAGGAATGGCCCCTAATATGGTTAGCGATAAAGATGTTTTGAAAATATGGCGACGTATGGCAAAGAAACAGATTCGTGTGAAACCGAGACCTGTAAAGTTTTCGGTAGGGCAAACGGTAAGAATAGGTAGAGAGAAAATGAAATTCGCTAAAGGTTTCGAGCAAAACTATTCTACCGAAGTATTCAGAATCGTCAAGGTCATTAAACATTCTCCTCAACCTGTTGTTAGAGTCCGGTCCGTGAGGAACATGTTAGAAAGGGAACTCAGTAGGATTAAAGTATAATATAGGTTTTTCGGAGGACCAGGCATATGCCAATTAAATAATAATCGAAGGGAGACAATGGACTGTAGGTTGCTGGGACAGAGATTTTAACCTGGGTAATTTGCAATGATATATATTCAAGAAGCCTGAATTCTGAACTAATGGATACAGCACTTATACACAATAATAATAAAAGAATGAATACAGTTAATGTTCTTGTAGAAACTATTCTCCCGCCCTTTGGCGAAGGTAACGCTAGACACAGCCTGTACACAGCACGAGACTTCTAGGTTAGAACAATAGAAATTCTTGTAATTGACACTAAAGTACAATATTATTTCCTGAATTTCACACGTACAGCTGCCTACACACTAGGAGCAATAATATACGCGGAGTTGCAGATGAATATTAGTAATATAGCGCGAAAACTGGCCTAAATCAGACGCAGCTGCATCGCAGGTCTATATACCATCACTTCTCGATCTGAACTAACTTGCGCTGCAACTGGCGTGGGTAACGCTGCAAGCTCACACCTGCAGGAAGTAATGAGTAATTCGCGGCAAATAATTGGCGCTAGCGCCAATTAACACGGAGGTTAATTTAAAACACTAAAAATTATAGACTCTTGATCTAACATAACTCCCGCCTAAAATCGACAGATTTTACATAACACTTGCAGATAGATCAAGATAACACTAATACATTTACACTTTACTGAATAGGCAAGGGACACACTTTTACAATTGGTCGCTTGTATTCACCATTAGACGTACGCACTGTCACAACACGCACTAAACCGTCGTCACCAGGATGCACTGATGAGATGATTCCCAGCTTCCACTGGAGCGGTGGAGAATTATCTTCTTTCAGGAGCACAAGAGTACCAATCTGAATGTTTTCGCTGGACGCAGACCACTTCTGCCTCTGCTGCAGTGAATGTAGGTAGTCAGCTGACCAACGCTGCCATATGTGATGTATGTAGGTTTGTAGCTGATGCCATTTAGCAACATGAGAGACATTCTCTGCCATAGGAGGAGAAGGTAGGGCTGTGAGTTTTTTTCCAATGAGAAAGTGTCCAGGAGATAGATAGGATGAGTCGCTAGGATCATCACTTAGGCGTAGGAGAGGTCGAGAGTTTAGACAGGCCTCAATCTGGGTGAGAACTGTAGAAAGCTGCTCATATGTAAACACTTGGCTACCCATCACTCGTCGTAAATGAAATTTCATGGATTTAACAGCAGCCTCATGCAGTCCTCCAAAATGTGGGGAGGAAGCAGGGATAAAATGCCATGTGAATTCATTAGAGGAGGCGTAGTCTTGGAGAATTTGTTGATGGGTGCTGGACTGAAGCAAGAGACGCAGCTCGCGAAGCTTGTTGTTAGCACCAACAAAGTTCGTCCCATTATCACTAAATATTTCCTTGCAAAGTCCTCTACGAGATGTGAATCTGCGCAGGGCGGCGATGAAGGCATCAGAAGTAAGGTCGGAAACCAGCTCGATGTGAACTGCTTTCGTAGCCAAGCATACGAAGATAGCAATGTATGCTTTGACCTGAGTTTTGCTGCGGGGGGATCCGTATCTTATTAAGAATGGTCCAGCGTAGTCAACCGCAGAACGTAGAAATGCTCTAGCAGGGGTCACCCTGTAGCTAGGTAGGCTGCCCATCAGCTGGTGAGCACCTTTGGCTTTCAACTTAAAACAAGTTAGACATCTATGTAGCGTAGACTTCACAACTCTACGTACACTTGGAATCCAATATCGTTCTCGCAGAGAAGATATGAGCAGTTGATGTGATGCGTGAAGCAGTCGTAGATGCTCGGATTCAATAATCAATCTAGTGAGGTGGTGACCTGGAGGGAGGATAAGCTGATGTCGTGCATCATGTGGTAACTCAGCTTTCTCCAAACGTCCACCCACTCGGAGTAGGCCATCCTTGTCCACAAAAGGCACCAAGGAGTGGAGCGAACTCTTGTTATTTATTTGCATCTTACTCTGAAGATCGGACAGTTCATGTGAATAGGCTGCTTGCTGAGCTATTCTTATACAAAGCAACAAAGCTTGTTGTAACTCTTCAACTGTGAGAGGGCCGTGACGTTTAACTTGGCTTCTACAGTTGTTTATAAAGCGTAGCATATATGAAGTAACTCTTTGTAAACGCGCTAGCTTGGAAAAACGTAGCATAAAATCTTCTTCAGCATGTGTGACTAGGCAAACTGTGTCACGCTGCTCACCCATGTCCTGCAGCTCAAGTTGCTGAGGTTGTTTGGGCCATGATTCAATAGGCTGTGAAACTGATTGTTGTCTGGACTCACCCAATGAAGTTTTATGCTGTTTCATTGGCAGACGTACTGTAGAACTACCATCGTCATTGTGAGTGGTATTCTCTGCATAATGCTGTTCGCACCGTTTCTCTTCTTGTTTTAACATGTGTTGTGAGGAGTCTTCGAGGTCACAAAACCGTCGTAGCTGCTTGTCCACATTGTCCGTAGAGATGAAGAAGTTGTGCTGGGAACCAGTATGTAGATTACCTTTCACAGAGGATTTAGGAATGTTTCCCGACAATATCCAACCTAGTTCCGTGCTAATCAATGCAGGAAAACCAGGATTGGTCAGGATCTTACCATGGAAAAGCTCGAAGAATAATGCTCCTCCAATCAGCAAATCAATTTCAGAAGGAATATTAAATTTAGGATCGGCTAATGGGATTTCAGAAGGAATGTTCCATGAGGATGGATCAATTCGGACAGCGGGTAGCTTCCCTGTTATGCGAGGAAGGATTAGGCAATCTAGATTCCTTCGATAGTTGTAAACCATAGATCTCACATTTATGTTTACACTATGACTAGCATTCGATGAAGTACCATTAATACCCTTGACAGGCGTATCAGCTGTTCTTGTTGGAAGTTGCAGACGCCTCGCTAGATCTGCAGACACGAAACTGGCCTGGCTGGCAGAGTCTAGAAGGGCCTTACACTGTATGTAATTACCATGCTTGTCTTGCACTTCGACTCTTGCAGTCGCAAGTAAGACGTGAAGCACTGGCTTTATTTTCACTGAACAATAACTTGCAGGAGCCTCAGTCCTGTTGCTATTCACTGTATCACTGCTTTCACTCGAGTGTGAAACCGTTCTCCTGTGATCACTGTTGTGTAACATCTTGCTGTGAAGTTTACCACAGTTACAAAAGGAAGATGCTTTGCACTGATTTACTCGATGAGTATTAGCAAAACAATTGAAACACAAGTTCTTGCTTTTCACAACTTTCCATCGCTGTTCAACACTCAGCTGACGGAATTGTTTACATTTAAACAGGTTATGGCCGCCTTGACACTGAGGGCATAACTGTTCAGTTGTCGACACATATGACTGACGACTGTTATTATGTTGATTTCTAGGCTCACGATGTTCATTTCTAGGTTTTGATGGGCTGGCCCTGTTGCAGGAATTATTCGACAGCACCTCTAGAGAATGAGATTTCGCTTCTAGAAATAACACAAGTTCACCTAATGAAGTAAATGTTTGAGAATCGATTCTAGATTCCCATTCACGTTGAACACTATCTGGCAAATGCTCTAATAACAATTGCATTAGAATGACTTCATGAAGTGGCACTTCTAATTCTAAAGCTTCAATAGCATGCAAGTTGTTTTGGAATTGATTCAACAAAGTTCTCAAGTCTGCAACTGTCTCTTGTCGCGCTACAGGTAGAGATAACAGATGCTTAATGTGGGATATGGCAATTAAACGCTTATTGTTATATCTTGCACACAATAGGTCCCAGGCCACTTGGAAGTTCTCACTCGTGACTGGCAAACTTTGCAATAATGTTTTAGCTTCGCCCCTTAGCGAACCAATGAGGTAGTGGAATTTTTGAATAGGTGATAAACTGCTATTATTCACAATCAAACTTGAAAAAGTGTCAAAATAATGCTTGAATTTAGTTACATCATTTTCAAATACTGGAATTTGAATCGTAGGTAATTTTATCGCATTACTTGCCTGTGAAGCACTAGAGTTCACTGATTGTCGCGTGCCACTGTTATTTGAATTGACACTGACTGACGTAGGCTCACGAGCATGCATCAACTCACTTAACCTAGCTTTTAGATTAATGTACACTGTTGATACCTCGTCTGCATACTGTATGTGACTATCAAGTTCTGTATCAATTTCTACCATGGATTCAATCTGCGTCTGCACTGCCTCAAACTTTTCAATTTCATTTAACAGCTTTTCATAATGTGCTTTGATTAAAAATATACTAGCATCTTCAGGTACGTCGTTGAGAAAGTTCTGTGTCAATGTAAACTTTCTTTTACATACACCTCGACGTCGTAATAAAGCTTTCATATCTTCTTCCATGATGAACAATTAATTAACACAGACAGCGTAGAAATGATTGAGCAGTCAGCTGTATTCTCTTGTTGCGGGCGGCAGTGGAGGCGGTCGGAGAGGAGGCCGTTGTCTTCTCGCGGCAGTGGTGACCATGAGCACGTGTTGCCTTGCAGCCAGCTGGTGCGCTCGAAGCGAAACAGTTCAGGAAAATCACTAGAGCCGAGCGAAGCCCGAAGCTGACACGAACTCCACACAAACGGCACCTTCGGGTGGTCGCGCGAAACTGGACCTTATTAACAACAAGCGGACTCCTTGTGATTTCGTCATACACGAAAATCAGCTACAAGTCGCACTCTTCTTCCTTAATTCAGAAATCATTGCAAATATTCAGATCGTGCCCGCGAGGACCATGTTAGAATCCGTCACGGAGGAACACCAATAATAATACAAGGATAAATACAGTTAATGTTCTTGTAGAAACTATTCTCCCGCCCTTTGGCGAAGGTAACGCTAGACACAGCCTGTACACAGCACGAGACTTCTAGGTTAGAACAATAGAAATTCTTGTAATTGACACTAAAGTACAATATTATTTCCTGAATTTCACACGTACAGCTGCCTACACACTAGGAGCAATAATATACGCGGAGTTGCAGATGAATATTAGTAATATAGCGCGAAAACTGGCCTAAATCAGACGCAGCTGCATCGCAGGTCTATATACCATCACTTCTCGATCTGAACTAACTTGCGCTGCAACTGGCGTGGGTAACGCTGCAAGCTCACACCTGCAGGAAGTAATGAGTAATTCGCGGCAAATAATTGGCGCTAGCGCCAATTAACACGGAGGTTAATTTAAAACACTAAAAATTATAGACTCTTGATCTAACACTGTATATGAACTAGAAGATCTCAAGGGCAGTCCTATTTTCGGACAGTTTTACAGTTATGAGCTCACACCAGTAACTATTGGGAAAGACACTGTTTACAAAATAGATAAAATTCTACGCACTCGTAAAGTAAAGGGTAGTAGCGAGCATCTCGTTCGCTGGAGAGGTTACGGTCCTGAGTTTGATTCCTGGGTTAAAGCTAAGGATTTAGCGTAATGGGAGAAGAATTTTACGTTACTCTCCTGAGCGATGCATCGTACAAATCATTTCCTAGTAACACCCTTGCTAGTTTCCAGGTGCAGTTGGCACAGAGCATAAAGCTGGAGAGGAATCATTGGGATGTGGGCTTGTGCGAAATTAGTTACTCTCAAGGGAATGTATCGGAAACGATAGCTTCGACACCAAATGAAACATTGGAATCGAAATCTGTGAAAACAAATCTAAATAGGAAAGAACTTGTTTTTATATACTGTAATATAATAAAACCGCAACTTGTAGGAGATGCGTACGTGAAATGTCTTAGAATTATTCAGTTTCCTTTAAATACAGCAACTCATGTCTTTCCTGAAGTTTATTATGTTCCTGTCGAATCTTCCGAATTTCAGGTGATAGGTATAGAAATGACAACAAAACTAGGAGGACTAGCTAACATAACGGATAGCATTAAACCTACGATGCTCGTTTTACATTTTAAAAAGAGAAGGCAGATGGTTTTATGTATTAGTTTGCGATGGACCACCTTACAGCATACTACGTGAATCAGTCGGGAGGGCGTCTAGGCAATGTTGGTCCATTCTACAGCGGCAGCCCCTATGTTCAACACGGTAGTGGAATAGGTAGTTTCTTGGGAGGATTACTTAGAATGATAAAACCAATTCTCTTTTCGGGTGCTAAAGCGGTAGGTCGTGAAACTCTTTCGGCAGGAGCAAATATTTTAACCGATATAGCAAGTAGAAAGGAAGGTGATAAGGTAAAAGATATTATTGCTAATAGAGTAAACGAATCAACTCAGAAACTCGTGAATAAAATGAAGGGTAGGGGTAGAGAGAGAGAAAGGGCGTCTCCTAAGATGCGAGATATATTTAGCGATGTAAAGAGGAGAAAGTAGTCAGTCGTGTAAAGATGTTCGCCGTGACAAAGTCAGAGTTCGACCTTTTCGAGAAGAGCCCTATTCAAACATCGGTGGTGGGAAATGTTACTACATTATGTAAAGCTATTACTCCCGTGGG
This sequence comes from Ectobius pallidus, assembly GCA_964059195.1. Taxonomy (NCBI): domain Eukaryota; kingdom Metazoa; phylum Arthropoda; class Insecta; order Blattodea; family Ectobiidae; genus Ectobius; species Ectobius pallidus. The sequence continues at coordinate 18,038,675 of CAXKWD010000006.1, forward strand.
ACAGAGCGTTCTCGAATTCGTGGTTGCTGCAGACAGCGAACATTATACAGATTTAAATGTACAACTCATGGTGGAGGGAAAATTCGTTAAAAGCGACGGGACAGATATAGCTGATGGGGATAAGGTTACAGGAGTAAACAACTTGCTTCATTTGCTTTTCAGTCATCTTAGCGTTTCCTTGAACGGGACATCAATCACCCCTTCGGAGGACTTGTACAACTACAGGTCTTACCTCGAAACATTGTTTGCATACGGTGAGGATGCTTCTAAAACTCATCTGACAAACGGTTTTTGGTATGCCGATAAAGCTATCGAAGGTTTGACAGAACCTAAAGAACTTGCCGAATTAAACGGAACGTTAGGAGCAAATGTTAAAAACGACGGTTGGGTCGAAAGATACAACAAGTCTAAGAATTCTAAAGTATTGGTAATGATAGGTAAACTACACGGTGATATTTTCAATCTGTCTAAACTTTTACTGCCAGGAGTAAACATGCGTATACGACTTACGAAAGCAAAGACAGAGTTTTATCTCTTCGGTGTAAACGATACTTCGAAAGTCTTCTTTAAATTTCAAGACGCAGGTCTATACGTAAGGAAAATTAAAGCTTCGCCTAGCATTCTGCTAGCACACATCAAAACTCTAGAGAAAGGTCATAATGCTCACTATCCTATCACAAGAGTGGATTTGAAAACATTTACGTTTAGTTCGGGAGCTAGTTCTATTTCTATAGACAATGCATACATAGGTACTCTACCTAAACGACTTCTCTTCTCGATGGTGAAGAATTCTTCTTTCTCCGGCACAGTGGAGTCCAATCGCTACGAGTTTCGACATTTTGCTTTGAGTTCTTTTGCTATGTATGTCAATGGACAACAGGTTCCATCGGAAGGATTACACATTTCCACAGATCATGAAAAGACTACTACTTTAGCTTACGATACACTTTTTAAAGGTTCGGGGATCCATCATAGCAATAGCGGAATGCTAATCACTCACGACATGTATATAAATGGGTATTTCACACTGATGTATGATCTTACACCTGATGTGTCGGCATCGCATGGTCATAGAAGTTTGCCCTGTAGTGGGAACATTAAAATAGAAGCAAAGTTCGATAAGGCTTTAGAACAAGCCATCACTTGTATCCTCTACTCCGAATACGATAACTCTATCGAGATCATTAAAGATAGAAGAGTGATTACAGATTTTTAGAATAATGAATAGTAACCAAATAAACTATGCTTTACGTCACGTAGAAACATTCGGTGGGGTTTACCCTAGCGATATGTTACCATCTGTTGTAACGCATAAACCTAAGATTTATGTCATTAACTTTGATCCTCATTCTTCACCTGGTTCTCATTGGGTTGCCGTGCTTTTCAAAAATCAAAATTTTGCCTATTACTTTGATTCTTTTGGTCTACCACCCATCATTCCCGGGATAACAAAATTTATAAAACAAAACTCTATACAATGGCTGTACAACACTCAAAGACTACAAGGACCGACAACGGCAGTATGTGGACATTATGTCTGTTTGTTCACATACTTCATGAATAATGGATGGACGATGCAGGAGTTTGTAAACATGTTTACTACGTCTCCAGACATAGAGGTCGTCCGCATCTTCCACAAATTCCTTGGAACTCTCTGTGGAACGAGGAAGGGTGGAGGTCAGAGATGTTTTCCAGGACATGTGCATTGTAAGTATTTATCTACATGGATTTATTGTTAGCTTAGAAAAGTAGGTTGCGCTTAAGTTAAAACCTTTACTTTCTGATTTCAGAACGAAAAGATATAAAGCAGCTCTATTTCATAGGACTAGCTCAGTTTCGTTGCAGTGTGTGGAACGAGAGGTCCTCACATCCTAGATCCATCGAGATGTCTTCGTCAGAGACGGGAAGGAACAAATCCAAATGTAAAAAGGTTTGTATTATATTATTCATTACTCTAATATAATTAGGTTTCTTACAAGTATTGTATGTTTGTTTCAGGTTTTCATCATTGGGCTCTGTATAAAATTAGATTTCTTACGAGTATTGTTTGTTTGTTTGTTTGTTTCAGGTTGCATCAGGCTCTGTAAAGAAACAGAAGACGATCGACAAGGTGGTGAAGGAAGCTGTGACAACAACAAGAGTTGCTCCTTCGGTATTAGCACGCAGAACCTATTTCCTCAACAACAGAAAGGACCGATACATCAGTTTTGGATTCTACTCCATTGTGAATTACACTGGATGTGCCGAGATTGGAACTTCTAACGGTGCTTGTGTTATCTTGTCGCCCTACCTCCTGTCTTCGTTCTTGTTACAATTACCTAAAATGTGTGAAAATATGTGTTATTCTAAACCTTATCTGTTTAAAGAAGACTCTTTCAAATTACAGACACGTAAAGACTTGAAAGAATGTGTGATGCAATACGATAGTGCACGTATTGTTTTACGTAATGATGACATTACTTACCTCGTTATGAATTCTATCATAATAAATGACATTATGAATAAGTTTGTACTAATGCAAAGCGAAGTGTTTAACTATATAAACAACAAACAAAGTGTTCCTGCAAGTTGTGAAATTCTGTCTTTATTAGACATGGTTACCGATGAAATAAATCATCCAGCTCTATTACTGTGAAGCCATTTGTGTATACACTTTATTTCATAGGAGCATGACAACCTTATTATACAGAATAAGGTTGTGACGTTCTGAAATGAAACAATAACCTTAACCATTCCCTATTCCTTACATAGTCATTTTCACTTAGTTGATAGTAATAGTAACAGTGTTCATCTGGAAGAAGAAAGGATGCTGAAAGGAAGAAGAATTGATTATGTAAGTATAAACCTATTTTATCTTTTCATAACTAGGGAGAGGTGGGAAATAATATGGTATTCATGCGTCCTTGCGCCATGTTGTACTATCTAGCCAACTTACCTTAGGAATGTACGGAAACCTGTATTTATACAGATAGCTAAGGCACTAATAACAACACAACTTTAAAACTCTCTCGCAAGAAATAGATTGTATCACATAATGTTATCTTTAAAGTAGCCTAGGGATGCATTCCATACTTCCGTGTTTTGCTGTTTTCGCTAGAGATAAGATGTGTTTGGAATGCGTCCATCATAACGACATGTTTTCGCCATTAGGATACATGAGAGAATCTGTTTATACAATCATATTCCCAGACAGACGTATTTGTGTTTGTGCGAGTCATTTGTTAACAGAATACGGAAAGATGCAATAGCTTATTATTATAACTATGTGTAAACATTACATATCGTTTCATTCCTACGTTACCTGCATTGCATCCACTATGGATACACAACCCATATGAATCTAATTAATACACTAGGCCTATATGTTATCATTACGTTGTAACTAAATGATCTGGATAACATACGAACGTGTTTCTTAGACCGTATTTGCATATATCCTCTGCCCTAGCCACGTATCTAAGCCGTAACTAGCACTCTGAGGGAAGGCGTCGGTTTTCGAAGTGGGTCTGATTAGGGCGGGGTTAACACAGGCTTACTGCCGAAGTCTTCATTGTTCGAATCGAGTCCAATCATGTCATATAGGACCATAGTACGGGGTTGGGGGTGGGGTCGAGGGTGGCGTCGGTTTTGTTTAAGGGCCTAACTCTTTAACGGGGCTTTTGGGCGGGTTGGGACTAGCATAGGACGAAAGTGCACAACGCACGCTTTCATACGATACCCATGACGTCATAGCGTCGCCGGTACAAAGGGCACAACTCAGGCGTCGGGGGCGGCGTCGGTTGGCGGCCATTTTGATTCATACCCTCACCCTTACTACTACCGTCATATTGAAAACGTAGGCTATTAAAAATCAAAATATGTTTACAACACGAAAACTTACTATTTCCTGTTGAGAATACTTAAATAAAAGGTGGGAACTTGACAAACGATTAGACTTTTTTCTTGTCATTCCTCGTTCATTCTTATTCATGTTATTATCGGTACGCTAGACCATCGTTACATGATTTTCATTTCTAGTTACGAGACAAAATATTGTTAAGAATATTTCATTGCATGACATAGCAGAATATAAAGGCTCTCAATCTATTTTAAACTTAAGAATTATCGTACGTTAAATTATGTAGCCTGATAAATTGGCAACACTATTGTCACAAATTTTACTCGAGACCGTCAACCTAACTTGGCTATTTAGAAATTACAAAATCTATATTTCGATCTCAGATGCAATAGAATGCTACACTAACAGTAATATGCACATGTTTATACAGCGAAGTAAAATAAACAAGCCTAAAATATGTAAATAAATTAAACAGGGAAGTAATCCTTAAATATAAGGGTGCAATAAAGATACAATTTAACAAAAGTATAAAACTAACACTATGCACTGTAATTATCATCGCGTTATTACTAATTTTAATTTATTTGTATTTGTAATTTACTGTATTTTTAAATGGCTCATAAGATCTTCTCGATGCTCACGGAAAATTGAATATTAAATGAAAAGTTAAAAAATATCCAATCGCCACACTGCATATAAATATTCATACAATGATAATATTTTACTGTAAGTCGGGTACAAAGTAATGTTGTCTATATCGGAAATGTCTGACAATATTTGTTAGTTAACTCTTCCTTTTTTGTGTTATATAGAGCCTATCTCCTGTAATTTTTCTTTCGTCTTGACACAAACATTCTAGAAGGGCCCAGTAAACAGGAAATATGTATAGTAACCTCGTGTCCTCTATAGAAATAGAAAATCACGAACATACTTTTCGGTCTGGGAAGATGGAATGCCATTCAAAAAAACGTTGAGAGCAGACGACAACTTGAAGAAACTAAAGACGAATGGCAAGCGCATACCGGCTAGTACACCCACGCTACCAGTCAGAGAAGTTTGGCAGGCTACATCCCTATTGGACTATTAGCTGCGTGAAGAATAATTATCGTAATTTAAAGTTAAGAAATAAAAAGGAAGCCAAGACAGGTAAACAGAAATTCTTAACTTCAACAAGCAAATAAGGTTATATTCCATATCTTCAATAACAGATATATCAATCGTTGCAGGATTTGAAACAATGACGCATTACTTTGGTTGCCGGCACTGTGTGTAGGAAGTTCGAGTTTCAACTATGTGATAGACTGGATGAAGAACACTCTCTTAGGGCTGTGTTCATCAACACGGATAACATTTCTCGGTATCGTGGATAATAAAAACTACGCTTAATCCATTATCTCAGACAGTAAACCTTTCGAGTTTCACCACATAGTATGTCATCTTGGTTTTCAAAAGCTTAGCTTTTGTCTACTACTTGTCTGGCCCTTAAATTTTTCATAAGAGAACCAACGACATCTAGCGGCTGTTGTGTGAAACAGCGGGTGGAAGACTGGCTATTGGCTGCTAAATGTAAACGTTGCCATAGCAACGGAAAGTTTCCCTCATGCTGTCGCTAGCTAGTTGTTCTACAAATGGTCACTAGATGTCTCACTGTTTTTGGGGGCGTGGCGTATAGCTGATAACTTCCTTTTTTCCTTGAATCTTGTGCAGAAATTAATGTCTTAATAGATGTCCAAGTACGACATACGTCCCTTTATCCATTAGGGTGCCTTATTCTGTGTTCTGCTTCATATTCCTTATCACTGTGATCATCTCTCATGTTGATCAGATGTTCCAATCGCCTACGCGCCATCTTGATGTCGCAGTTATCTTGGTTTATCCTGTTTTGCTGGCCGATATTTCAAAGGTAAAGCATTAGCTCGGATATTATCGAAAAACCAAGTTACTGTAGCTGGTGAAATGCAAAATGGACAATATCGCAGCTTTTCAGTCTAAAAACCAGGATCAGACAGATTATCGGCATTGGTGAACTCAGTCCTTAGAGAAAATATATCTTAGTAAAGCAAATGAAAGCTGTAGTTACTTGGAAGAATGAAGGAAGCCTAATCCTTCGATGATCTTTGGTTTTGTGTTTTGAAGGAACGACATTAGTTAGGTTCTCCGCCGCAATCACTGGGAGCGCTAGAGCGGTATCAACTAATCAGTTCATTTGCACGTGTGGGAAATGCCATCGGATTCCGTATAATGTATGAACATTCCAGTCTCCACTAATAGTTCCGACAAGAATTCCGTCTGGTTGTGGTTGTACTACCTAAGAAGATGAAATTCCACTCAATCAATTAAGAAGACAAGCGTTCTCCTAGCCGTTCTCTCAGCTATTTGCCTGATCTCCCTGCTATTGAGGACGCAAAGTACAATCTGCTCTCTACGCTGCACGTGTCCCTTATTTTATGTATATCTCGTATTTACTGGCAATTCATTTCAATTTATAAACAGCGTGCCAATAAAAAGGGTCTGACGTGCAATCATAGAACAGAGTATTGTGAATTAAGAATAAAAATGGAGAGATGAGGATCAAGGCCTGAAGAACTCACAAAAGCTTAGATTCAAGTTACATAAATTTTAATCAAAGCTGCCATTGACGAAGACATAATTCAAGAGGGAGTCAAAATACTAGTACGTGTTATACATTTTGTATATTTAATTATATAATATAAATTAATTTATTTTGTTATAAGCCAATATGCATATTATATGGAAACTCACAATAAAATAATGAATTGAAGTTAATTGAAATTAAAGCAAAGTTAAATATTAATTTCAAATAAACAATCTTGTATATGTGAAATTACTTAAATTAGCGTAATAAAAAATAAATGAATTCAGACACAAAACTCCAATAGAAAAATTCTAGAGCGATAGGGAAAAAGCGAATAAGACAAAATACTAGAGTTTTAGGAGAGACAAATGACGATTTAGTTCCATAGCATTGTTACAATATTTTTGCACTCCTTAGCTAGTAAGTGTTACTTACGAAAGTTGTTTACATGGATCGTAAGTTGACATTCCCACACAATCGTGTTGCTAAGGGCGTTGCGATGAGGTTAAATTACTTACGGTCCAAGCGCCACGTCATAATTCATTACGATACACTTCATAATACAAGCCTTTATGGACACGGACTCCAGGACAAATATTCGGTTCCCATAACAACAAACACATGCAATCACTTTCTGAAATAACCATCTATTTTCAAGAATGTATTTACATAATATTTTCAGGTAATATCACAATTAATATAATTAAATTGATATAAGTAACAGTCGTGCAAAAAATAGCATGGAACACACGGACCGTAAAGGCATTTACGGGTCTCGAAAACTTAAAAACCCTCGGCTGCGCCTCGGGTTTTCAATCTGTTTCCTCGACCCGTAAACGTGCCTTTCCGCCCTTGTGTCGCAATATACTATTAGTTCAGCCCACCATATATTTTTGAACAGTGTCATATATTATGTAAAAATATATGAGAGGGCTGATCTAAATAGTGTAACAAAGCTGTGGAAATAAATTGTTTTTTGCCTTTCCTGAAACTTTGTATTTTAATTTGTTCGCTTTTTCCCTATCCCTCTAGAAATTATGAAAAGCAATTATTGCTGAATGACATGATAAATTGCGTGACATTCACCTGCCACAAAATATATACACAGAAGAACATGAAATTGTTGGCCGTGTATAGAAAAATTAACAGAGTAGGCGCAACCAGTGCAACGATTTTATTACCCTTCTCTTAGAGATTTGGTATTAAATAAATGAGGAATACAAATGCGAAACAAGGGTTTATATAACTGGACATTTAATCTTAAATTGCCCATGTTCAAAAGGTTTTACATAATTTCACATTCAATCACTTACGCAAGAAGAGAAAAAATGTGATGCAAATGGTATGCCAAAAAATTAACAAATAAACAAAGAAGTCATGTAATGTGAGTTTGACAATTTGTCTCTTATAGGTCTGGTGGCTGTGCGGATTGTATCTATTCATGACTGGATGAACTTGATGAACTCCTAATACTTATTTCTGAGGGGGGTCGTTGTCCTCAAGGTACCTAGAGAGATATTAGGAAAGACCTTAGTCAAGTTTGAAAGCTTTTGTAGCATTTGGAGGTCTCGATTGACGAATTCTTCCACCAAAGAGAGTTATCAAGATTGAGCCGTGAGGCCCCCCCATTAGACTTGACAATGAGATTTCCAATTTCCCACATCCAGCAGATTGATTGCTTCATGTCAAAAATGACGATACATGTACAGGTGGTGGTGGACCTAGCTCTGGAAATGCATGTAGGTAAAATAAGATTCGGTGAACCACGTGGTCTTACCACGATGCGAAAAGAACAACTAGGACTGTAGGTGCTGGAGTCAGAGATCCAAGCATTACTTGAAGTATTGAACATTGTTGTAACAACTAATGGAAAACTTAATATATAACACTAAGTGGATTTAGATCAGGTGAGCGTGGAGGCCAAAGAATTGTTCCTCCTATTCTTATGCATTTATAACGGAACCGTCTATTCAGAAACTGACGAAGAGAGAGGATGAAATGAGCAAGAGCTTATGTTTATGTTTCGTCGTATTCGTAATGGCACAAGTTCCAACAGGACAGGTATGCATATGGTCCGACCAAACAGTCGCCGGCTCAGAGTTGTAGACAAAGGGCTCTAACCAGGAAATAAGGCAATTTCCGGTCCCAAGTTCATATTACATATTTTCACTCTCTGCATGCAAGGAAAGTTTCCTCGAGGTTTTGGCCTACCTTTTTGCTACAACATTATATGGATTGTAAATTTTGTGAAATTGTTGGAATAAAATATACCATGAGAGTAATGTTAATATATGTTGTCTATGCGAATGTTCTTGCATTTCCAATTTACAAGTTCTTACAGAAATCTCCAATAATATAAATGTTTTTAAATGTGTGTAAAACTATTGAGAACTAGGCCTACGCATAAACCACTCTTAGATCGGAGGAGAGGTTGATAAGGTACAATGCCACTTTGTTACACTGAATAAAAAAGTCTATACACCGACGGACGATATAGTTTTATAAGAAGTGCACATTCAGATAGGGCAGCTCTTTTAACTGCATTTCTTCTGAGCTGGTTATGCAATCGGTCCCAGGCAGGTCATGTAATAGCTATATAGAAGCAGATAAACAGAGATTCATTACAACAATATAAAGATGGTTTATTTATGTGAGACTGAAGTCGGGAAAATTCCTAAAACTGTTGATTGTGATCTTTTAGAAACTATCTAAGCGCCATAGAGGAGTCGACTATAAACCAGAAGGTTATGGATTGTATTCCTCGTGAGGGTTTGCAATTAGCCTAATTCTCGTGGCACTATGATCATCTCCAAACTGAAAGGAGTGGCAAAAGAAATTGTCGGAGGCAACACTTTCTTCTCCTGGAAGCATTACAGTCTCCATTGCCTGTATAGGCTATACGGTAGAGTAGTTTAGATATCTGTAGGTAAAAAGAGGCATATTTAACACGACTCAGTTTAAAATGAAAATCATCTACTGTTTAGTCTGAATAATCTGTGATGAGAATCGACTCTGTATACATATTCAGTATTGCAGTGGATGCAATATGACATTAACTTTCACCTGATATGTCGCTTTGACATGAATGTGTGCTTCAAGTGTTTTACATGTTAGATGAATGTGTTTCATAGGAATTGTAGCTTAAAAGGCCCAGCGTCGCCCAGGTTTTGTATTTTTCGTGTAATTCAAAATTAAAGTATGGAGGATAATTTATTTCCAAGCTGTAAGTCCTTAAAAAGGTATCTGGAGTTTGAAGCGAAGAATATATCAAAATATCCCCTCAGAAAAAGCTAGATATGGCTTTTATCGCTCATACAGGACTTAGATTTTTACACACCATGCCTGGTTAAAGATAAAATAATAACAAACAGAAAATCCGGTAACATAGCATTTTACTCTTTTTACGGGATATTTTATTTCCATTTTCATATTGCCATGGAACCGTTTCTGGCTAAAAAAAAAAGAAAATCAATATCATTTTCACGCATTCTTGCCCACATATTGCGTACATAGGACTAAAAATGTTCCATCCCTATTTCTCAATTAATAAAAAGCCTACAGCGATGAATAATGAATCAGTGGATAGAATTTTTTGCCGACTTCTGATATAGTATTACTCGCTACTCATCGTTGGCACAAACTCTGGCTGAGACGACTTAAAAATGCTGTCCCCACAGTACGACATCTTATTATTCATAAAAATGAGAAGTGAGAAAATGATATTCTTCATGAGAGAAAGTTATGTGATGCATCACGTGCATTTAGTTACGTGAATATTCAATTACAGACATATTATATCAATAGCCTCCCTAATTATAATTGAATGTTGTTGATGTGTTCCGCCTATATACCACTATATAATAACAACGCTCAGCTGGAGTCTACATGAGGTAAGGAGCAATTAATTAACAACACGTGTTATTGAATTTGATTTTTGTTGTGTTCTTCTAAAAGTATTTTATTATATTAGATGTAGTCTATCACATAATCATAAAATATTAAAATAAACATTGAGCTCAATGTGCTGTCAAAAATTATTAGATATTTACAATAATTAGTAATAAAATTGTGAAGTTATCCTTGTCACAATATTTAAAATATGAATTAAAATTAACATATATGAAATTTAAACTGGTAAAATATTCTGATACTTGTCAATTGTTTTAAAATATCACACAGATGTCTGTGTATGTCAAAAAATAATAATAATTGTATTCGTGTATACTACACATCTTCAAGCATCCAAGATATACAAGAATGAATGGCCAATAATTGAGAATAATATAACTGAAAAACTTCATAAAGAAATCGAGAAGAAATATTGTACATTGAAAACCACGAATACAATTATTATTATTTTTTGACATACACAGACATCTGTGTGATATTTTAAAACAATTGACAAGTATCAGAATATTTTACCAGTTTAAATTTCATATATGTTAATTTTAATTCATATTTTAAATATTGTGACAAGGATAACTTCACAATTTTATTACTAATTATTGTAAATATCTAATAATTTTTGACAGCACATTGAGCTCAATGTTTATTTTAATATTTTATGATTATGTGATAGACTACATCTAATATAATAAAATACTTTTAGAAGAACACAACAAAAATCAAATTCAATAACACGTGTTGTTAATTAATTGCTCCTTACCTCATGTAGACTTCAGCTGAGTGTTGTTATTATATAGTGGTATATAGGCGGAACACATCAACAACATTCAATCTAATTATACCACTGGAAAATATGAAGCTAATTAACTCCCTAATTATAATTGTTTGCTAAAGTCCAGTAAAATTCAGCTGCCAATGTCCTGTGTGAACACAAAAAAAAATGTTGCCTTGAGAACAGAATTGCATTTGATGACTTCAGTGTAATATTTTCATAAACGATGTCCCTAATTTTCTTTCTACTGGTCACATCGACGATCTCAGAAACTATAAATCTTTCCCGGACATCGCGGACCATTTTGCAAAAAATTGCACGTAAATCGGTCCAGTATCTATTTATCCATGAAATACATACTAGCAATAAAGCTATGTATAAACGATTAACTGAACGTGCAATTTCATAACGATGTTACATGAACGTGATTTTATCTTCTATGTAAGGCTGTACTCACACTACAAAGTGTCACTCTTGATTCGTGTAAGAAGTAAATATTCTATTGCATCATCATTCCGGGAACTAAAGCGTCAAGCACTGAACATTTGATTTGGATTCCCTCAGAGGATTCCACTAAGCAAACAGAGCATTGTTCATACAATAACGTAACTTCTGCCTTGCTAAGATTATATCAACACCACTCCTGTGTTTGTCAAGCCAAGGAAGGCATTTAGCTAAAACTGCTATTCCTGCCTAAATCGGGAGAACTGTGAGTTTACATGGGATACAAATTAGTTTTCCTAGACTCACTCGTATGCAGAAACGAAGCAAGAACTTCGTGAACGAATGTGTATTGGTACAATTCTTTTGTGTGCAAGCAATTAAAATGCCGAAATCAAATTACCTACGGCTTTAATAATGTGATAAATATGGAAGAGATATTAAAGTTTGGAAGGAAAGATTAAATTCTCTACCATGTTTAAATATGAAATGACAATAACTAGTAGCCTAAGTAGACTTATAAATGGAAGGACATTGTAACAGAAAGAAACATAACGAATATGTAGAAAGGATCTCAACAGCAATTATGATATAAATTCCGAAATGAAAATATCATAAGGATTTATGTAATATGATTTGAGGAAATACACTTGAACGAGCCAAATTTTAGAGCATTTTTGGAGAAATGCACGGAACACCACGATCCAAGAGAGTCGATAGTCGTAAAGGCTATTTAACTACCTGCTACAAGTGTTCAAAGGCCAGTATTATAAGAGTATCAACGGTAATAAATTATGGTTCAGTTGACTAACTGCACTGGCGAGAAATTTTCGTTTACGTCCGACACTCTAGAGAAAGTAATAAGGTAGTAGAAGTATTGAATTTATTTGTTATAATGCATATTGCTTTTTTGTGTTTAAAATAATGACATTTTACAATTGGGAATTTTACAGTTCTCGAGAGGATTCAAAATATTTTCTTACTCGTAGGTATGAAATTGTCCACTTCTCTGAATTGTTAAAGGGTAACTAAAGTCACTGTGTGAAGCCCATGTGAAAGGCTGGTAATGCGAATAAACATTTTCCTGTAAAATTCATTTAGGCCTAACCTTTATTGTTCCACGTCTATTACGAGTGACGTAATGATATCATAACAATACTCAATTCGAAAGTTATTTTCATTATATGACATCGGTGTGGTATTACTATCAATTACAAAACGATCTTGAGACCTTGAAAAAAACTTTTTAATAAATAACCTACATTTAGAATGTCCCTATCTACAACTGAGATATCTTTATTCACAAAAATATCACTTCCTTCTAACATCTTCGATCTCTTTCTCATTCTTCTCCCCAGCCTCTTTCCAACTCGAAATGCTTCGGTCACTTCCAATCTTCATCTTGTTCTCCAGAATATCCTTAACCTCCTGCAAAGGCCATATTCCTCGTCTCTCCTCCACTCCTGTAAACACTAGATTGAATGTCCGATATCCTTTCTCCAGCCTCTCAACTCTGTTCCTCAGATTTTCCACTTCTCTCCACATTCCTTTAAGCTCTTCTCTGATCTCGATCTGAACTTCTTTCGCCGCCACGTTGATTTTGTTCCCCAATCGATTTTGCATGCCATCCAGCCTCATTTTGAAAGTGATGTAATATGGCATAAACAATAAATAACTTTCAATGCGATTTGGAAAATGTATAAGGTACGTAATTTCTAGTAGCTCCTATTAGCTACCACCCGTTTCTGTGCCCGATTTAACCTGTAGGGACCTCAACACGCTACTGTAGGACGCACAACAACATGTACAGGTTAATTCACATTTTACACTTGGGTTTCATCTCTCATTTAACTTGTGACTACTATCTGCTCCATGCCGCAAGATCTGAAATTTCCTGACTATCATTCTCAGTTTATTAGTTCAGAAAAACGACAAATGCCTGTGCAATGTAACAAAATAGTCTAAGCAACGATCGCAATTATAAAATATCAAAACTATCTGAAAGAGAAATATAATATTTGTGGGAATCATACTACAGAAGAGGCCACTCACTTTGTCGTGGACGTTCATTATTTATACAGGACACGAGAAATAAGAGATGAATGATGTCTCTACACCTAGTGTCTAATCTTCCTTAGGGTTCGAACAAGACGCAGCTTGGTTGGTCCCCTTCCTGGTCGCTACGCTGCTGAGCCAAGCGCCGGGCATGAAGTGTGTATGCGCAAGACGCAGCCTGGTCGCTTAACTGGCAGGTCGCATGTTATGGATTAAGTTTCTGAATTATCTCCTTTTTGATTTTCATTTCTTTATTATTATATTCTCATTCATAAGGTTTTGAAGACACAGAAGGCAATGGGAATGCATTTATGAATTTAAACTCATTACAGGAAGCTTCATCAAAATTAGTTACATGTAAAATATTTCACAAGAGTATTTCACTGTTTCACAGAGTTACTAAATTGAATGTGTATTTTATAGTAAATTTAATGCTTACAGCTTTTCTTCAAAAAAGTTTTCGTTGTAAACCCAATATTTTAAGTGCTAAGATACAAAGTTCGCCGAAAAAGTGGCGTAAAAACGTTTTCGGCAAACAAAGTATATTTTTGGCAGGGAATATACATTTTTTAAACAGTTTGAGATGGAGAACCAATGTATGGATAGAAACATTATTATTATTATTATTATTATTATTATTATTGTTATTATTGTTATTATTGTTTTCTTGAGTTGGTGTGACCATTGTATTCAGTCTTCAGAGCACAAGAAGACAATAAAACGAACACACTTAACCCCGCAACACGAAAATTAACATAATATAAAATTATTAGGTTACTATAAATTATACAAAAAACTGAATACAAACCATACAAGTCACCCTCGCCATACTAGTCATGGTAGCCATGAATGTTCTCTACAATCCCTTCACTGAGTAGTAACAATATTTATTTTGGTGGTCTGAGCCGATTACAAAGGTTAACTTATAAACAGTCCTTTGTTTGTGTAGCGATTGCGTAAGTATACAAGTACAACGCCTGAATCTAGACTACACGCTAGCGGCTGGTCGCATGAAAAAAGAGACCTAGCAATCTACCAACATACTGCGGCCTGACCAGATGGCTGGCAAGATACCATCCAAGCTGCGTCTTGTTCACTCTCGTAAGAAGACATGACTTCATTCTTCCTGCTGCCTGCGGCATGCGACCATCCCGGTTCCGTCTTGCGCGTACCCTTAGGCTCCTATGATGTTGAGAGTTCTTTCAGAACACTAGTCCAGATCCCGAACGATGCCACGCTATTGACTCCGCAACTGAAGAGGCACATTATTAGTAGGGCCCTGATTTATTGGTGAAATAAAATGGCTGATTTCGGTGTTAACTTCCTTCTATTTCGGTGGGTATTTCGTGAAATAAATTACTTATAGGCTAATACATTGGGAACATTGAACAATGATAAACTTTACTTCTTTATTTACATGAACTAACACCCCCCTCCCATTTCTATATTATTCTGCCCTTGTATGAACTGAAGTAACTTTCTATTTAGGCATGATTAGTGTTATTATTCAAATATAATGACGAGAAATAATATCGTAATTTCTACTAAACACCATCATATAGCCATTTGCAAACAGAAGTGCCAACCATACCACTGTGGATAAAAGACGAAATCTGTTGATTACAAGTGACAAACATTCTACACTCTTCTGCTGTAATCGATCATAGGCATCGCTAACTTGGCAAAGATATAGCACGAAAGGAGTGTACTCAACAGTACAAACCAGGTCACAGACAATCTTTGCGTAAATTCTGCAATCTTTGTAATTGATCACAAATATCGATAGTTCGGTAAATCTACGACAGCCACAGGAACAGAAGAAAAAAAGCTTGCTGCTAAGAAATAAAAAATACAGTACACCAAAACACAATATTGTGATTTTAAGGCACATTTTCGTGCTCATTTCTCACTTTACAGACAGAAGGGGCATATTTCGCGCTTATAGACACATTTCGCGGAATCGAGTAAATTTCGCGATATTTCGTGGATTCAATTTCGTTCATATTGGTAGTTTAAGCATATAAAAGCTAAATAGGCCTATAGCTAAGGGAGGTTGTTTTATAAAATTTCGCGCTTATCGTTGTTACCAAAAAAATGCGGCCCCTAATTATTAGCTATTCCCAAAGCCCAGAACTATTATGTGCCACTACGCATGCGTCGTACATAAGTTCACTCTTCAGACAAACCTTTTGGGAATTATGAATGAAACTTCTGGAGAGTCATGAGTGTTATTAAATTGATCGCATTGTTGTTCCATAGTTTCTAATCTAAGTGCAAACTCTCTGTTTCTCATTCTGAATACCAAACATGTTTATTGAATAGGTTTGTAAGTTTCGAATATGCAGACATATTCAAATAAGAAAAGTGTAATAAATATATTCAAATATTACAGTGCGCAACAGGATGGAATCAAGAAATTATGATTGAAAGTGGGAGTTCGGAACCATATGAAAATACCATCAAACAATATCCAGACATCCGGAGAATAATAATAAAGTAACTTTCCATAGATCCGTTTACAGAAACAAAACACAATTTTCAGTAAATAGTTATTACAGCATACACAGCCAGTGTTCAGCTATTTTTCAACATATTCACCATCAGAATCGAGACATTCGTCATACCGTGGGACCAACTTTTTAATACCTGTGTAGTAGAAGTCTGCCACCTTGGATTTGAACCACTGTGTAACAACCTTCTTCGCCTCTCTGTCATTATTTGTCATTTCGTGAGGTGTAGTTATGATACAATTAATCAAAATGTATTATGCTTAAATTTATTAGTCACGTAAAGAAATGCTAAATTTATCAGTGTTAATAATCCGCATGTTAGATTATTCCATTTTTTCAGATACAGCTGTAATTAGCTTACTTACAGTACTCTGATCAACTTTTATGCCGGGTTGGAATCCCAGATCGCACAAAAATTTAGAAAATACCACCATCCTCTTTTGTGAAGACAAAGCTCTGCTTCTTCGTCTTG
The DNA here is from genome assembly GCA_964059195.1 of Ectobius pallidus. Taxonomy (NCBI): domain Eukaryota; kingdom Metazoa; phylum Arthropoda; class Insecta; order Blattodea; family Ectobiidae; genus Ectobius; species Ectobius pallidus. The sequence continues at coordinate 18,055,265 of CAXKWD010000006.1, forward strand.
TTTTGTGAGTTCCTCCAAGAAAATGAGCAGCAATTTCCTTAAAACTATTCGGTTAACTAGATCTTTATAATATTATATAATCTCCATTTCTCCGTTATTTCGAGCATCATAAATTGATCATTACTCTGAAGTACATGGTGGTGAGTCTGCTACTGACCAACCTTTCCATATCGAAAGCATAATAAGGTTAGCGTCACCTGAAGCAAAGGATATCTTTCTTTTTATTCATAACATCAGAAGTGGAAAGTTAAGCTCCGCTTTATTCATAACGCACATTATTTATCGAGGTCCGTTCAGAATTTCGTATATTTATCTACAAGTGTGTTTCTTATGCAATCATGACCAAACACTTTGTTCTGTCTTCTTCCAATTCGGTATAAATGTTCCTTGAGGACGCCAAAACGAAGTTTGTGTAAGGATTTTTAGATTTTGGTTCCGTTTCAAGATGTGACCGTTTTAAGTTTCAGTTTTATGTAAAATTACGGTTGTTTGAACGATTCTAGCCGAACAATTCCGCTTGGAAACAATGTTCTCTTGACGAGCATGACATCATTACTTATAACTAGTAATAACTAGCAGTTCTGCGAACAATAGACCTCGCGTCTACAGTGAATCTGATTTATATCGGTTAAATGGCGTGGAAAATGAATCCTTATATTATACATAAGTCAAGAAACATTCATGTCATGTTAGTCGTGACTGCGTAAAAACAGACGATAGACGATATGCCGGTGAACGATTAGGGGTACCTACATAAAAAAATGTTCTGAAATAATGTTGTACTGTAGGAAATGTTGCACTCTAATGTGGTAGTAGTCTTCCATCTTTACAGCTGCAACCGTTTAGTTAGGATGTACATGTACATTACATGAAGCGGAACCATTGTAATGGCCAACCGATTTCAAATTTAATTAAAGTATAAAAATTCCCACACATAAGTCGTGTTTAACCTTTTCATTTCTATTTAGCTATATAGGCTATGCTCGAATTCTATCCACGCCTTTATCTATGACAACCAACTATTCCAATAAAACTTTCTACATTGAATTCAACTTTATTAACCCGCAAATGTAACTTGATGAATCCACAAATTCAGCTCTGAACAGCTTAATGACTTCAAGGAACTATTAAGTCAAATTTAGAAGAAAATCTAACGTGTAATAAAAAAAAAATGAATAGATTTAATCGTAATTTTTATTTTCTGCTCATCAATGACTATTCTGCCGCACTAAAATAGAAACAAATATTTAAAAACATCTTTCTCACAGAAGAGCCCCCATATGTAAACTCGCAAGGCAAATTAACATTAAGAAGTTGGGTGCTACTAGATCAAACCCCATCTCTCCAACACGGTATACATATGGTAGTTATCATTAGGCTTTAAAACTTAGTGCCCGAACACACAGAGGGAGTTGATTCCGGTTACCAACAACCTGAGTATAGGGGGTGGGGGTTGATTGCGTAGGCTGATAAGACAGTAGCTGATAGCAGTACTGAGAAGTGAATGCGCTTGTGGTACGGTGCCTCTCAAATTGGTCAACAGTGTACCTTGTCATTGTGCGTGTTTATACGTGTTCGGCATGCCGAAAGTAAAGTGTTCTAAAACGCAAACATATATTGAAACATTTGGGAGGGACTATTATACACAAACAGGAGAAAGTATCGTTTTGCATGCTTGTAATGTTAGTTTAGATAATGAGAAGTTATTTTGTGGTCTTCCTATATCTGTATTTCGGTTTGTTTACTATCACGTGAACTAGCATATGATAGCTAGGGCATACGCCGAGCAAAGTCTGTACGGTACGGTTGCTGTTAACATATTCGATCGGGCACTAAGTTTTAAAGCCTGGTTATCATCTAAACTAATTTATCTTTCATTATACTAGTGCAGAAACAATTCTTGGCAGCAACTAAGGTAACATGTTTCTTTAAGCGAACCGGTTATATAGGATTGTTATTAATTTTTTCTACCAAAGGCTACTATTATACGCTTATGACGTGTGATGTAGCAGTGTCATAATTATATTCATTTCGAAACCTATCTTCATTATGGCATTGGCGTGGTATTGATTATTATGGAACATGGAAGGATCTTGAGACCTTGAGGGTAACATCTGTAAACTGCATAATAAATAGCCTACATTTTAAATAAAATCAATTCTGTTCGTGTTAAATTTAATATCATACTAAAATGAATTAATTTCGTGTAGTCGAAATCCGTTGGTTAAAACAAAATACCAAAAGGAAGCTTCGATTTCACCGACGACATGAGCTACCATCTATCATAGAAGACAAGAAGTACAACCATCTGATACGAAGATCATGGCGTGCTGAAACGTGACCGTTTGTTTGAGTGAATCTAAAATCTGAAAACTTAAACTTTAAACTAATTATGGTCAAACATAAACAGTGTATGGTAACGGTAATTAAGATACTCGTATGAAAATGAGGAAACTCGCGTCATTCGTTTCATAAACGTACTCGACACTTAATAAATTTCATTAAAGTTGGTTGAAAAATGTACTATAATGCCTCTGAAGCCTTGATGACAAAGCGAGTGAAATTAGGTTTGAGAAGTTTCTTCTGCGTAGAGGAGAGAATCCTCACCCTTCTGTGATTTAATGGACTGGCTTCCACTGTGACGAGGAATTCTCTGAATAGCCTTCATATAACAATGCCGTAGTCGAGGCTGGAGTGTATTCCACTTGAAATTTCCAAAATGTACACTGTCTGTCTCACTTGTTGATGCAGTTCAGTTTGGAGTGATGAAACAGAACAGCGTAAGTTAAGCACTCTCAAACTTCGTGTTGTGACGTCATTATGTTTAACTGGACAGCTAACAGGGGCTGATAACTGCTACACGAACTGTACAGTAGATTTCAAACAGAATCTAATGTGACACACACAACATTCTATTCTTTTCATGTTCCAACATAGAATAAGTGGCCACATTGTGGAAGTGAGTATTCAGTTATCTAGCCCTCATTCAAAACCATGTTATTTGTGAGGCAAGTGTTAAAAGGCAAATATGAAATCGTTCCCGAGATGGTAGCCGGAAGACAACTCCTATGAAAGAGTTTCAAATACATTTTTTATATATTAATAAATTCACTTTGTACAAAAACTTTGTCAGATCATTATAGCCGTTTCCGAGATAATTGAAAAAAAAGTTTTCTTCATGTAACTGGTAGCAAAAGTGACGTGGAATCTTAAGGGTATATGTACGTTTGTAGTTTATGATTTTTTTATTTAAAGCACTTAAAAATTGTGCTGAGTTTTCTGCTCCCATTAATATACAGTTTATATAGTTTTATAAATTATTTGTACGATTTAAATGGACATTTGATATGTTTGCTCACTCTGAGCCACGCCCTTGTAAATGCCCAATGCAAATGAAACACTGAAACGTTCATAACTTATTTTTCTATTAAGATTTTTGAATAGGGTAAGTTTTATTCTGCTTAGTGCTACCATCTCCAGGAATAACTGGAAAGTAGCAACAAGCTGCAATGTATCGACAATTATCGATTTTTGTGTGTTGATTGTTAGTTGTTTACAAACTTTGGCTTGGAAAACATGTTTCTTTGTGTTTTGCACTGAAAGTAGTGATCCAAAGTTGTAAAATACGCTAATCATGTCTAAATCTAAGAACCAGAAGCTGGGTTATGGTCGCCGTAAATTTTAAGGTAATCGCTTTACCAAGAATTATAGTGAAACTGTTGAAAGTACCAGTGTATGTTTAGCTGAAAAAGTCAGGTTACAAAAGTCAGCACATGCTAGTGCTTCAAAATTGAAACTGACAGATGTTAGTAGATACCAGTTTTAGTGGCAAGGTTAAGCACAAGTTTTGATTTATGATCAATTGCTGATTTCCAGTCGTTAATTTTTCGGAATAAAGTTCAATTTGTCAGTTTATTTAATATTAACTTAATATAGTGAAGCCAACTTTTCACTACTCTTAACCCACGTTAGCAAATTTCCTGCAAATTTGAAAAGGAGAATAATAATGATATCGTCAGCATAAACGCGTTAATATATATATAACAACTGTCTTTACTCCATCATGATATATTTTTCCTAGGAATATTTTGTGCTTTATGCATATCCATAAATGTATTTTTACCCACTAGTTTTCAATTATTATGATTATTACTTTCAGTTGAGTTTTAATTATTATTATGTTTCGTTCCGTTGTATTCTGGTCAGATAAGATGGCCAACACTCACACATTTCTTTCTTCAATTTTTCCAAAGCACAGATCTGTCTGTTAAATTTGTAATGCCACCAGAGCTTTCCGTCTCATTGATCCATGCCGCAATTTATCAAAATAATTTTACAGTATATTTATTGCTCATGGTACGTTCTATAGTACGGATGTGTTCATGTTATTTCAGTACCGTTGTATTATTTATTTATTTATTTATTCATTCATTATATATTATGTTGAGAATATAACAGGCTCATTGCCCGATTACCTTATTCTCTTATCTAATTACACTAGTTTTATAACACTAATATTATATGTTTAATGTTTTATGGAAATAAATTGTTACGCATATCTTGTTTACATTCCTATCATTTGTAGAATTATAAAACACTGTAGGCTTTCACGGCCGGAGTCAATATTAAGCACTTCTTTCGGGCTTGTAGGCCGTGGTCTATTTGACATTTCTGTGCCAAACGTTTCGTCCGCGACTGCGGCGGCATCCTCAGTGGCGGTGGAGTCTCGGGCGAAGCGTTCTGGTCGGCGGCTGGCTGTTGACTGAGTTGTCACCATGCTCTGCGGCAGTATTTATAGTCCTTGGAGTGGGGCAGGGATTTCGTGCGCTAACTTCCGATTGGTCGGCGATGAGTGAGTTAGTGTGTGAATTGGTTGGACCGGGGCAGGCATCTCTGTTTCCAAATGGTTTTTTCTTGGTATTAGCTAATACTGGAAACCAAATTGAATGAAGTTTAACACCTTCCTCTTTTCTGTTAAAGTTGTTGGGATGCTTATGGATCTCTATTGCCTCTCGTTGTAACCTGGTATGATAATGATTAATGGTGGACAGTATTTCAGTTTCTTGAAACAAGATGTCGTGTTCTCCGTCGGCAAAAGCATGCTCAGCCACTGCAGATTTCTCTGTATGACCCAAGCGGCAGTTCCGTTTGTGTTCGGCAATGCGGGTCTTAACACTGCGCTGAGTCGTGCCAATATAAACTGAACCACAAGAACAGCGGATTCTGTAGACACCTGCCGTCATTAATGGCTCTCTGCGATCCTTTGCTGACCGGAAAAGATTTCGTAACTGAGTGGTGGGTGTAAATATGGTCTTGATATTATGTTGCTTCAAAATCTTGGCAATCCGGTCCGTAGTATTTCTCAAATATGGCAATGTAATCTGTTTTGTTTTTACACCGTCACAAATGCTGCGTGTACTATTATTCGGGCGTAGTGCTCTCTTTACTTCACGAGACGAGTATCCATTGGCCTGTAGAGCATTATCTATGTGGCGGAGTTCCGCGTGTATATTATTGTCTTCACATATGCGGTTGGCACGGTCGACGAGTGTTTTCATCATTGCTCTCTTTTGGCTAGGATGGTGATTTGACATTTTGTTTAAATATCGGTCTGTGTGGGTGACTTTGCGAAAAACTCTATGACCCAGGGACCCGTCTTCTTTCTTGTTTACTAGTACATCTAAAAATGCCAGTTGTCCATTCTGTTCTTTTTCCATGGTGAACTGTATTCGATTGTGGATATTATTCAGATGTTGACGAAATCCTTCTAGCTTTTCCTCCCCCTGGCTCCAAATGACGAAGGTATCGTCGACGTAACGAAACCAGCATCTGGGTTTGTGTGGTGCAGTACTTAGTGCTGAGGTCTCGAAACTCTCCATGTACAGGTTAGCCACAATCGGGCTTAGAGGGTTCCCCATAGCTACTCCATCCTTCTGTTCATAAAATTCACCATTCCATAAGAAATATGTAGTGGAGAGTACATGATGAAAAAGTTTTATAATGTCTTCTGGGAATAAATCTCGCAGCAAACTTAACGTCTCGGGTACTGGTACCATAGTAAATAAGGAAACCACATCGAAACTGACAAGTAGCTCATGTGGTTGTAAGGTTAGAGTTTTCAACTTTTCAACAAAGTGTGCGGAATCTCTTATGTAGGTGTCGGTATTGCCTATGTGAGGTTTGAGTAAGTCACATAGGTACTTGGAAACAGAGTAAGTGGGTGAACCAATGGCACTAACAATGGGTCGTAGTGGAACGTCTGGTTTATGGATTTTTGGTAATCCATAAAGTCTTGGTGGTAATGCTTCAGATTTCTTGATAGAACGTTGTATATCTTCTGCGATGGAAGATTCCTTTACCAGCTGGTTGGTGTCCAGTGCAGAAAGAGCAGCACTGAAAACTTTAAACAGCAACGAACATATCATTATCTTGTCAGCTGATAAGGGTAATGCGACCGTGGTTCTAAATAAAGATGACTACGTCCGTAAAGTAAGGGACATTCTAGACCCGGAAACCTACTGCAAGATCTCACGTGACCCCACGGCACGCATATTACGCCGCACCAACCAGCTGGTAAAGGAATCTTCCATCGCAGAAGATATACAACGTTCTATCAAGAAATCTGAAGCATTACCACCAAGACTTTATGGATTACCAAAAATCCATAAACCAGACGTTCCACTACGACCCATTGTTAGTGCCATTGGTTCACCCACTTACTCTGTTTCCAAGTACCTATGTGACTTACTCAAACCTCACATAGGCAATACCGACACCTACATAAGAGATTCCGCACACTTTGTTGAAAAGTTGAAAACTCTAACCTTACAACCACATGAGCTACTTGTCAGTTTCGATGTGGTTTCCTTATTTACTATGGTACCAGTACCCGAGACGTTAAGTTTGCTGCGAGATTTATTCCCAGAAGACATTATAAAACTTTTTCATCATGTACTCTCCACTACATATTTCTTATGGAATGGTGAATTTTATGAACAGAAGGATGGAGTAGCTATGGGGAACCCTCTAAGCCCGATTGTGGCTAACCTGTACATGGAGAGTTTCGAGACCTCAGCACTAAGTACTGCACCACACAAACCCAGATGCTGGTTTCGTTACGTCGACGATACCTTCGTCATTTGGAGCCAGGGGGAGGAAAAGCTAGAAGGATTTCGTCAACATCTGAATAATATCCACAATCGAATACAGTTCACCATGGAAAAAGAACAGAATGGACAACTGGCATTTTTAGATGTACTAGTAAACAAGAAAGAAGACGGGTCCCTGGGTCATAGAGTTTTTCGCAAAGTCACCCACACAGACCGATATTTAAACAAAATGTCAAATCACCATCCTAGCCAAAAGAGAGCAATGATGAAAACACTCGTCGACCGTGCCAACCGCATATGTGAAGACAATAATATACACGCGGAACTCCGCCACATAGATAATGCTCTACAGGCCAATGGATACTCGTCTCGTGAAGTAAAGAGAGCACTACGCCCGAATAATAGTACACGCAGCATTTGTGACGGTGTAAAAACAAAACAGATTACATTGCCATATTTGAGAAATACTACGGACCGGATTGCCAAGATTTTGAAGCAACATAATATCAAGACCATATTTACACCCACCACTCAGTTACGAAATCTTTTCCGGTCAGCAAAGGATCGCAGAGAGCCATTAATGACGGCAGGTGTCTACAGAATCCGCTGTTCTTGTGGTTCAGTTTATATTGGCACGACTCAGCGCAGTGTTAAGACCCGCATTGCCGAACACAAACGGAACTGCCGCTTGGGTCATACAGAGAAATCTGCAGTGGCTGAGCATGCTTTTGCCGACGGAGAACACGACATCTTGTTTCAAGAAACTGAAATACTGTCCACCATTAATCATTATCATACCAGGTTACAACGAGAGGCAATAGAGATCCATAAGCATCCCAACAACTTTAACAGAAAAGAGGAAGGTGTTAAACTTCATTCAATTTGGTTTCCAGTATTAGCTAATACCAAGAAAAAACCATTTGGAAACAGAGATGCCTGCCCCGGTCCAACCAATTCACACACTAACTCACTCATCGCCGACCAATCGGAAGTTAGCGCACGAAATCCCTGCCCCACTCCAAGGACTATAAATACTGCCGCAGAGCATGGTGACAACTCAGTCAACAGCCAGCCGCCGACCAGAACGCTTCGCCCGAGACTCCACCGCCACTGAGGATGTCCGCCGCAGTCGCGGACGAAACGTTTGGCACAGAAATGTCAAATAGACCACGGCCTACAAGCCCGAAAGAAGTGCTTAATATTTGTAGAATTGACGTCAAACCTTCATTCTAACCTCTGGGTAGCTTTCAAGTTCGCTTTATGGGCAAAATAACCGGTTCAGAACTGTTCATGGGGCTTAAGTTCCCAGGTTCCGACAACTCTGGTACCCATGGGTCACACCAAAGATAAACATAATTGCATTAATTATTATAAGTAATATATCAAGCCAATATAAATTCTTAGGAAAATCTAATTACAAACATGGATTGGTGAAATTAACTCAACATAATAAGTGACAAAACCAAAGAAATAAAGTTACCACCTGAATCTGCGAAATCAAATCAGAATCATTACATATCTGACGAATGAAATTAGGTTCCGCAGACGAAAGATGGAGAGGATACGCCTCTCTTCAAAAGCAGGTCTTGCTACTTTGAGAATCCGGTACTGATTGATCCACCGCTGACAGACAACACAATTACTCAATTTCAATGGAACGTGCCCGGCGAGTGAACCACGTTGTAAACATGAATACCTCAGAAATGAAAACATTAAGACATCGAGACTGACTGGTGACGAGATGAGATGGCGAAAATTATATATCGCAAATACCTAAGCCTATACATAAATTATGCATAACATTTTCATGCCGGATATAATGAATGGCTCAATCTCTCTGGACATGGCAAAAAAATTTAAAATATTTTTTTTAAACACTAATCTTATTTAGTTTATAGTTCTAAAAATTGGCGTAAAATTTTAATTTACTGCCCAATAAGCCCAAGTGGTTTTATAACTCTGCAGGAGATCCACACACCAACTAGTTTAAACTGACCTGAATAAGTTGCTTGAACTATGCTTTTAATTTTACTAGGGATTCCAGTTCCTTAGTTTCACCAAACTTAAATGTGAACAGATTATGAAAATGACCAAATACCATGATACAAAAATATGGACAAACGTCAAGGTAAACTTGTTACTAAAGAACGGAAGATCTTGAATTTTGTGGATGAAGAAATTGAAAGGAAATTGCGGATTCTGATAAACCGTGGTGACGGTGTATGTGGTGATTGTAGTAACTAGCACCTACATTATTGGCTTTTTTGTTGGTAATTTGTACTTAGATGTAATACCAAAGTCCTATTTGGCATATAACTTCTACATGTCTTTGAAACTGTTTGTTGAATCGTAGCACAGTTAGGTCTGGAGTAAGTAGTTCTTGGCAGTAGTTACTTATGTGTATATCGTAGCTGAAGAAATGAAGTGTTCTTACTCTGATGCCGGACCATCACCATTGTTTCAGGTCAAGAGAAGCCTAGAAGTCTCTAAGTGCGCCAGGCGGAAGCATCACCTCCTGAGTGAAGAATTCGTGTGACTTCAAAAGAATGTAGTGTGAAGCAACGGCTCGGCAGTGCAACATCATTTCTATTAGATGTCGAGAGACTGCCAGAAAACAAACAATATTAAGGTACCCATTTTACAATTTTTTCTTATATAAAAAGTTATTATTAAATGAAAGCTTTATTTAATAAGACAAACATAAAGCGTCCTGAACGGACAGGATTTACAAGGTCTATGAAAAGCAAACTTATACAAAATGATCACAAACCTTAGTTGAATTATAATATGCATTATAATTCAAGACAATTTACAAGAGAAATGGTAATTCTTTCAGTGTGAAAGAATTATCATTCCACTGTGACCTAATAGTGGTTTACTATGAAGCCCGGGTCTTAAAGTACTTACAGGTTGTAAGTCGACACTGGGTAGGTATCTCATATTGTTGAAAACGCCTGGTGGGATATGTGAGACAGTTGGAGAATTTAATGTTGTACCGGCATGTTGTCATGGTAAGAGCAGGGGCAAGGAGAGCCAATTTTTTGTATAAAATGTTTACTCTTGACAATACTACTACAGAATAATAATTAATAAGATTAAAATTTTCTTATTATAACATATTTCTAAAACGACTATAAACTTGAAATACACAGCATTATTTCTTTGGTGATTTTTTCTTTTCGAATGAAAATAATATGAACGGATGACATGGAAAGATATGAAAGTAATGATAAGGAAGGATGTGACCGGAAATGGACAGATTATATGAAGATATCCGGATTCGAAGGGTTCAATGAGAGATTAAGGCCGGTATTCATAGTCGCAATAAGTCGTACTTATATCCAAGTCGAACTTTAATCTCGTCTTAAGTTGACTTTCTGACACAAACAAGTCGGACTTATGACGTATTTACTTTATAAAGTCAGACTTGACAAAGTCGAACTTATTGGTATTCATAGTCACTAAATTACGACTTATTTGTCGAAATAAGTCGTACTTTATCAAGTCAAGGGTCCCCCTGACTGATTTCAGTTTAAGCCAGTACCATGGATAGTAATTTTTAGGATCTTGGCGAGTATTAGAAGAAACTCACGCCCAAAAGCGTTATTTGCGAAACATGATGAATCTATTCAAATTCTACAGTGACAATGAATTTAAAAAGAGATTTCGTTTCAAGCAGACACAATTTTGGAAATATCAATCGCCTATTTGTGTATCTCCTACGAGGGATTTGTATGTCGTGTATAAAATAATTTCACCTATTCCCTCGTATAAAATGTTTTTGTTAAAATATCAGCTCATAGCTTTGTCAAATCTAAAATTTATATGTGTCAATATTATAAAACATATTAAAAATTATATCTGTCAATTTTATAAGATAATTTTCGTATATTGGACAATATATTTCGGATATTCAGCCATCTTCAGGTCCTTTTCTTTCACCAGGTGATCTTGCTCTGTTGGTTAATCCATTACAATATGTGGAATTATTTTATACACGACATCAATCGCCTATCTTTCATCAGCATTTCTCTCTGCTGGCATTTCATATCGGCCCAAAGCTTCCTAAGCTGTTTTGAATCTCTCTAAAACAATAATTAATATCGAAATAAATACATAAGCGTACCGGTATTAATTCTGAACGATCTCCAAGCTAATATACACGCAGAATATTCTCAAAAAAACTATTAATTAGTTTACTTACACGCTGCATAATATGACTGGATGAATTGAATTCTTTGTTTACAATGCACAGAGCCGTCTGTATTTTTATATCACGATAGCGAAATACGTACTCAGTTGGCTTTGCTTTACATAAAATCTGAAAAAATCAAACACGATTGCCTAATTCAGTTGTTACGGCAGTGAACGCGTGATTTTTCATATTATTGAGTTCGACTTTAGTATGTAGAATAAGTAGAGCTTTATGAAGTCAGACTTAATAAAGTACGACTTTAAAGAAGACTATGAATACGAAAAACACATAAGTCGACTTGTCAAATAAGTTCAGCTTTATAAAGTCGGTTCTTAAGTCGCTGACTATGAATACCGGCCTAAACTTTGCTTGAACGAAGGCGGAAGTGGTATATATAACTAGTTCTTTGAAATGTTTCTTCTCTGACCTTTTCAATAAGGATGAACACTATACAAAGAGGTAGCTAAGGAGGAATTTGATATCTCTTTTCAAACCCAGATTTTTACTTACTTACCATATGGGAATCAAAAGAAAACGAAATTGAAACCTCGGCTCGAAGGCCGGAAACGGAAACCAGTGTTCACGCACCGCTACTGTAGTTACCCCAAATTTCGCAGTGCTTTGTAAACAAAGATAAATAATTGAAACTAAGCCAGACACGCCCTCCCATGGAAGAGCAAGAGGCAGGCAAAACCACGGAAAATAAAAAAAAACCGCACGTCGAACATGTTAGCAATTTAAAATTTTTGTTAAAAATTGTAAAGTATTTTAATATGAAGACAATATTGGCATTTTATTTATTAAATGGCACTTCAAAAAATTTCATTTTCGTGAGAAGTTTTAAAAATTACGAAAACTGATTTTAGAGTGAAGCTCAAAATTCTTTAAATTTTTATTGTCGCAATCAAGAAAAATACAGATTATAATCATCGCCAAGGGCATAAAGATTATTTCCCATTTCAGGCTTCAGAATGGTGGGGAAAATATTTAAGGATAACCACCAACTGGCTCATAAAGTCAAGAACTCATATTCAAAATAATGAATCAGAGCTAGAAGTGAGGACAGGTTCCAAGACCATATCGGTTATTTATTTATTTCTTCCTTTTTTCAGGAACGTAAGGACAATAAGTTCCAAAGGAAGACCAGATATACGAACACGAAAAAGTGCTAAAAAAAATCCAAAGTAGAGAAAGAAGGCCAGCAGGAAAAAAGATGAGCTGCAAGCAATTTAATTAACGACAAGGCATTTATTGTTCTAAAAATATCTAGAAAGGAAAGGCCTTGCAATTGTAACTGTAACTCAGAGAAACACAAGGCGAGTAATAAAGCTGTGGGATTTTTATTACTAAGTAGCCTGTAGTATTTTTTATTATAACCCTGGCTGTAATCCTGATCCTAACAAGCATTGCTGCATAAGGGTGAACACGCAAAGTACTGTCTAATATAAATAGACAGTGAACAAAAAACATAAATATATCAAACTGCCTAAAAAGGAGCAATTAAGAAACCTACAATTTGCGTATTAAAAAAACACGACACGGTGGGACTAAAATAACAGC